>CM050167.1:258637768-259177768 GCA_027410445.1 Discoglossus pictus | reverse complement strand
GCTGCAGACTTTGCCACACTTGGGGGGGGGGGGGGGGATAACAACAAATGGCTGTAGCTTCAACTAAAAGTTTTTTTTTTTAAATTTGTTTTATTTCCATGTAAGCCTACCAAAAAAGGGTAATTTTTTTTATAATCTCAATGCAATGATACATTGTTTACACTGACACTTACTTCTAGTCAGTGCCAAGTACATTATATTAACATGCATGGCTTACTGGTCCTTGGACTCCAAGCAAATTAATTCAAAGTTCTGAATTAAAACAGCTCTCCTTATCCATTGCCACCTTTGTTGTGGTGAAGGGTCTAGTATACCTCGATGAAGCTGTGAGCTATACTATGTAGGATCACCCAAGATATGGGTGGATCATTGCAGAGAGGTCAGACAAATCACAGTCCACAGGAGAAAGAACTGGCAACCCACTCCAGTATCTTTTAGCAAGGAAACCTTAAGGATAAGCACCACCAGAGACCTAATGATATGGCACTGGAAGATGAGCCTCTCAGTTCACAAGCTGCCCACCACATTACCAGAGAAGAGCAGAGGGCAAGTGTGTGTGTGTGTGTGTGTGTGTGTGTGTGTGTGTGTGTGTGTGGTACCCAATATAATTAAGTAATTGGGCCAAAGATGAGAAGACACCGAGCTATGGATGTGTGTCTTAAGATAAAAAAGACATGGAAGGATCTATACAAGAAGGAGCTTAACGGCATTGTTAACCTGAATAGTTTGCCATTGAGCAGGAGCCAGGCATGAGTGAGATAGGCCCTAGGATGTCTTGCCGATAACAAGGCTGAAGGAGTTCAAAATCCTATAAGATGATTCCCTAAATAGTTGCTTTCTGGTCAATTTAGATAATAAAGAAATGTTAAGTTATATGTGTTGGCATAGCTACAAGATCAGAACTGTGTTTGTAAGGGTTAATTTTAATATTATGATTTTATTAAAAATAGAAAGCATAAAATGGAAAAAAAGAAATATATTTTTTGTTATTCTAAAAGTAAAAGTACATCTTTCAAGTATTATGTTCAATACAAATTCCAAACATACCACTGAAATATATATATGTTTTCCATATCTAGAGGTAAATATGCTAGCAAAAATTATGCCTAAAGCGATGCATAACAACATGTGGAAAATATATCTGGCCTATTGGTAAGAAAACCACCCAAACCTTTGACACAAAATGTATTAAAGTGTCCCTGTGAGGATAGATTATATTTTAAACATCTCTTGGATGGAAATATTGCGCCCTTAGTCAGTGACGTATGTAGCGCGTTAACTGTAATTCTACTTGAAGGGTTGCAGTAATCCAAACATTTTTGCATCTATTTAAAAGAACATTTTTAAACATTACAAAACTTATTTTTTGTTTTTATTTTCTAATTATGAAAAACAATTGATCATTTAGTGCAGAGAAATTACATTAACTGTAGAACGTCCTGATGAGTTACAGGAGACAGAGGATTAGTGAGCTATGTTTTTACTCCTTGGTTTTTAATGTAAATAGATCAGAAAACACAATAAACAGGGTGTCCATAAGTCCTTCTTTACACTTCCTCCTCACTGGTAAGATAAAGGTGAATCAAACAACATTTTTATGTAATGTAGAAAACGTGCTCTTACAAATGCATGAAGTTTTGGAATATAGTGGTCGTTTAAGCAGCAGCATATTTTAAGAGCCACAGGGGTTCATTGAAAAAGTGATAAGTATTATTCTGATTTAATGAACAGCCTCAGTATTTGTTGGTACTTATTTATAACAAACTAAACTGGCAGATAGAGTCCCATTGACCTGAGTTCAATCAATCGACAACTCAAAGAAGTCCTTTGTGGATCATAATCGTTTTAGTAGACAGACTTGTGTGGTGGAAACCCTGGCTCACTGCACTTGAAACGAGCACTGAACAAGAGCCCAAAATGATATGCCATAATGTTGGCATCCAAGCGATTTATTATATTTTGCCAGGAGTCCTTGTTGCCAATAACAGTAGGTTTTTCTTATATAAATCTGCAAACAAATATAAAGAGCCTGCCTTTTTTCCCTAACTTCTTACTGTTTTTGTGTTCTTTCTAAACCAATGTACACTTGCCATTTCTGTTTCTGTGTTTGCATTTTCATGCCACACATGCCCAGGAAAAGCTCAGTATAAAGGTACGAGGTGTATGCTTATCTAATCAGAGCTTTTTTTTTTTTTTTTTTTTTTGTCGCCTTGCATGCAACAGTTGGCAAACAGGGTATTTTGAAATCCATCACTTTAAATAGGCCATAACCAGCTGGAAGCGACTCCAATTTACATTTGGTGTTTTTTTTATTTTTTATAAATCCATGCCTGTTATGTTCATGTGCAATTTTCTTTGTCTGAAAACAACTGCAGAATAGTTATATGGTCATTGCCTCGGTGTTCACACAGAAATGAATGACTATTTTCCTACGTCACTTTACAATCTAATATGAAACAATATTTATCCCTTCAAAGTAGCTTTCTGTAACCTGGGTTTTATTCCAGTTTTGTAGGGAGTATTATGTTGTGCAAAAAATAATTATTACATTTTAAAATGGTACACAAGTTTAACATTGGAAATGCAGCTAAGAAACCCTTACACTATCTTTTTTAACTGCCACTTTCAAAATGCTGAGGGAAATACCATATATACTCGAGTATAAGCCCACCCAAATATAAGCCGAGGCACCTAATTTTATCACAAAAAACTGGGAAAAGGTATTGACTCGAGTTTAAGCGTAGGGTGGGAAATGCAGCAGCTACTGATAAATTAAAAAAAAAAAATAGATACCAATAAAATTACATTAATAAAGGCATCAGTAGGTTAAATGTTTTTGAATATTTATCTCAAAGAAAAAACGTAAACTAGCTGTGTAAGTGGAAAATAGGGTCAACAAAAACATATATTATGAGCCCTCGTCCTCCTCTTCCCTTCTCTCGTCCTCCTCTCCCCTTCCCTCGTCCTCGTCCTCCTCTCCCCTTCCCTCGTCCTCGTCCTCCTCTCCCCTTCCCTCGTCCTCGTCCTCCTCTCCCCTTCCCTCGTCCTCGTCCTCCTCTCCCCTTCCCTCGTCCTCGTCCTCCTCTCCCCTTCCCTCGTCCTCGTCCTCCTCTCCCCTTCCCTCGTCCTCGTCCTCCTCGTCCTCCTCCTTCTTCTTTTCTTTCCTCCCCTCCCCTCTATAGCCTACGACCAGCTCATGCTACTGAGCGGAGCCCTTCTTGGGACGTCACGTCATTAGCATATGCCGGTTCCAGAGATAGGCATAAGAGGGGCTCCGATCAGCAGCAGGAGCTGATTGGAGGCTACAGAGAAGAGGTGAGAGGGGGATGGGGAAGAGGAGGGAGGAGGAGGATGGGGAAGAGGAATGGTGTGCTGAGGGCACCCTCATTCGAGTGTAAGCTGAGAGGGGATTTTTCAGCATAAAAAATGTGCTGAAAAAGTCCGCTTATACTCGAGTATATACAGTAAATACTTGCTCTGAAAATCTGAATGCTTAATTAAATCACTGGCACTTTTAAATATAGAGTCACTGACACGGCTAAGCAAAGGCACTTATTTTCATCTCTCTTCTATATTTTCTAACTAGTTATTTAAAGCCAAGTTTAGCAGGTAATGGTGATTGGTTTAATTTCCAATAACATCATACAGTAAAGAAAGTTTGATAAATCAAAAAACAACTTCTTTTTTAGTACACATTTTTGGATTACAGACTTCAAAAACCTTCTTGCGTCATTTGTCAGCAAGCTGATGCAATTTCTCAACAGCAATAAAAAACTGGAAATTCTGTTTTATAGTATTTTTCTTTGCCATTGATTTCAAAATGGTGAAAGGTTTGAAATCAGCGGACATTTTACTTACCATTACACCTAAGATGTTAATACAATTTATGTAACTTTTACTATATTTTCTTACTTTTTGTTTTAAAGTTAAATAGCCGCTAAAGCTGCATCTTTTAGTAGCGAAATGTTCAACAGGCATTGCTAAAATCCAGGGAAATTTTCCATGATGTCCATTTCCCTATAAAAGTTAAAGTTTATGTGAGGTTCCAGAAGGGCAACTTTAGGAGCCAAGTTAAGCATCGCAATACAGTTATTACAGCCTGCAGAAATATATAATTCAGTATAGGCATAATGAGAATTGATTTATTAACCCAGGGATTTCCACCATTGATTTAGTTGTTTTTAATGCAAATGCATATTTTGGCCATAGGTGCTTAATTACAGTAGAAGTTGCATTATTAGAATAATATTATTCCTGCTAATAATAGGACGTGTAGTCAACAGCACTGAGCATATATTCTTTTTTGAGTATATCGGGTCACATAGTAAGATTTGTGTATCAAATTAGTTGAGCCTTCCAGACAGGAGGTATTCCTTGAGGATTCTAGAGTCTCCTCTCTTCTATCAATGTTGACAATCCTCACTTCTTAGCGTTGGTTTGTTAGAATATACTCTACTCCAATTTTTGTGGTTGCACCTTCTAAAATACTATTTATTTTGGAGTACAATCACATACTAGTGTAGCATGCTCATTTTTTTTCCAAGTTCCCATTAATTTTAATTAGTTGTGTTGTTATTTCAATGTGTTAATAAAATCCCACCCCTCTCTAAAAACAAAGAGAGTCTAAATTGTGTGACATAATTATCCAAGTGTCTTATGCGAGGAGCAGACTCTGCAAAGATCTCTTCCCCCAGTAGCTGCTCTCCTGCTCTGTTAATTAGCTGCACCTGGGCAGCCCCGATTGAAGGCTGCTTCTTGAGTATGCGAGGGGCTGAATATGGGATGATTGCTTGTAGTTTGTCTGACCTGGAGAAAGACACACACTGTGAGAAATCAACCTGCAGCTTATGATTGTTTAGAGTAGATTCGAGACATGGAAAACTAAAGAAATGTATTGGACTAGTTGTTTTGTTCCACCCAGGTTAACCTATATGAGAGTTGGTTAGCGAGGAGAACTGTGTATTGGTTAGGGCAGCTAGGCCTGTTATTTTCATTTATTCATTTTGTTTATTATTTTTGTATTGCATTAAACATTTTTAGTAAAACCTGGAAAAGTATATACAGCCTCTTGTGTTGTGTTCCTCCATCAAAGTGATTGAAACATGGACCCAAACTTAGAGGAGACTGTGAACGTATCATACACAATGTGATCATTACTAATATGAGAGTATTTAAATAAAAGCAACATTTATGTTGGTCCATTTTTATTGTCGCTTTTGCAGATAAGAAAGCAGCGAAAATGCAATAACTCTGTAGCTCTCATTTGCATGTTTGCTTTGAATGGCTAGCGATGGTGGAAACCATTTGCTAAATGCTTGCCAAGCTATGCAACTGATTGTTTTAAGAAAATTGGCAAAGCCCAGCCACAGATGGATTACTGGTGTTGGTTTAAAATAGAATTGCTACTCCAGTATGACAACAGCTTTACAAGAAAAGGCAAGAATGAAAAGGGCATTAAATAATTCACGTTATCTGTTTTATTCTTCAAGTCACATATATTTATAAAGTAGTAGTACAAGACTTTATATTTCCATAATTTTTAATTTTAATTTTATTATTTAAATTTTTTTAGTGCAACATCTTGAAGGTGGCAAATATCTACTTGGAAGAAGAGTCATGGCTTGATCTGAAGGCACGTGTAATGACCCTAAACAGCCAATGTCTGACATGGACACAGTATGCATCATTGAAGGAGGAGTCTGTGTACAAGGAAAGCACAGAAAATCCAAACTGGTAAGGTTTTTAAATTACATGAATTGTTCTGTTTTCATTAGAAAATAATTTTTCATGTTCAATAATTGGTGCATGCTAAGTCAGAAAGTTATTAAATCTAAACTTTTGTTGTGTAAAAAAAAAAAATAATTACAAAGAAGTCAGACTATTTCAGTGTGTTGCCTCTGCTTGAATGAGTAATATACACATACACACACATCATATATATTTAGTATTACATATTTATTTAGTTCGCATAATTTATTCTATATACATGGCCGGGTCACATTATTATGACCACCAGCTAATTTCCCGAATAACCACCGTGTGCAGCACGGACAGCAGCTAGACAGCATGGTAGTAAGTCAATAAGATGCTGGAAGATTGGCAAGGGTATCTGAAACCATACAGACTGCAGTGCACCTGAGAGCTGCTGAAGAGTGCGTGGTGGAGGATCCATACAGCGAACATGGCGATCGAGATGGACCCACAGGTGCTCGATGGGGCTCAAGTCTAGGGAATGTGGAGGCCAGGGAAGTATTTTGAAGCCTTTTTAGTGCTCTTCCAACCTACACTGGGTTAAAAAAAAAATTTAAACTATTTTTGGTTTTGTGCATCACACACTGTAATAGCCTATGTATTCCAATAGTTGAAAACACAGTATTGTTGGAGATATGTTGTAATTAATTTGATTTATGCAGCATATGGGAGCTTTAAGACCAAATTCATATTTTGTCTTTGACCTGTATTTAAATACATTTTCTAGGTGTTAGTTTTTTGTTTTTTTAACAGAACATTAATTTTGCTGTCATCCAAAACATTAAAAAGCATGAATCTTATTAGAAGGTAACTGCAAATGTATGGAATATTTCAAACAGAGTTATAGTAATACATTGCTTTTGAAGACCATTCCATAGGAAAATAAATAGGGTATGAAAGCAGATACAGTATTACTATTCTTTTATCTGTATACCAGTATGTATACTGATGCATCTGATGTAAAAATGTGTGTGTGCGCGCATTGGAAGCGCCAAATGGCAATGAATAATCATATAAATTAATTATAGTTAGCAGGTCTGAGGAGCTCCATTACTAAACTTTGCAGTTCTCTTCTGCAGTTAAGACACAACACTGACCATAGAACCTGCTTGTGTTGCATCTATTTATTTTATATGTGTGCAGAAACCTAAAATCTACAGGGACCGACAGCCTTTTTCTGAAGGAAATTCAGACCTGCAGGACTGTTGGATGAAGACATTTAGTTAATAAGACATGATATTACTAGCTTGTCCTTATATAAACGTTTAACCCATTGGCTAAACGAGAATAAACGTCAAAACAAGGCATTCTCTTGCTTTTTTAGTCATACTGTTTGAAAAGAAATGTAGAATATTTCTTCTCCAATTTATCATGTTCTGGGAAACACTGAGATTATAATGTTGGGCCGGAGTGTGTGTGGGCGTTTAAGACAATAACCACTGAAATAACTTTTTCACAAATGTGCTTTCCAATGCATGCAGTTGAACTACAGAACACTTTGAAAATGAATAATTTATCAAATCATAACTTATTAGATGTCATTACATATTTCAGTCCCAATATGCAAGTTACTCCAGGGAAACAAGCAGTGACACTGCATGCCATCTTCCTATATATGCCAAGCTTGAATTAATTTGACTATGGTGCAGATTAGGAGACTAGTGGTTAGTTTAGTCCATTTTTAATAGTTAGCCAGAGAACATATAACATATGCCTTTGGATCACTTTGAAAATATTTTAATTATGTTGTTGAAATTTTAAGAATAATATATAATTTTTTAATTAATGTTATCACCTATTTGAGCCTGGGTTCTGTGTTCTTGTACCACCCAAAATAACTGCTTTGTGCTGTCCCCCTAAAATCAAACCCAGTCTTCATTGCCACTGTCTCTCACTTTGTTCCCAAACCACCTCTCACTGGCTCCACAATTGCTCATATTTCCACATAAGGAATCTTAACACAGCCTCAACCCCAGCCTTAGCCTCCCTGTTACCAGTACATTGCTTCTCACTGTGAGTAGCTTTTGGAGCAATATCCTCTGGGCAAAATGGGTTCCCTGAAGTAATGTTTGGGAATAGTTGGTGGAAATTATTAGCATAATCAGTACTGTGCCCTGTACTGTCCAGGTGAGTAGTGAGAATCTCAGTTAAACAGAGGAAGTGGTGAACTTGTTAGCTTGCCAACATTTCTAGCATTAAGTGCAGTTCTAGTATAAGTGTAGGAGTTTAAATAAAAGGAGGGAGTACAAAGAAAAGAGGGCAAACTTATAGTGCAGAAAAGGGAAGAAAAAAATGTTTTTTGTTTTTTTTTAAAAGCTTTACACAAATATAATTATTATTATAATTATGGCCTACCAAAATTCAGCAGGAAAATAAATAATGAGTCAGTCCAGTGACAACCTTACTCAGTGTACATCCTGTCATATGTATGCACTACTGGAACAGATGATCCAGGGTCCATACCTCTGTGAGAGGCGGGAGCATGTTGCTTATCTGGAAGCTCAAGTTGGAGAACTGGAGATGAGAATTGCAGCACTTACTGGTATTCCACAGGAAAGGGAGTTGGTGCTCACTGAGCACTACAGTTTAGCTTGGCCTTGCATGGAGGGTGGAGATGGGGCTAGTGAGGATGCCCAGTGAGGTAGCTGGGTTACTGTTCAAAGGGGAAGCAGGGGGATCAGGAGGATGCAGGCCAGTTCTGAGTTTGCAAACGCCAACAGATTTGCCAGATGAAGTAAAACTGTTGGGGATGTCCATTCAGGAATGGCAATGCCAGAGTGAGAGTAGATTAGGCAGATCAACAGGTAGCGAACGGTTTACTGTCTCCCGGGTGCTCGGGTTCGGCATGTTGTGGATCAAGTAGATAAATTATTGGGAGGGGCTGGAAATTAACTGGGCATCTTGGTACATATTGGTACCAATGACAAAGGTAATGGAAGATGGAGTGTCCTAAATAATTATTCTAGAGAACTAGGTAATAAGCTTAAAGCAAGGCCCTCCAAGGTAGTATTTTCTGTCACTTGCTAGTCCAGGGAGACAGAAAAAGCTAAGGGATGAATTTAACTAGTCATAGGGGAGGCGATGGGGGAGGGGTAGTATACTCAATAGCAAAGGCTGGAAATGGTAAAAGAGGAGGAGGCATTCGTTTGTATGTTAAGCCTGAATTGAAGCCTATAGTTAGAGAAGATGGCAATGCTGGAATTAGCGGTAATGTTGAATGTTTGTGGGTAGAGTTAAATAGCAGAGCAGCACATTACAAAATTTAAATTAGTTGTAGCATGAACCCCCAAATATAATTGAAAGTGAGGAAGTGCAATTATTGTTACAGATCGGAAATGCAGCTAAGCACGGGGAAGTTCTAATAATGTGAGATTTGAATTACACTTAAATAAACTGGATGAATGAGACCTGAAGTTCAGCTAAGGGGAGCAGGTTCTTAAGTACACCCAGGGATCATTATCTGGCACACGTTATACAAGAGCCTACTAGAAATGAAGCTATCTTAGATTTCGTCATCACAAATAATATTGATATGGTATGAAATGTTGAAATATGGCAACCTTTGGGAAACCGTGACCACAACACAGTCTCATTTGAGAATGAATTAAAAAAACAAAACTGTAAAGGGCCAACAAAATCTGCCCTTTTTAAAATTAAGAGTATTCAATGGTCTAAGGGCAGCAATACAACATATAGACTGGGACAGAGAACTGGCAGGTAAAAGTACTGAACATAAATGGACAACATTTAAATCCTTACTAAATATACATACTTATCACCATATACCATGTGGGAATGAAAGTAAAAGGAGTAAAATCGCATACAACGTGGCTTAATGATTTAAAGATCAAGGAAATCCACAAGGCTTGCAAAAGAACGATTAGACTGGCTAAAATAGAAAATTAAAAGTGCGTTGCAAAAGAGAGTAAGACTAACCCTAAAAAAAATGTTTAAAGGTATTAATGAGAAGAAGGTGAGGAAGGAAGCTATAGGAACATTACAATGTGACACAGGCCGTCTGACAATTAGTGACCCGAAAAGGCAGATGAGATAAATAGGTTTTTTTCTTCGGTAGACACAAGGGAGGTACCAGTGATTGGGACACCGCAACATAATAGGGTTACGCTACCTTCCCCAAATAATTTGTTAACGCAGGACGAAATCCAGAAGAGGTTGGAAAAAATAAATGTTAATAAAGCCCCAAGTCCTGATGGAATATATCCAAGGGTACTGAGGTAACTAGGTTCTGTAATAACCAAACCATTTTATTTAATTTTCCAAGATTCACTCAACACTACCAGATAACTGGTGAAAAGCAGAGGTGAAATATAAAAGTCTCCAGATTTGCTCCTTCCTTAAATATATAGACCAGTGAGCTTCACTTCTGTAGTGGGAAAGCTTTTAGGGTTATTAAGGGATAATATACAAGAATATGTCTATTCAAACAGGATTATAAGTAGGAGTCAACATGGATTTATGAGGGATAGGTCATGTCAAACAAATCTAATTAGTTTCTGTGAGGAGGTTAGTAGGAACCTGGATCAAGACCACTTAGTGGATGTAGTCTTTTTGGATTTTGCAAAGGCTTTTGATACAATGCCACATGGAAGACTATTGTGCAAACTAAGGGATACAGGAATTGCAGTAAATATCTGCTCATGGATTGAGAGCTGGCCAAAAGACAGCTAAGGGTTGTGGTAAATGGTACATACTCCAATTGGATTAATGTGGTAAGTGGGGTTCCTCAGGGTTCAGTATTAGGTCCTCTCCTTTTTAACATATTTATTAATGACTTAGAAGTAGGATTGGAAAGTAGTGTCTCCGTTTTTGCAAGGCAATTAAGTCCGATAATGATGTACTTTCCCTCCAAAGGGAGTTACATAAATTAGAGAAATAGGCATCTAAATGGCAGATGTGATTCAATATGAGTTAATGTAAAGTTATGTATCTGGGAAGGAAAAATAGCTATGCAATTTATAATCTTAATGGAGCAAATATAGGGGTATCGGATATTGAAAGGGATTTGGGAGAACTTGTGGACAATCACCTAGTTAACAATGCAAGGGAAGCAAATATAATTCTGCCACTATACAAATCTCTAGTACGCCCTCATTTGGAATATGAAGTACAATTTTGGGCACCACCTCATAAACAGGACATTTTAGAGCTGGAAAAGGTACAGAGGAGGGCTACAAAACTAATAAGGGGAATGGGTGGGCTAAGTTATGAAGAAAGACTAACCAAATTAAACTTATTTTCTCTAGAAAAACAGTGTCTAAGAGGCGATATGATCACCTTATATAAATATTTCCAGGGTCAGTATAAAGATTTGTCAAGAGAGCTTTTTGTGCCAAGAGGTTTTCAACTGACAGGAGGACATCCTTTGGGGTTAGAAGTAAAAAGATTCCACCTTAAAGAAAGAAAAGTGTTCTTCACAATAAAGGTGACAGCGGATTTGATAGAAAACTTTAAAAGGGGCCTGGATATATTTTTAATTTAAAAGGGTATTCAGGGTTATCCTGGTTAATTAGAGAGTATTGATCCAGGGAGGAATCTGATTGCCAATATCTGAAATCAGGAAGGAATATTTTTTTTCCCTTTTTGAGACGATTGGGTACGTTTAACTTTGGTTTTCTTTTCTGTTTGCCTTCCTCTGGATCAATTAACAACTAATTTGCATATTGTAGATCAGAAGAGATCTTAAAAGGTGGAACTTGATGGACTGAAAGTCCTTTTTGTCAACTTTAAATACTATGTAACTGTGTATTATTGAAAAGGGTCATCAGAACAGACTGCGGACCACAAGGCAGATGTCTGAGCACCATATGTTACACCTGGGCCACCTGTTGTCCACGGCAGCCCTAAACAATGTGCTAAAGCATATGCAGTACATGTGCTGCCCTATGATTAAATCCATACAGTGTGCCCAGTAGCATTAAGTGTCATCAGGTAAAGACACTATATACTTGGCCTATATCAAGACAAGAACTTGGATTTAAAGATAGGAGTGTTATATGAGATTAGTTCTTTACAATGTGGACTCCCACTTTCTTGTATGCATTGATATCAGACAGATTTATTTCTTGAACAATTTAGTTTTACCAGGGAAAAGCTGCCAAATAAAATTAGTTCTTATAGTTACATGCTGTTTGATTGGTGTAGTAAAAAAATACAATTACTTTAGGTATTTGATTGCAGAACTATACCTGTTATTCCTAAAATTATAGCCTCTAAAAACTCTGCATCAGATTAGGCATATCTATATTCTATTACAATGTTTTAAAAAGATGTACCAGTTGCATACAACAATTTGTGATTGGTATGATGACCTTGTTCATATAAGAAAACAAATTAATCATGGAGAAATAATTTTCACCACCGCAAAATGGACAATTATAATTTCATGTACCTTCCCTGATCACCTTGGTTTCTTTCCAACAATACCATACAATTACAGCAGAGGGCCAAACACCGTAATCAACAAGCAAATTACATCAAATACTGTTTATGCTGCATACTGAAAAGCTAAGTTGGAGCTGCATACCCTTTACTGCAGTAATAAAATATTGTTTTATTTATTTATTTAATGGCTATTAAATAAGTAACTGGTTATTAATGCAGTTAAGTATATTAATAAATATAAATAAATAAAAATATAATGTAGGATGTAAAGCTTATATTAGAACTTTAGCATACAAGGAAGTCTCTTCCTCTACAGTCTCATTAGGTTTTTAGGAGGTTGTCCTGAAAGGAGTCTTGATCTGCTTCCATCATTGCAACACCAAGCAGACCATTCTAGTAGAAACGTTAGGGTAGCAGCTTGGACAAATCTACTCCTGCCCCCATAGCAACTTTAGAATGAATAGTTCAGGATTGAAGATTTCCTCTGCTAATTTCAAGTGGCTCAATATAAATTACTAGAAATGGTGATCACTGATGTTAGCTGCGCTTTGGCAGAGATTCTGAAATCCTTAATTCTTTGCCGCTTCTTTAAAGCGCTGACAAGAAGAAGATGATGATTATTATTATCTTTATATCGCACCAACATATTCCATAGCGCTGTACAGTGGTTGAGTACATGGCAAAAAACAAACTTAACACCTTGTAAAGAATGGAGGCCCCTGTTTTTTACCATAAAATCAAATGTACATAGAGCTTGATTTCCAAGGCACTGACACAAGATTGAAAACTTGCAAACTTACAATCTAAGGGATGTATAACTTTCATATTTGCTGCTGGATAACAATTTTTTTTTTCTTTGAAATGTGTAGATTTGATCTGATATTTGGATATTGACTACTTTATAGTCAGGTAGACCTGTGCTCTTCCCTTTCTATGTTTCCAGTGTATGTACCTACTGTATTTATAGTCGGGCCAACATCTGTGGCATTCAATTCTAATTACATGCAATCATGGGTTGAATTGACCAATGTTTGTCTCTGGTACAATATTAAAGGTACATTCAATATTATTTTTTGTGTATATTTTTATATTTTAGTTTAATATAAAACACATTATTGTAGAACTCGAGAGCTATTCTACACCCACCAAGCCCAGATAAACCCATAACATTCTCATTTTTATTAATTTTGTGATATTACAGCTATGTTGCAATTATAGTTAACACCCCTAGAAATTCCTGTTAAAATTAACATAAAATTCATAATTTGTTTGACAAATCACACAAAGCTTAATACATTGTATTTAACCGTGATGGCAGTTTGTGCAGTAAGGAATCATTGGATGTGTTGTCGCACAAGGAAGAGTCCGACATTGCTATGTAGATCTCTACATTGTGCTGCTGTTGGCTTTACGGTTAGTAAAGGGTAAAAATCCATATCCAAATGAAGTGTTTATAATGTTAGGCACACTTTGCAGCTCTGGGGGCATGGAAACCAAATGTATTTTTAAATAAAATAAGTCTGTGTATGTATAGTATGACTGCATGTAATATGTGTGTCTCTGCTTGTTATTCTGTGTGTTCTAGCCAGTATGGATCTAACATTCCAGTACATTAGAGGGACAATA
Organism: Discoglossus pictus; assembly: GCA_027410445.1. Taxonomy (NCBI): domain Eukaryota; kingdom Metazoa; phylum Chordata; class Amphibia; order Anura; family Alytidae; genus Discoglossus; species Discoglossus pictus. The sequence continues at coordinate 259,163,989 of CM050167.1, read as the reverse complement.
TCAGAGCTGCATTTCATATTTACATGCATTGGTAGCAGTAGGGTTACATATTTGCACAAATACTAGCAGCTCACAGTGATTATTTAAGTGACACACAAACTGCATCTGCGTAATGTGGCAAATTGAAGTAGAATTTGGACTCCGTGGCAGCTATAGAGTCAATAGGAATTCCTCTTTTAAGCTATAGCTGGACTATTAAGCATTGAGGACAGAACTTATTTATCATTGTTAATGTAACTTGGCCTGCTACTGACCTTTCATTCACCGGACAATGAGGAAAAAACAGAACTTGTGTGAATAGAACTTGAAAGGCACCATAAAACATCATTACAGCTTAAAAAGGCAATCTATTTTGTGCTTGCTTCACGTTTTTTAAAACTTAACTCAAATCTTTGGCAAAATTATTCTTGCTTCATGGCAGATTAAGCATTCTCCTTTCAAACAAGACATTTAATTCAAACCTATTTTTATACAAAGAAACTATACCCCTTTTGCACACAGTCAGATTTGGACATTTTTGATGCCTGGATTGTTAATGTATGTTATTCAAATTATGGTATTCCTTCTCTACATAATGGAATAAAAAAAGGATGCTTTGAGCAGCGTATTATACAATACAGTATGTGGCTTTAAGTGTAGGAAACCACTGGTACAGTGTTTTACTGTTTGTTGTTTAGTCGTTCAGTCTTCTCCAACTCTCTGTGACCATATGGACTGTAGCATGCCAACAAAGGCTTTTCATTTCGTGGGTGCAGTCACCATCTGCAAAGATCTTGGAGCCGAGGAAATTTTATATTTGTCACCACCTCCACTTCTTTCCCATCTATTTGCCAGGAACTGAGATACCAATTTGCCATGAGCTACTTCTTTTTAACATTGAGCAGCAGGCGAGTTTATGCTCTGCTTATAAAAAAGGTGACAAGATACAAACGTGTTGCATTCCTTTTCCAATCTTGAACCATTTGGTTGCTTCATGTTCGTTTCTGTCTGTGGTTTCTTGGTCCACAAACAGATTTTTCAGGAGATGGATGAGATGGTCTGGTACCCCCATCTCTTAAAAAACTTGCCACATTTTGTTCTGATACACACCAAGAAGAGCTTCAGAAGAGCCCAATAAGCAGATGTACATGTTTCTGGAACTCTGTGCTTTCTCTATTATCTAGCGGACATTGGCAATTTGACCTTTGCAAAACCCGGCTTGCACTATGGTAGTGCACTCTGGTAGCTCTTTTTTTCTTTTTTCCTAGTGTTTCACTTGAGTTGGTAAATACAGTAGTTTAATATAACCATTTATTTTACTGTTTCATTGTGTTGTTGACATATTGTTCTATATTTTGGAAGGACTTGAGACTAATATCTTTGTAGAAGTGAACCCAGGTATATTGGCAAGGAACAGAATCCATAAGATAAGTAAGACTTGTGCTTTAGAAGTGTTTAGGGTGTAGCTGGGTGTTTGCCTTTTAGTTTAAAATACATTTGTTGTTTTTATTTCAAAATCAGTTCATTTTAGGATATAGTAAATTATGTTTTAAAGTATACACTTAGGGCCAGATTCATTTGCCCAATTCGTAAATTTATACACACTTAAAATCACTCTTAATATTGCTACATATTCTGCAAATATTACTTTTTGGCACTAATGAATTCTTAAGTCAATAGAATGCATATATACATTTATAAAAAACAAACAAACACCCAAAGCCAAGTTCAAGGCATTTTGACGTAGCTAATTGAATAAGGCTATTAGGATATATGTCTCCATTGCATTCTTAAGAGCTAGTTACTTAATTTTGAACTATTAATACTAATCATTGATATACTTAACTAGACTTGCCTGTCAAAAAATAACGGCAATAAGATTGTAAGGGCAGTACATTTTGTTGGTGTTCCAAGAGGCTTCGCCGCTCATTGCGAGGTTGTTGGTTGTTTGTGTGCTATGAGCATTGTTTATTTTTGCTAATGCTAATGAAATAATGAATAAAATAATACATCAATATACTTTACCAACTTTGAAGTACTATATGCAGGAAGCATTGTGCAGAAGAGCTGGCAATCTGTTTTGATGTTGCTGCAGCATACAATGTGTGTTTGGAGTGCTGTGTAGCTGCTGTGTAAGTGTCAGCAATGTGTGCAGTGTGTAGTGTAAATAGTGTGCGTGGGCGAACCAAATCCGTTAGGGTAGCTGTGTACTTCCGCATTGTCTAAGTTAGTGTTGTAAAATGGTGCCTAATGTGTGTTGCGCGTCTGTGGCTGATTTGGCATCCTTGTTCTTGGACCGTGTCCGTCTTTTTCGGAAAATCCGTAGGTGTTTGGTGTTTTGCGTCTTTAGAGTCCTGGAGCCTCGTTTTTCGTTTTTTTTCTTTGGCGACCATTTTTTCTCTTGCTTAGGGGATTTTCAGGTGTCTAAACTCTTATATTTCAAGTCAAATTGAGGTGTAACTTCACTTTTCGAGGTCCTCGGTGCCCCCCCTTGCTGTGGGTAAGCTGTTTATGTGTTGTGTGTATTTATGATGTTTTTGATGTTTTCATGTGCGCGGGTTTCGTGTGGTAAGGTCATAATGTCTGGTATTTTTTTTTCACATAAGTCTGTAAATTTTGCGAGGTCCGCGGTTGCTGGCAAGGAGCTCCTTTGGCGCTCCTTGCCAGCAACTGCGGCCCTCGCTTTGCGAGCTTGCAGCGTTGGCAACAACCTGCCTGCTCACAACTATATATGTGATCTATAAATACATTTTAAAAATTGAAGTGCATGCGCAGTAGATATGGTATAACATTATGGCTTGTTTTGGCTTCTAATAATGCAAGTTACTTCCTACAACACAAACTCGATCATGGTCCAAATTCTAAATGAATTATTGCTTAACTCCTAATATTACAGAACAATTCATTAATAAAGTAGTTGTTTATTGGCTGGCTTGATGGTTGCAAAAGCAACTTCAAGTGGCTGGTTGCTTGAAATAGTGCTGCATCCTGCCGAAAAACACCACAATATTAGTAACTACCTAAGTACATAGCACTTTTTATCTCTCTTTGTGAAATTTGATCTCCACGGTTATAATATGGTATATTTTTCTAGCCTAATGAATCCAGAGTATGTGACTTGTTAAAATCCTAGTGTCATCTTGAATTTGGTCAATACTACTACTACTACCACTACCACTACCACCACCATCACCACACATATCATTGTATTCATACAGTGCTATTACTCACTAGGCTTCTGCATTACAGTTACTGTTGGTCAGAGTGTATGGATATCGTTTTATGTGGTCTTTTTATAGCTGGCTAAAATACTTATCTATGAACTTTGGGCAGTCCATTTGTTTTATGACTTTCTTTTCTACTTTAAGCTGTAAATCAAAGTGTCCGAGTTTCCAACTTGTGGAGTCTAAATGTCCAGTCTGAATGCATGTATTCACTTTGGTGCTTGCTGGAGCATATACTATCTACTGCTTTTAAAGCATTTGCAGTAATGGATTTTGGAATCGCTCATTTGGGGGAACTCGGGGCTAAAGTGTCCATTACAGAGTTCTTAGACTAAATCAGACTTTGGGCGAGCTTCTGATATATTGTCAGAAGCAGCAAACCGCCAGGTCTTTTATATCAAAGACACTTTAATTAAACTCCCATCAGGAAAACAATTAGGACAAATCTGCTGTACTTAAGTAGTCAATAATTCAGCAGATGGATCTCATTAATAGACTTCTCTTCATGACTGTGTCATTGTAATGGTGCTTCCTAGCTGGGTATACTACAGCAATCAATATGTGATCGATACTTTTCAGCAGCTTTCGCTTTGCGTAGCTCTTGAAGAAAGAAAAAATACCTTGATTCTGCTGCAGTACATTGGGACCACATGATATGTAGCCCAGCACTTGCACAAGACTTCTTAAAAGCAATTTCCACTCACTTAGGATGCTTTTTATTGTCTGTTCAATCTTTATGCATTAAAGGAAGGTCTTTTAGACTGGTTGTAAAGCAAATGAAATATATCTAGTTCTGTACTGAAACTTCAATTTGCCTATGCTCCTTGCAGAGTGTATGCTTTATAGATGTTGTATTGCCACTTAACTCAATAGACTGCTTTCATTGCTTCTGTAAAGTGCTTTCACATTGGGATGATCAATATATAAATGCATGTTCCATTGTAATCTAATGTACTCCTAAAATGTATGCTTATTTTGTAAACTCCCACTATAGAGCTAGATAGTTTAGTAAATAAAGTCTGAAGCTATAAGATCTTTTATATAGCAAAATAATGAGTTATTTGTTATTTTGGGAAGTATTCTGTCAGCTGGCAGGAAAGGCAAATCTTGTGTGATAGAGATTATTTTTGTCTCCATTTGTTTGTATTAAACTTTATACTCACAGTTTGTATAAGACAGAAGGACCACCAAATCAGGGAATGGAATATATGCCCACCATAAGACAACAGAATCCGCAGCAGGGTCAGAATGATGTAAAAATAAGAGCCCTCGATTTTTAAATTATAGCTACAAATAAGGAATTAATGAATAGCTATAGAAGTTTCAAACAAATCAGAAGTTTCAAACAAATCAGAAGTTTCAAACAAATCAGAAGTTTCCATCTAGATCGTCATACCTCCTTATACATGGATACTATTGAGATGTCTCTTCTACTTTCAGACAGCCAGAACAGAGACTAAATGAGTAACACTTGGCCATATTTAGTCTATACACAGTTTGTGCATTAAATCAGTGCCCAGAATGTTTTTAGAGGAAACCTTCGGTTCCATTATGTTTGATGTGGAGTTCCATAAGAAAGTTACTCTCAATAGAAAGCTTACTGATGTCTTTTGAAGGACCGAGATGGTATGCTGTATTGCAAAAAAAATATATGTTTTTAGCGGACAAAGAGCAGAAATATAGGCATGGGAAAAATACATTGTGACCCCCCCATGCAGATCCATGGAGGTGTCCATAATACTTTGATAAAGGTTGTGTACATGATCAGCCTTTAACATCTCTTCAGAAACTGGGTTTGCAGTTTACCTTGTGAAGATGCTTAGAAAAGGAGGTAGGTTCCAAATGCCAAAGGACAGGCTATCCGGAAGTGCTGTGGATAGACATAATCAGACCTCCTATGCTGTTATGTTTATGGCTCATTCAGTCATATGTTCTCTACAGCTGGTCCCTTTTGCTTTAAAAGGACATTAAAGGCTTATGGATTTCACTAAGAATATAATGTACATATGAATCCATTTACTTTTATCTACTTTTTTTGTATTAAGAAATGCTCAGAAGCTATATAATTTCTGCCTAAGATCATACAAATAGTACCTGATTAGGTCTGCCCGCTGTAGCTCAAGAAGACACAAACTCTGAAGTGCAATATTATTAGCCAATCTGTGACCATCTCCCAGCAGCATATTGCAGAATATTGCTCTGAGATTGGCTACTATGAGTACAGCAGAACATGTGTCTTCATGAGCTTCAGAGGGTTAGTTATAGTTTGCTCTTTAAAAATAAATATTACTGGCAAAATGTTTTTCATATGGAACAAAACAAAACCTGACTTATTCTTGAATATATACAATTATGCTTTTCTGGGGACCGTTATTATTTGTCTTTTGCTAACCAGTGTTGTCAAAAAGGATTTGTTACTTTGAGTTCAACACGTAGCAAGACAGCGAATCACTTCATACTTATGTATCCTAGACAAGTGATTTTGTTTATCTGCCCTTTTAAGTATTATGGAGCCTCGGAAGTTCACAGAGATGATCTTAATTTTTCCTTTAGTGTTCTTATAATTTTATTCTTGTTTCTGCTTATCATTGTAAATATTTACATGCTATATTTTTACTTTTTGGTCATCTTAGTTGACTTTACATACAGAAATATTATGCATACAGTGGTGGTAAAAAATGTATTTCGATATTTCTGTTGTCATAATAATTGCTTAAGTATTCTGTTAATGTACAATATTTATTGAATAAAACTGAAAAGGGCTGACTTGATTTTCTTGCCTGCTGCTGCTGGTTACTTTCTCAGGTGGGTGTATGCTAATGATCTTCCCTTTATTGCTGCTGAGAAGACTTTGCATTCCCATTGTGCAGACGGAAAGTAGCTCTGCTTTCAAAGTCTCCTCCCAGCTCATGAATTTGATCTTCTGAAACCAAAATGGTAGATTTCACAACAGTAGTTGCATATTTTCAAGTGTATTTCTTCAAAATCAGTACATTTTAAAATGTCTACAATGGTTTAAAATGTCTAAAACTTGCTCTACATAATAGTTTGTTATAATTCATGACTGTATTTGAAACTGGAATATGAAAGGGTAATGCAAGCAGTAGTTTGTCTGCACATGTAACAACAATCTTAATATAGGTGAGACAGAATGAAAGATAGATAGAATTGGGCCCTTTATCTTGATGAATGTGCCATTTAGAAAATTAATGTTATTTAATAATCTAAATACAAAATGTGGGCACTGGATTTGAGACTACAGTGGTGGCATCATTCAGTAATGTTTATACCATCTGCTTATTTTCAAATGAACTCCTTGACATTTACATTGTTTCCTCTGGTATGGGTGAGATTACTATGACTGAAGGACTCTGGTTGATATAAATCCAACTCTTAGCTGCTCTTTAATTTCAGTAGGTGTGTGGAGTATGCCTTAGCATGTCAGAAAAATAGCATGTGACAAATTATACAATATATGCTTGTTACCATGATGTCCCAAGTAAAAGCGCAGTCTTGTCACACTGATGCAGTATGGGATTTAAGCTGCTGCTGGCATGATATACTGGCACTGCTACAGCTTTCTTCATTATTAAGTGTCACCGCATGCATTTACACTGTAATTGTGGATTAATGTAGCATTCACCTCCTTCTTAGTCACCATTCAGAGCATTTCCAGAGTATCGTGGTATAATTATTGAATAGTAGTTATTACATTTAATTTGGATTTTCTCAGATTTCTTTATTAAAGTAAATGTGACTGGTAATATTTAAAGCCATGTTGGACAAATATATCAAATCCTTCTTTTTTTTTCATCAAAGAACAGTACTTGACAATTTAAAATTATTTATTGCAAATGCAGCTTTGCTGCTCTGCCAGGATCTTCCTTTGACATTTTGAATTTGAAAGTGTCAGCTACAGCCATTAAGTCTCGAGCAGTGGATCTTAACCTTTTTGTTCTGGGAACTGGCTAGTTATCTTCCAATGCTCATGGGAACTGCTTTGAGGCCAGAACGTGTAGAATAGGTTAATAGCACAGTGAGTTTTTCACCAGTTTGAATAGAGAACATTTTATTGCAGATACTTCTCCAATAGTCTATTAATTACTATCACTAATAGCAGTGATATGATTGGCATTAGGCTCTACTCCTCACTTTTCATCCAGTAAGGTCTCGGGGATGTTCCAAGGACAGCTTTTGATTTAGATGGAATAAACGATTTCTTCATAAAGCTCTGTAACTCTGGTGGTAGGCATCTTGGTACAACACTAGAGTCTGTCGGAAGGGAGTCTTAACACTATGACAAATACAGTCTGCAGATGGATTAAAAACATAATCATTTAACCCTTAATGCTTTAGAGTTGTCCCTTATCTGGACCTCCATAAACCCCAGTAAGATCAGGATTTTGTGAACAAAATGTAATGGTATATTATACTTGAATTATGTCATAGTCAAAATGCTTCTCTGATAAGGGCGGGCACTAAGAATGTAGGGGCTGCAGGGGTTATTTCCTATAAACTGGAATATAAATGGATAATGCAAGTAGTAGCAGGTTGTGTGTGCATAGGTAAGAAAAATCTTTATAGATCAAATAGATAGAATTTGACACTTTATCTTGCTGAAAGTGCCATTTAGGTATTGGACATACTGATAAATGTTACCTAATAAACTGACAATGTGGACATTGGATTTTAAGTTAAAGTGGTGGCATCAATCAAGAATGTGGTTATCATCTGCTTGTTATCAAATTAACTACTGAAAGCATAAGAAGCCGAAACTGAAGACCACGGAGAGCCATATCATGTATTCATTAAACAGAGAAATTTATTTATTTTTTTTACCGAAAAATGTTATGCTTGTTTACAAATAATGTGTGAATATTGGTGGTTTAACTCTGTCAAGTGGTCTTGAACGGGCAATAAGTAAAATTACAGTATGATCACCTTTTTTTTTTTTTTTTCTTTTCTTATTACCCCTTAGGACAGAGTTTATTCAGAAGGGGACCATATCTGTCACTGGAGCTGGGATACTTAACTGTGTCCTTGAAAAATTTGCACAATCTTTTTTAAAACAAGGAGCCAAAAAGGTAGGTGCCACTTCCAGTGTCTTTTAGCTTATTTGGGTAAGTATTTGTAAGTAATGCATTGGTCTGATGACACAGAGTTATGAGTTCTCAAAAATGTTCCAATATGAATAGCTGCAAATAACAAGTGTCTGTTACTCTCTAATGAGTACCGTATATTCTCGAGTATAAGCCGACCCGAGTATAAGCCGCAGCACCTATTTTGACACAAAATACTGGGAAAAATTAGTTACTTGAGTATAAGCCGATCTCCCTTCCCTGTGTCTCTCCCCCATCTCCCTTCCCTGTGTCTCTCCCCCATCTCCCTTCCCTGTGTCTCTCCCCATCTCCCTCCCCTGTGTCTCTTCCCCCATCTCCCTTCCCTCTCTCTCTTCCCCCATCTCCCTTCCCTCTCTCTCTTCCCCCCCTCTCTCTCTTCCCCCCCTCTCTCTCTTCCCCCCCTCTCTCTCTTCCCCCCCCTCTCTCTCTTCCCCCCCCCTCTCTCTCTTTCCCCCCTCTCTCTCTTCCCCCCCTCTCTCTCTTCCCCCCCTCTCTCTCTTCCCCCCCTCTCTCTCTTCCCCCCCCTCTCTCTCTTCCCCCCCCTCTCTCTCTCCCCCCCTCTCTCTCTTCCCCCCCCTCTCTCTCTTCCCCCCCCTCTCTCTCTTCCCCCCCCCCTCTCTCTCTTCCCCCCCCCTCTCTCTCTTCCCCCCCTCTCTCTCTTCCCCCCCTCTCTCTCTCCCCCCTCTCTCTCTCCCCCCTCTCTCTCTCCCCCCCTCTCTCTCTTCCCCCCCTCTCTCTCTTCCCCCCCTCTCTCTCTTCCCCCCCTCTCTCTCTTCCCCCCCTCTCTCTCTTCCCCCCCTCTCTCTCCCCCCCCTCTCTCTCCCCCACTCCCTCCCCACCCTCTCTTCCCCCCCACTCTCTCTTCCCCCCCACTCTCTCTTCCCCCCTCTCTCTCTTCCCCCCTCTCTCTCTTCCCCCCTCTCTCTCTTCCCCCCTCTCTCTCTTCCCCCCTCTCTCTTCCCCCCCCCCCTCTCTCTTCCCCCCCCCCCCTCTCTCTTCCCCCCCCCCTCTCTCTTCCCCCCCCCCCCTCTCTCTTCCCCCCCCCCCCTCTCTCTTCCCCCCCCCCCCTCTCTTCCCCCACCCCTCTCTCTTCCCCCACCCCTCTCTCTTCCCCCACCCCTCTCTCTTCCCCCACCCCTCTCTCTTCCCCCACCCCTCTCTCTTCCCCCACCCCTCTCTCTTCCCCCACCCCTCTCTCTTCCCCGGGGTGGGAAATGTTCTGCCCCCTGTGTCCCTCTTGTGCCCTCTGTGTCCCCCTCATGTGTGCCCTCTGTGCCCCTTTCTTGTGTCCCCCCTCTCTCTCCTCCCCTCTCCCTTCCCTGTGTCTCTCCCCCCTCCTCCCTTCCCTGTGTCTCTCCCCCCCTCTCCCTTCCCTGTGTCTCTCCCCCCTCTCCCTTCCCTGTGTCTCTCCCCCCTCTCCCTTCCCTGTGTCTCTCCCCCCCTCTCCCTTCCCTGTGTCTCTCCCCCCTCTCCCTTCCCTGTGTCTCTCCCCCCTCTCCCTTCCCTGTGTCTCTTCCCCCCTCTCCCTTCCCTGTGTGTCTTCCCCATCTCCATTCCCTGTGTGTCTTCCCCATCTCCATTCCCTGTGTGTCTTCCCCATCTCCATTCCCTGTGCCTCAACCCCCTCCTTATCCTCAACCCCCTCCTTATCCTCAACCCCCTCCTCCCTCCTCAACCCCCCCCTCCTCCCTCCTCAACCCCCCCTCCTCCCTCCTCAACCCCCCCTCCTCACTTTACCCTGTAATTACCTCCCCCTCTCCCTTTCCCCTCACTTACCTTCCATCTCCATCTGCAGCTGCTGTGTCCCCTGTGTCTACCCCCCCCCCCCCTCCCCTATATACTCGAGTATATACGGTAAGTTGCACTTACTCAAGTCTTTGTGAAGTGTTCTGAGGTGGTTATCACATTTTATCAGACCATGGGAAAGGTATAAAGTTATTCTGAACATAAGGCAAAGCCATCACCCAAATTAACTTTGAGGTATTAAAGCAAATTGAAAAATAGGCAACTTTAACTAGCAGGTACGAGTATCCTCTGGCATGACCTTTATATTCTGTATTCTCTGTGTTATTTGTTCATTATAATTACACTTTACCAATGATACATTTGTATTAACATTTAGTTAGTCCTGTATCTAAATGTACCCACACTATCAGTAGTTACCTTAATTGCTGACTGTCACAAAAAAAAAAAACCTTGGTATAACTTATTAAAGGACCATTTAGCTCACTGTAAGTGCTCTTAATGTTATGAAATTTCAACCACTTGTATGTTAAAATGATCATTTTATTTTTAAATTACTCTAATAACAGATTCAAAATCTAACATTTGAAATCTATGTTTACATACAACGTGTATCCTGCCTGCTTGTTATTGAATGAATAATAACAGATAGCGGAGTCCCAGGCATTCTTTGGGGAGGCCAGTGACTGATAGTAGCTTTTTCCTGTAATCCGTTTACACTGCACTGACCAGTTAAGCCATAGCTCACCTGTTTAGGTGAGTGGAGCATTTCATGTCTGCATAGAAACATTTGGTAAGGATTATTTATTTTTTCTTTTGAGCAAGGGAGCGGAGCTCTAACCCACTTGAGCTGCTCTGCATTGTTCAAATTCCAGAGAATATAAGAGGAGAAACCTGAATTGTCTTCCGTAAGAAATCAACAAAGTCTGTTCAGTCTTACCGTTGACTTGAATGGGACACACATCCCTGCAACCTGATTGGCTGCAATAATGCAAATTCAAGTGGGCAGCTTGTTACACGCATGGTTATGAGCCAGGGGCAAGGAGACCATGTTAGCCCAAAATACCCCTCCTTTCAGCCACCAGAACTCCCCTAGCTTGTCAGTGTTTTATTAATCTCTGCACACAGCTGCCTTTTCCAGGTATCGGGATACATGCACAAGATTCCAGGAACACAGTGAACTCAGGAAGCAAGTTTAGCAGTGGTACTCTCAGTGGTTAAGGATATAGCCCAGGTAGAGTCTGCAGTAATAATTCAAGTGATTAGAATGTATTATCTTCCCTCAGAATAAACCATACACTTTATTTATGTAGGCTTAAACCGACAACTATTTGATGATGGTACAGCATATTTATCCATAACACTACCCAATCATATTCAGTCTCCAACCCTTGGTAACCAGATCATCACCAATTCCCATCCGCCCCAACCCAGACCACGTGGGGAGGTCTGCCCATCAAGTGATGCCAGCCTTCTTTACCACCCCCGGTAGTCCTGGAGCCTCACAGGTTAACTAACTTATTTGGACTTGGTAGGGGGAATTCACACATTGGTGTCAGGAGGTACGTTCTGTCAGGACGCCAAATGGCAGAGGGAGTGATATTGCTAAAACTCTTTTTGCAGATATAGTATCTGCTTAATGGGTATTTAGCCATGAAAGCAGTTATCTCCTGGTGTCCATCAGCCCCCTCCTAGGAAATATTGAATCCCTCTCAATTGGTCATTTTGTCCCCTGTACCCCACCTCCTCAGGAAAACTTAGTAGCATACTTTATTGAACTATCTGGGGAAATTGCAACATTTAGAGACAAAACATGACTGGGTGCCATCCATACATCAATAAATGAACATAACACAGTAGCACAAATGAAAAATAATATCATGGCTTACCATAACCAAGATGGAAGACTTCCTGGGTGTTGCAATAAGACAATATGGTGCCACACACACACAAACATCTGTAGTACCATTATCAATATTGGGCCAACATGGCAACCACAGACCTGGTATTCAAGACTTTGGGCATTGTTCTTGGTTGGAAAGGGAATAGATCTGTTCTGGTACAAGGTTCCCCTCACAGCCCACAACAGTTCATAGTCCCCAAAAGTCCAGTGCGCCTTTTGGGGACTGTATTTGTATATGCATGTGTTTAAAAAAATTAAAAAAGTATTTCAAATTACCTTTAGGAGATCTTTACTGTGATGTGGTCCAAATTGTGCTTAATTAAGTGGCCTTTTAAAACTTAACACATTTATACTGTATTTAGTGCATTTTTGAGTATTTTTTTTCCATTCTTGAATAATTTTTCTCATTAGAAAAAGTTATTTGCTTTGATTCATTTATATGTTGGTCAAAGGAATATATTAGTGATTCACGAGGTTAGTATTTGTTTAGTAACTACCGTATTATTCTGTGTTTTTTAAGTCTAAATTATACATGGAATGTTTCAATTATATACCCTTGTCTGGTACTGTAATGCTGCATCTGGCCACTAGATTTAACGCAGGAGAAATGACACATATTTGGAAATGCATTGGTTCCAATTAAAGTGCATTACACTGAAAGTGCGCATAAAAATGGGTGTTTTATAAGTTTTTATTGTGTTATACATATAATATCTTTGTGATCCTGTGTTAAACCGGAAAAATGCAATTGGAGATCGCAAAGTGATGTGATTACAAGGATATTGAGCTGGAATGGAAATTGGTGAAAATCACAGAAAGTGTCCTTACATTTATGTGTAACACAATAAAATCTTATAAAATACACATTTGCGTATTTATTTATTTATTAATTTTGGGCTCCAAAAAGAGGTGTTGTCTTATACATGGGGTTGTCTTAGACAGAAAAATATGGTACTTATGTTTTTTGGCGTTGCTCTCTTCAGTTAAACTTGCTATTATTTCAACTGAAAAAAGTCTACACACCCCTGTTAAAATGTCAGGTTTCTGTGCTGCACAGTGAAGAGAAAAAGAGGCACAGCACACCAACATCAAAACCTCATCCCAACTGTGAAGTACGGTGGTGGGGGCATCATGGTTTGGGGCTGCTTTGCTGCGTCAGGGCCTGGACGGATTGCTATCATCGAAGGAAAAATGAATTCCCAAGTTTATGAAGACATTTTGCAGGAGAGCTTAAGGCCATCTGTCCACCAGCTGAAGCTCAACAGAAGATGGGTGTTACAACAGGACAACGACCCAAAGCATAGAAGTAAATCAACAACAGAATGGGTTAAACAGAAGAAAATACGCCTTCTGAAGTGGCCCAGTCAGAGTTCTGACCTCAACCCGATTGAGATGTTGTGGCATGACCTCAAGAAAGCGATTCACACCAGACATCCAAAGAATATTGCTGAACTGAAACCGTTCTGTAAAGAGAAATGGTCAAGAAATACTCCTGACCGTTGTGCACATCTGATCTGCAACTACAGGAAACGTTTGGTTGTAGTTATTGCTGCCAAAGGAGGTTCAACCAGTTATTAAATCCAAGGGTTCACATACTTTTTCCACCTGCACCTTGAATGTTTACATGGTGTGTTGAATACAAACTACTCCTCTCCCTCCTCTGGGTGTCTACCCCCCTCCCCTCCCAACCCTCTGTGTCTCTCCCCCCTCCTCTCACTCCCCTGTGTCTTCCCCCTCTCCTCTCACTCCCCTGTGTCTCCCCCCCTGTGCCTCCCCCCTCCTCTCACTCCCCTGTGTCTCCCCCCTCCCCTCCTCTCACTCCCCTGTGTCTCTCTCTCCCTGCTCTGTGTCTCTCCCTCCCTGCTCTGTGTCTCTACCTCCCTGCTCTGTGTCTCTACCTCCCTGCTCTCTGTCTCTCTACCTCCCTGCTCTCTGTCTCTCTACCTCCCTGCTCTCTGTCTCTCTACCTCCCTGCTCTCTGTCTCTCTACCTCCCTGCTCTCTGTCTCTCTACCTCCCTGCTCTCTGTCTCTCTACCTCCCTGCTCTCTGTCTCTCTACCTCCCTGCTCTCTGTCTCTCTACCTCCCTGCTCTCTGTCTCTCTACCTCCCTGCTCTCTGTCTCTCTACCTCCCTGCTCTCTGTCTCTCTACCTCCCTGCTCTCTGTCTCTCTACCTCCCTGCTCTCTGTCTCTCTCCCTCCCTGCTCTCTGTCTCTCTACCTCCCTGCTCTCTGTCTCTCTACCTCCCTGCTCTCTGTCTCTCTACCTCCCTGCTCTCTGTCTCTCTACCTCCCTGCTCTCTGTCTCCCCCCTCCCCTGTGTCTCTTCCCCCCTCCTCTCGCTCCCGTGTCTCTTCCCCCCCCCCCCTCTTCTCGCTCCTGTGTCTCTTCCCCCCCCTCTTCTCGCTCCCGTGTCTCTTCCCCCCCCCCTCTTGTCGCTCCCGTGTCTCTTCCCCCCCTCTTGTCGCTCCCGTGTCTCTTCCCCCCTCTTGTCGCTCCCGTGTCTCTTCCCCCCCCTCTTGTCGCTCCCGTGTCTCTCCCCCCCCCCCTCTTGTCGCTCCCGTGTCTCTTCCCCCCCTCTTGTCGCTCCCGTGTCTCTTCCCCCCCCCTCTTGTCGCTCCCGTGTCTCTTCCCCCCCTCTTGTCGCTCCCGTGTCTCTTCCCCCCCTCTTGTCGCTCCCGTGTCTCTTCCCCCCCCCCTCTTCTCGCTCCCGTTTCTCTTCCCCCCTCTTCTCGCTCCCCTGTGTCTCTCCTCCCCTGTGTGTCTACCCCATCCTCTCCCACCCCTGTGTCTCCCCCCCCCTCTCACTCCTTTGTGTCTCCCCCCCCCTCTCACTCCTTTGTGTCTCCCCCCCTCCTCTCACTCCTTTGTGTCTCCCCCCCTCCTCTCACTCCTTTGTGTCTCCCCCCCTCCTCTCACTCCTTTGTGTCTCCCCCCCCTCCTCTCACTCCTTTGTGTCTCCCCCCCTCCTCTCACTCCTTTGTGTCTCCCCCCCCTCCTCTCACTTCTTTGTGTCTCCCCCTCCTCTCCCTCCTTTGTGTCGCCCCCCTCCTCTCCCTCCTTTGTGTCGCCCCCCCTCCTCTCCCTCCTTTGTGTCACCCCCCCCCTCCTCTCCTACTCTGTGTCTCTCCCTCCCTGCTCTGTGTCTCTCCCTCCCTGCTCTGTGTCTTCCCCACTCCCCTTTGTCTCTTCCTCCTTCCTCGCGCTGTGCGTGGGCCATTGCGCTGTACGCGTATGCGGCTTGCGGCCCTTTGCGAAGTTGGCAAACTGTGATTTTGTCGCAAGCGTGACGACTAATCAGTTTGACAACGATTATATGTGAGATATATACATGGATTATATATATATATATATATATATATATATATATATATATATATATATATATATATATAATCTATCAGTAAATATATAGTCCTAGAATTTATAATCGTAAGTGAAAAGTAAAGTAGGTGCATGCATATAGCACGAATAGTACTTTTTATATTTTAAAACATACTTCACATAATATGTGGTTATCTTTTAATATGGAAATGCAATAATCAAAGTACTTTACTAATTATTTTTCATTTATAGAGCTAAAATAAAATATTTATTTTCTTACAATAAAAATATAGTCAAAGAACAGCGAAATAGCTGCCTTGGTGAAATACAGTTGTTCTTACAAATACCTGCTTTAGTGCTAGACTTGTACCATATCTAGACATTGTACGCATTTTAAATGAAACCCCTAAAGCCTGATGTCTGGGAGCTTAGCATTGCATGTTTGAACTGTTACGTAAAAGGACTATATTGACCATCCTTTGTAAAGTATGCTATTTGCCCCTTTCTCACCTCATATTCATTATATAGCTTTGGTTTCTTAGAGAAACTTCCCTATAAAACCTATCCCGCTTAGAAGTAAATATTGCTTGTGGTCATATCAAAACAGTCATAATATAAATTGTTTTTAAATATGTATTTAACAAAATGATATTAACGGTGAACAGTTCAGCAAACTGCACAATGCTCTGCTTTAATTAGGCTCTCTATGTGGGATTATCTAGGTTTGCATGTATCACCTATGAACTAGACATCATTACTTATTTTAGTACTTGTACAAAGAAACACAGAAAAGTTTTGGCTTGAAATGGAAGGTGCTAATATATTTATTACTGTATTTAGAATAAACAAACCGCGGTCTAAGAAACTATTTTTACAATTTTATTTCAGTTTTTTGGGGTTATGTCTCCAGCAGGATTATTGTGGCGTATCTTGGGTTTTTAAAAGATGGCATTTTCTCCTCTATGAGCAAGAAACCTTGTGAGTTGCATTATGGCAGTATGGGTTAATCACACCGGTTAATTGAAAGCTTTTTGTTCTGTGAACTTTTTCCTTATGACATACAGTCAGTTTTTTTTTTACTGCCACTAATGTTTTCTATGCCTCTGAGATACTTTGAAACCATAAATGGAACCTGAATTTTGCATTTTGTTTTCTATTTACCCTTACAACAAAGAGCTCATTTCACCTGCAATAATTAAAACAGCGAATACACGAAGGGCTTCAAAATAAATGCTTATTTTTAAAAAAAAGTTTTGTTAATTAAATGGGGAGCTAATGTTTTGGATCACTGTGCTTTTCATTAATTGCTGAGTTTTCATTAGTTGACATTTTCACACAGACATTTAATAGCCAAACAAAATTGTAAAAAAACAAATCTGTTGTGATTGCCTACATTTATATCTTTCTAATCTCTTCACCTGATTAAAAACATGAAGCATTTCCTTCTGAGAGAAATTATGGTAGCATGTGAAAGATGATTCTGTTTATTACAGCTTCCCAAAAAAAAATAATCTAAAATTACTTAAAAATCGGAAAAAAAATCCTAGTTTTTCACATGTCCTGATATAAACATTGTTTTAAAAGCTTGTTTAATTAATCCCAATACAATTAAAATTATTAAAGCATCTAAAGGATCCCAGACCACTGCTGTTGGAACAAGTTTAGTAACCATTTGACTTGGGATGCATTAGACAAATGGTTCAGTACAGACGGGAGTGTAGTATCGATTAAGTGGGAATAATGGATGCTAGACTGAAGTGTTGCATATAGAGAATTAGAAGTCCGAAAGTCAGGCAAGAGTGGACCAGGGGTTCAAGCAGTTTTGAAAAAGCAGGAAAGGAGATACATTAATTGATAGCTTGATGTCTGGAAGGATCCAGCTCAGATTTCTTGAGCAGTGACTGGTGAATGGTGCTAATGTTAGAAAAATGTGGGGAGATGCCAGAATATAGCAAGAATTAAGGGGAAACAATATGGGCATTGTGATGGTAAAGAGTGATGGCAATATGGTAACAGGGATTGAGTCTGAATGGGAAGTAGCTGACCATACTGTTGAAATGAAATGGGTTAAGAGAAAAAATATCTGAGGGGGTCACAATTGGCTGCTGGGATTGTAGAGGGTCTGCAGCTAAAGAGTAGTACTATCAGGTTTAAAGGTTCTTCTAGGAGATGAGAGGCAAGTAAACGGAGTAGAAGATTAAGTATCCTAGAGTGAGCTTGGGAGTTTAGGCTTGCAAGTGCTGATTTATTATTTGAGGCTACAGATGGGAAACACTGGTACTGTATTACAGATGGTCCTAATTGACCACGTGGATGTCATGTATATAAAAATAAGATGGTGGTGGATGAGTGTGTTGAGATTGGATGAACCACATGTTTGAAGGAGCAGTTTGTTGCATACTGTACTTAGAAATGGCAGCAGAGATCTAACGAAGTGTGGAGTTATTGAGGGATTTTTATGCATGGAACATTTGTAATGTTTGTTGAAGAATATGTTCTTTTGATAACCCCCCCCCCCCCCCCCCAAAAAAAAAAACACATTGAAGTGAAAATTAAGTATTGTAGTCTCAGGCGATACTTTTGTTTTACATTGTTATCTCTGAAACCGGGTTCCCTGGTGGTCCAGTGGTTCGGATTTGGTGCTTTTTACTGTTGCAACCTGGGTTTGATTCCAGTCAGGGAACCAGGAGGTCACACCACCCTGAAGCCATGCAGGGTTGGACCTGGACCACCAAGGAATATCAGGAGCTGTATGCTGTGGCCCACTGGAGAAGGAACTGGCAACCCATTCCAGTATCTCTGCCATGAATACCAAGTGGATCAGCGTGGTGTGTTGCGGTCCATGAGGTCATGAAGCGTCCGACACGACTGAACGACAGACACATGTCTGAAATCACTTACTTTAACAGACACCAGCACTAGATACAATTGTATAATATTACCAACAAACATTTATTATAAGAAATAAATGTGATTATATTTGTTTGACATTTCTCTAACTATCTGAAACTTATTATTGGCCACATCTTTCCTTGTAGATCAGATAAAAACAGATTACTGTTCCTTAGAAAGCATAGATATAGGTGACACTAAATTGCCTAAATTGTTTTTTTTTCTTTTGTAAATGTGTTTTCATGCTCACATATCTGTTACACACTGTCCAAATCATTTATGGCACAGATAAAGATAAATGAATGCAAAACATCTACACTGCTGACATAAGGTGACTCTGAGTCAAAATGATGTAGCATGTATCATCTCTGGAACAACACTTCAGTTTGCAAAACAGGATATATTAAAAAGGAGATCAGTATCTTTAATGAATTCTACCATCTTATCAAGGTTACTGTTATGTTTTAAAATCTTGTAATACAAGCAGTAAAATTATTCATAGAATCACAAAATGTAACGTCTTCTACTCATTTTAAATATTTAAACATTTATATAGAAATAATAGTAAGCTTTGTATTATCTATTACAGATGATAAATAAGTGAGATCCCTGTTTCAGTTGGCTAGCTCAACAAAGCATGTGATAAAACAAATTTAAGTATTGATTAAAGGGCCTCTGTGTTGCCCTAGCAACAGGATTTATATGTATTATTTACCATAGACTGTTATGTTAAATGATTTTATATGATATTTAATATTAAACTTCATTTCAGTAAAGCTGCTGGTCCTTCACTCTCTATAAGGCCTTCAAGGAGGTTGGAGCTACTCCTTTTCTTGGCATATATAAAGGGCTTTTGGATAGATGCCAGCTTGTATCTGAGTAGGAGTGAGGATGTTCATTTTCTGCATAATTGTTGTGTCAAGGTGTTTTTCCTTGGTATCAAACCACTTATCCTCTATCTGGGAGCGAGCCAGTGAAGAGCGGGTCTTAGTTTCTACAGACCAGTCTGAAATCCCTCTTCCATCACTTGATGACCTTATAAGGTGTAGAGACTAGCCGCTCTAAAACTATTTCAGAAGTGTCTATACAGAGGAAGACATGTTTTTGTGAAGATTATAAACTGATCTTTACTACTTCAGTGTTATTTAAAGCTGAACAGGTACTTGGGCACTTTCTGTAAGCTTAGTAGCACTCTGTGTTTTCAGATATGAACCACTTCATCTGTCTAGGAAAATAGATGCCGCTCATGGATGGCAACCTTAGATTCATTAAATGTTGTTTGAAGTCTTACAACATTTCAGCTATTTAACAGGACTCTTTCACCCCAAAGTTAAGTTTTATTTTTTGTTTTAGGTTATTCCTAAAGAACACAAGGAACTGGTTCTGTTTTATCTCTCCTTTTCTGAAGTGAATCAGTCCTGGGAAATCCCAGGTTATTTACGCATTTATATGGAAATGAGCATCTTTCTCATACTAATTACTTGTTTTAATGTGCTAATTAGGATTTTTTTTGTCCATTGTTCAGTCGTTTCCGACTCTCTGTGACCTTATGGACTGTAATGCACCAGGGCAACGTTATGTCCATGGTCTGCTGATCCATTTAGTGTTCATGGCAGAGATACTGGAGTGGGTTGCCAGTTCTTTCTCCAGTTAGCCACAGCATACAGCTCCTGGTATTCCTAGGAAGTCTCCCATCAAAGTACTGTCCAGGCCCAACCCTGCTGAGCTTCAGGGTGGTGTGACCTCTTGGTTCCCTTAATTGCAATGGAACCCAGGACGCTGTGGTGAACGCACCGAATGCTAACCAAATCCTAACCACTGGATTTCAGTCTGCTTATCGGCCATAATAAACTCCTGCAATGTTATCTGCCATTTTAGACACCTCTCCCATCCGTGTTAAATACCCTGAAATGAACATTAGCATACAGGAGCTGCAAAATAAATTCGAAATAGTTTACATATTATTTACTGTAGAGAAAAACTGCTAGTACAATATATGGCCAGTTCTCTCAAAACTGATATCAGCTTCCTGTTGTGGTGACAGTCCATTTAATGGCATATGGAAGCTAACACTTGTTTTTACTAATTAACTAACCTTTTATAAAAGACTAATTAGAGATATGTAATTACTATATATCATTTTTTATTGGTCTAACATTTTTATGTGTCATTTTCACAGAGTATTTCAATAATGGAAATCATCCTGAAAGAAAGATTTGTCTGTTCGTCTTCCTAATCTTTCGTTATATCGGATTGCCATCAACTTTAAAAGAAGACACTCAAGACATCTTATCTTTTTTTCAAGGTGTAAAAGTATCATCATTTAATGTAACCCTCAAGAAGCCGTTGGTTTGTGAAACAACCTGATCACTGAAACCAATTGTTGTACAAGCTTGCAAATACGGACTGGATATTGAAAATAATAATAATATTTTAAATGCAGACTTCATCCGTCCATCCTGTTTTTGGTAATTCATTTAATTTAATGCTGGATTTAGACAAAATAGGAAATGTATGGAAATAGCCTTTGAGCTGTTGTTTTTTTTTTTTTTTTCTAAATGTTAATTTTATATATAACATGAGGATTATCCGTTTTTATATGCAAGATGTGCCTTGCATTGGCACTTTTATACCTTTTTACTTAATGTATGTAACACTTTTACAATACAGGGAAGGGATAGATTATGATACCTAAGGGAAAGTAGAAAGCAAAACCAAAAAATACTGACATCCAGTCTGCTGCACATTTTATTGGATGCACTAATATATACAAAGGCATATATACTGTGTGTGTGTGTGTATATGTATGTGTGTAATATATATATATATATATATATATATATATATATATATATATATATATATATATATATATATATAATGTCTCAAAAAACACTTCTCAAAATGTTGTTCTATTCTTTGGAGACTTTCTTTTATATTATAGGTAGGATTTTACACCTTGGTAAATAGGCTCCATAGAATACCTTTATACTGCAACGGTCTCATTTCAGCACTCCAATAACTGCCAAATCTCCCAATTTACTTATTGACAAGAGTAAATATTTTGTACAGCTTTATGAATTTACATATTCTGTTTTATATTTGGAAGAGCTTAAATCTTCCTAGATTTATGGATATTTTTGAGACACTTGTAATTAGCCTAATTAGTAAGCAATATAAATATATTGGAATGTCATAAGCCGCAACATTATTTTTAATGAAGTCAAATTCTTTATATCAACAAAAACTTTAAACATTGAACCTATAAAGCCATGTTGTCTTCCCACTAGAAAAATGTAGAGAAAATATCTTATCCTAGTTGAAACTAAACACCAGTAAAGCAGTGTTTTCTACAGACTTTTATTAAAAAAAGATC
Organism: Discoglossus pictus; assembly: GCA_027410445.1. NCBI lineage: Eukaryota > Metazoa > Chordata > Amphibia > Anura > Alytidae > Discoglossus > Discoglossus pictus. The sequence goes on along the minus strand of CM050167.1, from coordinate 259,142,429 downwards.
TGATTATACACAGAATAAATATATTTCTAGAGGCCTGTGGCAGCATACAGGAGAGTTGATAGTACATGCATCTTGAGTATTTAACTGTAAACAGATTATAGAGACATTTAAGATTTAAGACATAAACTTTTGGTTTTGATAAAGAAATTGCCAGCAATAAACACTATTGTGGTTTCACATCAATTTCGAAATCATAAAAGCTGGAAAGTGATTCAATTCAAACATGCTCAAAATTAAATTTTTATAGTATTGAGAGGCATTTTACAGTATTGTTTACTGCAATCAGTCTCTTCATTATTATGGGCTGTAGAGCCATATGGCCGGCAATGATGTCCATTTAAAGATAATGACCTCTCTGCCTTCCATGTTTGGCTTTAATGAGCTCAAGGTTATTCCAAATTGATACAAAAATGTCCTTCCATCTGATCAGTGGGAAGCGCAGGCAAATTATACAGATTAGGTCACTGCTTGTTATCAAAGTTGTGACTAAAATACAGAAGCTGTGCAATTGTAGAACAAACTTTATCAAAACATTGATACAGTTTTCATTTTATAGTAATATGTCCTTCAGTGTTTATGCTTTTTTTGTGTACTTTGATATTTGGCTAGCAACATTTCCTGAAATATAATAACAAATACTATGGTAATTATTATATTTAAAAAAGTTATATACCATAGATTATTTTTCTTAAATAGATCTGGAAGAAGGAAAATGTTCTTTAAAATGTTTTAGACTTTATGAGTGACTAGCCAATTAATACTGTATACTGGCCAAACTATAGCCAAATTGTTATTTTTTATTAAGAACTAGTGTTAAAAGAAGTATGGCATAATGCCCAAGGGTTTTCATATTTGTAAAGTTTCCTATGTGCAGACAGTCCAACCAGTGTTGGAATATTATTAAATTAAATAGTACACCTGATAAATGCAACACATGTACTGTATGTAACGGATGTATGGCGCTTTATAATCAAACATAATAATGATATTTGATAAATGCCACTCTTCAAATACTGTAGGCATAATCTCAGTGGTAGAGGATCTGGTGTCTTTCAGTTCTGGGATCCTTCTTCACCTGTCATACTGTTGTTTATTGCAAGTGTCACCTAATCTTAAAGTGCTAACCTACCTTTTAATAAATTATTAAAATGCATTATTTTCCAATCCGCTTTTTATATTTGTACTGTTACTTATAACTAGTGCAGCCCAGGAATTATCAGATTGTTAGATTCAGATTAAAATCCCCAAACCTACCCTGTATCAATGAAGATGTGACGAGCGGGTGATCCAATGATAACAGTTCAATATAATTATGTGATCCAAGATCTACAGATCTGTCTGCCAAGTGACCATTCTTTATTTCTAAGCATTCTCTGCTGTGTGAACTTGCTAAATAGTCATAGTAGCTTTTTGCTATTAATTTAGCAATGTCCGTAGAGAAGAGGAACCGAGCTGCTGTCGTACAGGCAGATTAGTAGAGCCTGACAAAATGATTGCACATGAAACAATACACAAGGCCACTCGCATACAAGCACAGAAGAATTGTATTCCTTATACATCCAGTTAATGGTACCTTACTTGCCTCTCACTATATTTATAATTATGGGCTCAGAGAAAGAACATGCCTGCCACCTAATTTAGGAACATTTTATTCTGACATTTGAAAATTCACATTTTTAATATTCAATTATTTAAAATTTTCTATTTATACATTTGCTATTTTTCGTGACACATTGATTCAGTACTGAGTGCCAAAGTTTATTCATGTATTTTGTAAATGTAGTATTAAGTTACCTTAGACGTGAACTTATTCCTGCCTGTATTCATGGAAGCATGTGTCAAAGCTTTATTAAATCTCATATACAATCCTAATTATGCAAAATAATGATAAATTCTTATAATCAAAGCTTAATAATAATAAATATATGAAAAATAATGGTTTATTAAGTTGACTGGATATTGAATTGTGTTACAGAAATTATTAAAAAAAATCTAATTCAATTGACAGCAGAATTGCTATGGGCTGTGGCCAGTTCTATATCATTTATCACCTGTGTTATTATAAATGTTTTATTACAGGATTTCATTTTTTTAATTGGTTCAATATGAATTTAGTTATTTGAAAAAGATGGTGATTAGTATTGGTAAAAACATAATCCTAAAGCAAGTGATGTTTCATATAGTCAGCAGTTCTAACCTACTATTTGCTTAGATTTTATGATATCCTTTAATGACAAAAACATTCAGTAATTATATCACACATTGTCAAGGTTTATAAAACATGATATATTTCAGCTTTTAGTATACCTAAATAATATATATATTACAAATACATTTTGGGACTAAATGTGCTTGGCCCTCATTCTATTATCGGCCGTAAATCGGCCGCAAAGCTGTGATTCCTTGCGGGGCTCCCGTTACCTTGCAATTCAATTATACGGCGCCGCAAGGCTATCCCCTTACAGCCGGCCGTATATCTTGCAGCCGGTCGTAAGCTCAGAAATCTTTAAAAGCAAAAATAAATTCAAGATGGCACTGTAAAGCTCTGTAAATGCTAGGGATCATAATGGGGGACTCCCTCTCAAGCTTGCACATCAGCCCAAATCTGAGATTTAATTAACTGTTTATTTTCCGGCCGAAGCGTGTGCGGGTCTGAGGTGCTCCAAGCTCTCTGGACTTTTTCCACAGATATTTGACATAAATTAAAATAGCATTAATAGCACAACATTCCCCTACACTAAAATCCGTAAATAAATGTTAACACCTACAATCACTTTATAGTCTCCTCAGTGTGCAGGATGTCTTTATTATGGCTTTATAATGTGCTTAATTTTGTGCCTGCGGGACCTTTTTTCTGCAAGTAAGCTGCGGCTCTGTTTTAGCCTTGCAGAGAGGGTTCCCGGAGCAATTGAATAGCAACCGAGATAGCAAGGCGCCGGCCGCAAGCCTGCCGGAATCCCCGGAAGGGAATAGAATAGGCAAATAGCTTGCGGCCGGTCCTTGCGGCCCTGTATCTCGTACGGCCGATAATAGAATGAGGCCCCATATGTTTAAGGAGGTTTTAGCAATCATGGTTTGATAAACAAAAGTTAATCACTTATATGTCACTGTAATATAAATAGTAATTAAAGATCCCTCTGAATATATGTTTAATTATTCAGATAGCATTATTCGTACATGTGTATTCAGCATTTGAATCCCTTTCTTAAGAAGTGTATGAGGAATATACTTTTGGCCTGTTATTGTGATTTACAGGCTAGAGATATATCAAGTACCTTCGTGTACAATTTTAAGATCAAATAACCAGAGTCAAGTAAAAAAAATGGAATTAAAGTGGAGCATTGTGAAGTGCTGATAATAATTTTAACTCCCATATCACATACACCTTTTCAGACAGGGTTATTATAATTTTATACACTGCCCCGCTGCTGTAAATTGCAGCCTGTGACAATTGATTTATATTTTATGTTTATGTTTATCTCTGTCGGTAGCAGGAACAATACATCATGTGTTTTATTTTATTTTACTTACTTATTTTGCTTCTAGATAGTGTGTAAAATGTCTTGCTGAATTGGAGTTCCATTTAACACTTTCAGACTTGAATGGGCCTGTGGTGTTATTTCCGCTGTCTATACGTTTGATCAATGAGATGTTCTTTTTTTTTTTTTTAAGAAGCCCAATGTCATGCTTAAAATGTTAATGCCATGCCAATACATTTTTTCTGTAATGATTAGATGTTTACAAGGAAAATGTACATGTTTTTATCACAATTGTAATATTCCTTATATAACTTGCAGAGGCGGAATAGAATTTTGAGCTTTTGATAAATTAAAAGCAAATGATGTTTACACATTTTTACTGTATAACACGAAGCAGTTCCAATAAATTTCAATACAATCCAGTGCAGTAAATATGCTGCGAGACTATTGTATTCGTTTTGAATGTGCCGTTTGTTAATGATTAAATGTGCCAAGACGATTGTTACATTTTGATATATTTCTCTGTTTTCTATATGAGGAAATAATTCTTGCATCATTTTTCTATGTTTGGAGAAGTTTAAATTGTAAATGAGAGAAATAAGGGAGTAATTTAACTTATTTTGGGATGTCCTTGTGCATTATATTATAATTATTACTCTTTATAAAGTGCCAGCATATTCTTTTTTTTTTTTTCTTCTTTTTTTCTTTTTTTTTAATTAGACAAATGACAAATACATCATTACAATACATAATATACAATATTTTTGTTCATGTAATATACATATAAATAACAAATAACAAAAAAAAAATGTAATTCACTCCACATTCATTCCTTCCATGTTCATTAGCTTGTGGATTTGAGTTAATATTCAAAAAAGAAGAAAATACTTCTACTCAGAGCTTCATCAAAGGAGTCCCAAAGTTTCCATTTTATGGGGTCTATACTGGCTAAACCAGATACCACCAACCCTATTTCTAATTCTCGGTTACGTTGAATTATTTTAATATCGTTCCAAGAGGAGATAATATTACCTTTCCATTTGGAAACAATAGACCATTTAATTACAGTAACAATTTGTTGCGAAGGCTTTTATATCCATAGTAATTTCTTCAGGGAAAATATATAATGAGCTGCATTGTTCTGAGAAAGGGATATCCACTTTGGCATTAGTTGAAATAAACTTGTAACAATCCCTACACAGTGATTGGACAATCCCACATAACATGAGAGAAATCTGCCACCATGCCATAATCTCTACAAACATAATTTATCTGAAATCTGTAATTTTGATAAATCCTTATCGGAGGTATACACCATCTATTTATTGTTTTGAAATGCATTTCTCTGTGAAGAGTATTTCACAAATCTATTTGTCATTTAAAAAGGCGTTATACCAATCATCTTTACTAATTGTCACTTTTAAATCATTCTCCTAATATTTCATACAATACCAGGAGCTGTATACATTTTTTTATCCTCTAAACCATTTCTAATGATGTTAAAACATTTAGAAATTTCGTGAGATTTATCATGTGCCATAATACATTTTTTAGCCAATGTAAGTTTACCTCTAAGAACAATTGAACTTTTATATGAAGTTAGAATTGATATAAGTTGTTCGTGAAGTAATCAATCATTAGACAAAACTTTAATTTTTTTCACACTGCAAAACATAATTAAACTTTGGGAGGAGGGCCATATTCACAATGGCGATCCTCCCTGACAATTATGATTTTTCTTTTCCCCATCCGTTTTATAATTTTTTCAAAAATTAAGTGTAAAATTTTGTAATTAATTTCAATCGTTTTTGTAATTTTTTTTTAATCAAAAATTATCCCTAAATGTGTGAAAGTATTTGAAGCCCAATTAAATTGAAATTTTGATTTTATTTTCATTTTAACATTGGAAGAAATATTAATGATGTGTCAGATTTATAAGTGCCAGCATATTCTGTTGCTTTATTTACAAAGAGCCTCATTCAATTGTGAGTTGGCCAATTGAATAGGGCTCTATATAAGCACATAACATATTTTTTATACACAAATTTTTAGTTAATGAACTTCGATACAAAATCAAGGTCTTCACTAACTAAAAACTTGGGTCAAAAAATCTGTTATGTGCTTATATAGAGCCCTCTTCAATTGGCAAAATTGCAATTGAATGAGGACCAAAGTAAATAAAGTGCACTGTGTACAATTAGCAAATTAAAAAGGCATAGACAAATTCTAATGTAAGTAAACTCTTCAGAGCTTATTTGTAATTCTACAGTCTAGAAGATAAGTGGTGTGTGAGACAGGAGGGTGACAGATGCAAGATGACAGTGGAGGTGGCTGTGTGGTATAATGTACCTGTATTTTTCCATCTATAAGACGACCCCATGTATAAGATGACCCCTGTTTTTTTGTAGGCATATAGGCAGATCACAACCATACCCTGTTGCAGACCCTCTCCATGCCCTGCTAGCCACCCCCTCTCCTTGCCCTGCTAGCCAATGCCTGGATGTGCTGCCCTCGCATATTACCTGTTGAGCTGTGAGGCGGCTGATCCAAGGGCCGTGGAGAGCAGCGGAGGGACTGAGGATAGAGAGCCTGGAGCAAGGACTGGAGGGAATGAGACCGCGCCATCTAGCGTCCGGCTGTATTCCGTGTATGGGAGGACCCCCCCAATTTAAAGGTCCAAATTTAGTTAAAAAAAAAAGGGTTGTCTTATACACGAAAAAATACGGTAGGTTGTGTGTGAACAATTTGGTAGAATATTCAGTTTGTGTATGTTAAAGCTGAAGGTGATACATTTCTTTAAACAGATGCGTTTTTGAGGTAAAAAGATAGTTTGACGGCGCAAAGAAAGGAAATCCACAGAGTTAGGTGTAGCTCGAGAAAAGTTTTGAAGGTGTGAGTGAGAGGAGGTAGTTGAAAAAAGACTTTAGTCCATCAAGTTTAACCTTTTTAGATCTCTGATCTGCAATACGTGGATTTATTGCTAGTTGATCCAGAGGAAGGCAAACAGAAAAAAACAAAAAACAGTGAAACTTTGCCAATTGTCTTAACAGGGAAAAAAAGATACAAAATTCCTTCCTGACCCCAGATATTGGCGATCGGATTCATCCCTGGATCAATACTACCTTTCTATTTATCCAGGATAGCTCTTTTTTAAAAATAAAATATCTAATCCCTTTTTAAAGTTATCTATCGAATCTGCAGTCACCACCTCCTTTGGTAGAGAATTCCACAGATTAACCACCCTTACTGTGAAGAACCCTTTTCTTTCTTTAAGGTGAAATCTTTTTACTTCTGATCTCAAAGGATGCCCCCTTAAAACATCTTGGCACAAAAAGTTCCCTTGACAAAGCCTTGTATTGACCCTGGATATATTTAGCTAAGGTAATCCTATCCCCTCTTATAAAACCTTTTTTCTAGAGTAAATAAGTTTAATTTGGTTAGTCTTTCTTCACCTCCATTCCCTTTATTAGCTTTCTTGCCCTTCTCTGTACTTTTTCCGGCTCGAAAATGTCCTTTTTATGTAGTGGTGCCCAAAATTGTACTCCATATTCCAAATTAGGGCGTCCTAGGGATTTCTATAGTGGGATAACTATATTTGCTTCCCTTGCTTCTATACCCTTCTTAATACATGCTAATATTTTACTTGCCTTTGCAGATGCTGCTTGGCATTGAGCACTGTTACCTAGATGGTTGTCCACAAGTACTCCCAAATCCCTTTCAATAAATGAGACCCCTAGATTTGCTCCATTAAGGTTATAAATTGCATGGCTATTTTTCCTTCCCATATGCATAACTTTACATTTATTTGTATTGAATCTCACCTGCCATTTAGATGCCCATTTCTCTAATTTATGTAACTCCCTTTGGAGAGAAAGTACATCATTATCTGATTTAATTAACTTGCACAACTTTGTGTCATCAGCAAAAACGGAGACACTACTTTCCAATCCTACTTCTAAGACATTAATAAATATTTTAAAAAGGAGAGGACCTAATACTGAACCCTGAGGAACCCCATTTACCACATTAGTCCAATCTGAGTATCTTCCATTTACCACAACCCTTTGCTTCCTGTCTTTTAGCCAGCTCTCAATCCATAAGCAAATATTTATGGCATTTCCTATATCCCTTAGTTTGCTCAATAGTCTCCAATGTGGCACTGCATCAAAAGCCTTTGCAAAATCCAAAAAGACTACATGCACTGAGTTGCCTTGATCCAAGTTCCTACTACTCTTCATAGAAACTAATTAGGTTTGTTTGCCATGACCTATCATGCATAAATCCATGTTGGCTCCTACTTCTAATCCTGTTTGAATATACATATTCTTGTATATTATCCCCTACTTTTCTTCTAAAAGCTTTCCCACTACCGAAGTGAGACTCACTGGTCTATAATTCCCCGGTTTTGCTCTTGCTCCCTTCCTAAATATATATATATTTCTTCCTTCGTTAACCAGTTATTTGGTGAAGGTAGTGCAGCCCCATTATGTTGCAGTGACCCAACCTCTGGTACCTCCCTTGTGTATACAGAAGAAAAGAACCTATTTAGCTCATCTGCCTTTTCCTGGTCACTAATTATCAGAGTGCCTGTGTCGCATTGTAATGTTCCTATAGCTTCCTTCCTGGCCTTCCTCCCATTAATATATTTAAAAAATATTTTAGGGTTAGTCTTACTCCCCTTTGCAACTTCCAACGTTTCATTTTCGATTTTAGTCAGTCTAATAGCCCTTTTACAAGCCTTGTTGATTTCCTTGTACTTACATAAAGCAGTCTCTATCCCCCCTTGTTTGTATAATTGAAATGCTTGTTTTTTTACTTCTCATCTTCATTTTTAATTCATTGTTAAGCCACATGGGTTGTGATTTACTTCTTCTACTTTTATTTCCACATGGTATATGGTCATAAGTATGTTTATTTAGTAAGGATTTGAACGTTGTCCATTTATGTTCAGTATTTTTACCTGTCAGTTCTCTGTCCCAGTCTATATGTTGTATTGCTGCCCTTTTTAAAATTAAGACTTTTTGTTAGCCCTTTACAGTTATGTTATTTAATTCAATCTCAAATGAGACTGTGTTGTGATCACTGTTTCCCAAAGGCTGCCCTATTCCAACATTTGATACTATATCAATACTATTTGTGATGACTAAATCTAAGATAGCTTCATTTTGTAGTAGGCTCTTGTATAACCTGGGCCAGATAACGATCCCTGAGTGTACTCAAGAAACTGCTCCCCTTAGCTGAACTGCTGGTCTCACTTATCCAGTTTATTTCAGGGTAATTCAAATCCCATTATTAGAACTTGACCATGCTTAGCTGCATTTTCAATCTGTAACGATAATTGCATTTCCTCACATTCAATTATATTTGGGGGTTTATAGCATACTCCTACTAATATTCTTAGAACTTGCTGCTCTGCTATTTAACACAAACATTCAACATTACTGCTAGTTCCACCATAAATATCTTCTCTGACTATAGGCTTAAATTCAGGATTAACATACAGACAAATCCCTCTTTTATTACCATTGCTCCTATCTTTCCTAAATAGGTTATAACCATCCAGATTAACAGTCCAGTCATGAGATTCATCCCACTGCGTTTCAGTAATGCCTATTAAATCTCTCATTAACTGCTAATATTTCTAACTCTTTCATTTTTCCTGGCAAGCTTCTGGCATTAGCAAGCATACACATTATGTCATGAGTCTGTAGTTCTGAAGTCCCTGCACTGTACTTGAGTTACTTAGAAATACCTCCCTATTGACTGTACTAACCCTCCCCCATGACTAGTTAATGCGTTCCTTACCTGTCTACTCTTTTTACCCCATTACTTCTATCTTGTCCCCCCCCCCTTCTACTAGTTTAAAAACTCCCCAAGCCATTCTACCACCCTATCCCCTAGCACAAAAGCTCCCTCATCATTAAGGTGCAATCCATCCCTGCTATAGAGATTGTACCCAAGAGAGAAGTCAGCCCAGTGCTCTAAAAAAAAAAAAAAAAAAAACCTCCTTAATGCACCACATTTTTAGCCATGCATTAACCTCCCTAAGCTCTTTCTGCCTCCTTGGGCTAGCACGTGGCACTGGTAGTATCTCCGAAAATACTGCCTTGGAGGTCCTTGCCTTCAGCTTATTACCTAGTTCTATACAATAATTTTTTAGGACTCTCCATCTTCCACTAACTTTGTCATTGGTACCAATATGTACCAAGACCGCCGGTTCGTTTCCAGCCCCTCCCAATAATTTATCTACCCGATCCACAACATGCCGAACCCGAGCACCTGGGAGATAGCAAACTGTTCGATTGCTGGGATCTGGGTGACAAATCACCTTGTCTACCTTCCTAATAATAGAGTCCCCTACAACAAAAACCTGCCAGTTGCTCTGCCTATTCTGTCCTCCCACTCCTCCAGTAGAACTGTTCTCCTGGCTGTTAGAGCTGTTCCCTCTATCTGGCATTGCCATTCCTGAATGGACATCCCCAACGAGAAGAGAAAAGAAGAAAGTCATTAGAAGAGCGAAAAGAGCAGTTGCAGGAGTATTTTGAGAGGAGGGCAAAGCTATAAGGTGCACTGCTAGGGGCTTTATATATTAAGACCAGGATTTGCAGGCTATAGAAAGCCAATGGAGCCACTGTCAGAGAGGTGCGGAGGTCTCTGCATGTTGAGTATGGTTTATCAGAGATGTTCTTTACAGATTAGCATGGAGGCAGATGGGTGGGAGGCCAGGTAGCAGTGAGTTGCAATAGTCAAGTAGGATGAGATAATGGATTAACATTTTCTTTTACTTTAAATAAAAAAATTTAAAAAATCGCCAAAATATGTAACTATCTTAGACAGAGACAACATAATTGGTTTATGTGAGGAATGAATGAGCGGACAGGGTCCAATAGGATCCTAAGACAACGAGCCTAGGAGGTGGGAGTGATGATGGCATTATTGGAATATGGGTTATTTGAAGAGTGAGAACTGTAGTAGAAGATGGGAAGATTATATGAGTTACTATTATGATTATTAGATTGTTACCAGTTCTAATAATTCAAAGTAATGACACATAAATAATTTTCAGTGTATTATCGCATTCCTTTTCTACAGTAATGACCTCATTCACAAGTAAAGCTTTTAATTACTGAATATGGCCCATTTTCCTGGTAGGATGAATATTAAAAGATGTGGTGAGGTGGAAAGACATTGGTATATCACAATTCTGGTTTATCTAAAATGTGTATCTTGAGTATTTTCATCCAAGGATCAATTCAGTGATACTGAACAGTATTTGTTTGTATGGTATCATATAGCTTGAGGCTGGAAAAACACTATCAAAGTAAAATATTTCTAATCTTTAGTTATCACAAAGCAACTAGCTTATTATATTTACTAGTGATTTGGATATGACTCAAATTCTAAAACACTGCCGTTATTCCCTTTAAAAAAGGACATTGACACAATAGATAGAGGGGCAAATTCCAGGACCATATAAGTAAGTTCCTTTTGGGTAGCCAGATGGTATGTAGCTATCCATTTGGCTACTCCTCTTTTTTTTTTTGGTTGGGGGTATTTACCCAGAGACAGAAAGTCTGGGTGGCCATATTGCCATCTAAGCCTGCATAGAGACTAGAGTTTTACCCTTTGTAGTCACAACAAGTCAAAACACCATACCAACAGTCCGCAGTCTAGGTGGTTCATACAGATACATATACAATGCATTATAGCCCAGCAACTTTCTGACTATACAGACATAGTACCCCACATCTATACCATTTCAATACATTGAAGGTAACAGACCTTTGACTGGGAAAGCAGGCCCCATGGGCCTATAGCACACACCAGTCTGTAGTGGATCCATAATTCTATTTCTGTACAAATATTAAACTTAGCTTATGAATTATGACCGTAACACTCTTCTATTATGCGACATATTTAGTAATACTGAAACAGGATTAATGAGACTAACTAAAACCTCCCTGCAGTACTTGGCCAGGAGTAGTGATAAAATGGTGTTACACTATCAATATGGCTACAATAATGGCAGAAACAGAAAAATGTGTCATATATATAGTGATGTTCCGGACATCAAATTTTAGGTTCGCGAACAGCGGACGCGAACTTCCATCAAATGTTCGCGAACCCGGCGAACCGCCATAGATTTCAATGGGAGGCGTATTTCAAAACCCACAGGGACTCTTTCTGGCCACAATAGTGATGGGAAAGTTGTTTCAAGGGGATTAACACCTGGACTGTGGCATGCCGGAGGGGGATCCATGGCAAAACTCCCACGGAAAATTACATAGTTGATGCACAGTCTGGTTTTAAGCCATAAAGGGCTTAAATCACCTAACATTCTTAAATTGTTTGGAATAACATGCTTTAAAATATCAGGTATGATGTTGTATCAATCAGGTAGTGTAAGGGTTACACCCGCTTCACAGTAACAGACCAATCTCCCCGTTTAATGCACCGCAAACAACCGCAAACAGTCCCTTTGCACAACCGCAAACTCCCCATTTGCACAAGGTTGGATACCAAGCTAGCCATGTCCCGTTCCTTGTCCTCACTGATGTCATTGAAGTTCTCTTCCTCCACCCAGCCACCAAGGGTCCCCGAAAGGTGACAACAAGCCCCCTGGGACGCCTGCTGTGTTTGGTCTTCCACCTCCTCAAAGCCACCTTCCTCCTCTGACTCCTCTTCTTCAGACTCCTCTCTCTGCGTTGCCTCTGTCTGCTTTATTATAAGGTGTGTACTGTTAAGTAGTACTATTCCTATCGGTTTAATCCCTGTTACGTCCACTATTACGGGACGTGTATATGACATTGATTTTTGGAACAGGGAGATGGAAAAAGATACTTGGTCGGACCTCCTACTTCAAATTTGTGGCACTGCGCGTGCAATCTAAGGTGCCACCAGATATGACGTATCACTGTGCACTGGCAAAAGTTGGCAGAGTAGATGCAAAGGGCTTCACACACACGCCTGTAGGCAGGCAATTGCTATTCAATCTATTACAGTCAAAAAAGTGTTATTTTATTTCACTGAGCACAATATAAGCTGTGAGCCTGACACAGGCAGGCAACTGAAATTAGATTTAGTCCTTCAGGTCTGTAGTGGAAGCAAAATACACAGCCTGGCTATCTATTTCCCTACTAAATCTCCAGCAGCTACACTATCTGTCCTCTCACAACGAATGCAGCTTCAGAATGATTCTAAAATGTATGCTGTCCTTCAGATGGAAGGCCCTGGAAGGGAGTGTATGCTGCTGATTGGCTAGAATGTGTCTGCTGACTGAGGTGCAGGGTCAAAGTTTCCTCAATGATAAAGAATAGGAGGCGAACCGAAAAGCGCATGTGTTCGCCGTCTAATGCGAACGCGAACATGCCAAAATCGCTGCGAATAGTCCGCGGGCGAACTGTTTGCGACATCTCTACACACATATATATATATATATATATATATATATATATTTTACTAGCGACTTGCCCGTCAAAAATGACGGCAATAAAAAGTGAAGCCTGGCAATGCTGATTGCCACACAATGGGAGCCTCTCCCCCCTCTACTTTACTGGCCTCGCGATGAGTGTCTTCGGCACTCAGTGTGAGTCTCTCCCCCTCTACTTCCTCCCTTGCTTCTCATTTCCCCCCTCCTTTCCCTCCCTTGTGTCTCCTTTCCTCCCCCCTGTGTTTTTACTCCCCTCTACCTCCCGTATCTCTTCCCCCTCCCCTGTGTCTATTTCCCTCCTGTGTCTCTTCCCCCCGTTCCCCTGTGTCTCCTTCCACCCACTCTCCTGTGTCTGTTCCCCCCTGCCCCTTTCTCCCCCCCCCCACCCTCTGTCTCTTTCCCCCCTCTCCCTCCCCGGTGTCTCTCCCCCTCCTCTGTTTCTGTTCTCTTCCCCCTCCCCTGTGTCTCTTTCCGCCTCCCCTGTGTCTCTTTCCCCCTCCCCTGTGTCTCTTCCCCCTTCCCTCACTCCCCTGTGTCTCTTCCCCCTTCTCCCCTGTGTCTCTCTCTCCCCTCCTCTGCCTCCTGTGTCATCTGGGCGCATGCGCTGGGGGGTGCAATCGATCCTAATTGTCAAACTGCAATTTGTCACAAGCGTGACAACGAATCGCAGTTTGACAACTATTATATGTGATATATATATATATATATATAAATATATAGCTGTGAATGGCCAGTAATACAGTGTTTTGCATTATAAAGCTATATAAATATTTTTGGTAGTTTAAGATAAGGGCCTAGCACAGGGAAATTGAGGAAATGGAAAGACCGAGCTACACCAAGTAAGTATACAACAATAAAGCTCTCTAGCCCATTAAATTACTGCAAAGCCTACAAGTACGGGCTGATACCTGTTCCAGCTGCAGACTAGCAAACACATAAATCCCAAAGTGTGCAAACACAGGCTAAGGAAAACAGCCACAGATAGTAGGACATACAAAGCCCAAGGCTCATGGACACAGTGCCAGGCACAAAATGATCAGTCACAGGCAGTGTCACGCACACAAAGTTTATAGTCACAGATAGTACTCTGCATGCAGTGCTAGCATCATGCAGTAACACTATTTAATATAAAATGCATATAAATTGCAAACACAGCATTTGAAACACAAGGTTTGGATGAAAGACAAAAAACTGGAAGTACATAGAGTCAGAGAGAAAATGGTAAGTTGTGCTAGTATCACAAATTTATAATGTTTAGTCCATTCACCCGTACTTGCTAAATGGAGGAGGTACATACCAGAAGATTGCTATTTTATCCTGACTGTTGATTTATATAATTTTTTATTTAATATTTTTGTGTAGTAATCTGACAATTATTAAATTTATGGTACCAAAACTAATGAGTCAAATATATTTCATACTTTATAATTTGCTGACATCCCCATGAATTTGTTTTTAATATTGAATAAAGTGAGAGCACATTTTGTTTTAACGTAGCCTGCTTCTATAGATAGATTTTTTTCAAGGCAAGTTTGCAAGGTCTAATGTATAGTTTTCAAATATCAGTTTTAAGCAATTGTTCTTTTTAGATTTTCTTTTAAGCTACAGTCAATGTTCCCTGACTCTAAATGGCCATTTCAAGAGGATATTTCGGACTCCTTTTCTTATTTCACACATCCACCTGCAATCATCTTTCAATCTGAACTGTAGATTGATAGATGTTCTTAGATCACTTTAAGTTGACTCCTGCTGCATTTAGAAAGTAGGAAATCTTGTTGTAAGCTTGAAAGTCTAACTTGTATGCCTTTAAACTCCTTTCATTTTAAATCTATGTATTGCTTTGTCCTTAGTCAAAATCCCCTCAGAGCAAGAATATATCCTTCGAGTTCACAAAAATGTTAGAAAAGCAGAGCAAAATCGCCCAAAAAATTGAAGAAAGTACCATTGATAAGCATATATATAAAATGTTTATTTACTAAAATGTATGCAAGTAACAATATTCATGTCTTTCACTCAAAGCAGAATTTTTCATTTTTTCCAGTTTAACCTAGTTTTCAAACTGTAGTATATATAATTGCACCTTTTTCATTGCCTGAAAATGTTAGTTTGAGAGATTTCCTCAACTGCAAACACATTTTCGTATCGCAGAAAAAATGAATACATCGTAAAATGTATTTGGTTTAGTAAGTATAGCATGATGTTCCTCGACAAATGGAACCAATAAACTGAGATACAGGTAATCCTTGACACGGCATCTTATACAACACAGATTTGGGTTTTCATGCACTAAGAAAGATATGTGACCCTTTTATGAAAATTTCAAGTTTATTTAAAAAGAAGTTACATTTTAGGCAGTAGAAATAGAATACTGTATTGTCAAGAAAATAAGGATGCACACATTATAAATCAGACCATCACAATTCAAAGGTGATGACAATATACTACAGCATAAAGCTTATATTCCCTTTTTCCTAAAATGGTTGTGGCTTGGCCTGTGTAAGTTATATCTGTGTGCATTTTGTTGTTTTCTGTTGAATCGGTTCTGTGGGGCAGGACAGTGTTTTCTATCCTGTGCTCATTTATCATTGTACAGGCGAGTAGGCGGGGTCTATTTTAACAAAGGAAGAGCTATTTAGGAATGATAGGGTATATGGTAAAAGAGGAGGAGGGATGTCTTTATGTTAAGCCTGAATTTAAGCCTATAGTCAGAGAAGATATTTATGCTGGCACTAACGGCATCATTGAATCTTTGTGGGTTGAGCTAAATAGTGGAGGAGCTAATTCTAAACGCATATTGGTGGGAGTATGCTATAAACCCCCAAATATAGCCGAAAGTGAGGAAATACAATTATTGTTACAGATTGGTAAGTTCTAATAATGGGAGACTTTAATTACCCTGAAATAAACTGGATAAATGAGACCAGCAGCTCAGCTAAGGGGAGCAGGTTCTTGAGTACACTCAGGGATCATTATTTGGCCCAGGTAATACAAGAACCTACTAGCTGGAGCCATCTTGGATTTAGTCATCACAAGTAATATTGATATAATATCAAATGTAAAAATAGGGGAACCCTTGGGGAACAGTGATCACAACACAGTCTCATTTGAGATTGAATACAAAAAACAGAGTTGTAAGGGGCCAACAAAAACTCTAAATTTTAAAAGTGCTAACTTTAATGGGCTACGGGCAGCAATACAACATATAGACTGGGATAGAGAACTTACAGGGAAGAATACTGAAAATAAATGGACAACATTCAAATCCTTACTAAATAAACATACTCATCAGCATGTACCATGTGGAAATAAAATGAATAGGAGTAAATCACATCCCATGTGGCTTAACAATGACTTAAAGATCATGATGAGGAAAAAGAAATATGCATTTAAATTATACAAGAAGGAGGGAACAGAGGCAGCTTTATGTGACTATAAGGAAATCAACAAGTCTTGCAAAAGGGCTATTAGACTGGCTAAAAAAGAAAATGAGAAGTCAGTTGCAATGGAAAGTAAGACTAACCCTAAAATATTTTTTAAATATATTAATGGGAAGAAGGCCAGGAAGAAATCGATAGGACCATTACAAGGTGACACAGGCCATCTGATAATTAGTGACCAGGAAAAGGCAGATGAGCTAAATAGGTTATTTTCTTCTTTATACACAAGGGAGGTACCAGTGCTTGGGACACTGCAACATAATGGGGCTACACTACCTTTGCCAAATAATTGGTTAACACAGGAAGTAATCCAAAAGAGGTTGGAAAAAATAAATGTTAATAAAGCCCCGGGTCCTGATGGAATACATCCAAGGGTTTTCAACATTCACTCAACACAGAGTCTCTACCAGATGACTGGAGAAAAGCTGATGTGATACCTATATTTAAAAAGGGAGCAAGAGCAAATCCAGGGAATTATATACCAGTGAGCCTCACTTCTGTAGTGGGGAAGCTTTTAGAAGGGTTAATAAGGGATAATATACAAGAATATGTCTATTTGAACAGGATTATAAGTAGGAGTCAACATGGATTTATGAGGGATAGGTCATGTCAAACAAATCTAATTAGTTTCTATGAGGAGGTTAGTAGGAACCTGGATCAAGGCAACTCAGTGGATGTAGTCTTTTTGGATTTTCCAAAGGCTTTTGATACAGTGCCACATGGGAGACTATTGGGCAAACTAAGGGATACAGGAATTGCAGTAAATATCTGCTCATGGATTGAGAGCTGGCTAAAAGACAGGAAGCAAAGGGTTGTTGTAAATGGAACATACTCCGATTGGACTAATGTGGCAAGTGGGGTTCCTCAGGGTTCAGTATTAGGTCCTTTCCTTTTTAACATATTTATTAATGACTTAGAGGTAGGATTGGAGTGTGGGGTCTGCATTTTCGCTGATGACACAAAGTTGTGCAAGGTAATTAAATCAGATAATGATATGCTTTCCCTCCAAGGGGATTTACATACAATTGAGGAATGGGCATCTAAATGGCAGATGAGATTTAATATGAATAAATGTAAGGTTATGCATCTGGGAAGGAAAAATAGCCATGCAATTTATAATCTTAATGGAGCAAATCTAGGTGTATCAGATATTGAAAGGGATTTGGGAGTGCTTGTGGACAACCACCTAGGTAACAGTGCTCAAAGACAAGCAGCAGCTGCAAAGGCAAATAAAGCTTGTATTAAGAAGGGTATAGAAGCCAGGGAAGCAAATATAATTCTGCCACTATACAAATCTCTAGTACGCCCTCATTTGGAATATGGAGTACAATTTTGGGCACCACTTCATAAAAAGGACATTTTAGAGCTGAAAAAGGTACAGAGAAGGGCAACAAAACTAATAAGGGGAATGGAGGGGCTAAGTTATGAAGAAAGACTAACCAAATTAAACTTATTTTCTCTAGAAAAAAGGCGTCTAAGAGGAGATATGATTACCCTGTATAAATACATCCAGGGTCAGTATAAAGATTTGTCAAGGGAGCTTTTTGTGCCAAGAGGTTTTCAACTGACAAGAGGACATCCCTTGAGGTTAGAAGTAAAAAGATTCCACCTCAAAGAAAGAAAAGGGTTCTTCACTGTAAGGGTGGTTAATCTGTGGAATTCTCTACCAGAGGAGGTGGTGACAGCGGATTCGATAGACAACTTTAAAAGGGGACTAGATTTATTTCTAATTAAAAAGGGCATTCAGGGTTATCATGGATAATTAGAGAGACAGTAATGATCCAAATTTTTTACATTTCCCCTTGAGACAATTGGCTAAGTCTCGCTTGTTTTTTTTTTTTTTTTTTATTTGCCTTCCTCTGGACTAATTAATAATAATAATAAAATAAAAAAGAACATTAAATAATTGATTAATAATTAATTAACAACTAATGAATTAATAGTTAATCCGCATATTGCAGATCAGAGGAGATCTTAAAAGGTTGAACTTGATGGACTGAAAGTCTTTTTTCAACCTTAAATACTATGTAACTATGTAACTATGTATTATCCTGATTCTGAATTTGAATGTTATGCTAATTCAGGTGGGATTTTCTAGGGGTGTATACAATCATATGTGAATTC
The DNA here is from genome assembly GCA_027410445.1 of Discoglossus pictus. NCBI lineage: Eukaryota > Metazoa > Chordata > Amphibia > Anura > Alytidae > Discoglossus > Discoglossus pictus. The sequence goes on along the minus strand of CM050167.1, from coordinate 259,123,959 downwards.
CAGAAAACATAGGAAATTTTGCTAACTTCAAAGAAAGCTAATTAATGTTTATTGTGGGATATTCTCATGCAAAACAATGTTTTCATACACTACTAATTATCCTATATCAGATGCATTCATAATGCAGCTCACTTACAAGTGAGTAATTTTGAACATATTTGCTGTTATGAACAGATAAATCAGAAAGTAGAAGCCTGTTCAGCTCTACATTTTAACCTATTGCTCTTACCAGTCGCCTCTTCTTTTTTTTTTTTATTCTTCTTTTTTATTTTCCATTGCATATCAAAAATGTACAGAATAAGTCAAGAATGTAACATATGTAATCATGTCTATACATTGATAAATAACTCTTCATTTTATCACAAAACAGTTCAATTGAATATGCTATCAGAAGTGAATATAAAATTTGCATCTCTCCGAGGGTTTGAGAACTGTAATTGGTCTTGGAGTTATAACAACTATTCTATTAAGATATTCTTCTGTCCTTTTCCTCCACGTAGTTTTCAAGTAGAGTCTCAAAGTTAATCCTCGAAGAGTTAACTTATTTACAAAAACAATTACTATCTCCACGTTTCTAGTTCTGAATTATTAGAGTGTAGTATATTCTCCTCCCTTATTACTATTCAACAAAGAACTTATAAATTAGTCCAGTCTTTCTCAGACTCACCTCATCTTGGACCCCTAATTTTCCAGATGTCCCAGCAGGAGGCCCACCGTCTGTATCTCACATCGAATTCCGCTGAGAAGTGGCTCATGGTTTGAATATGGTCAATTTTCTGTAATACCTCTCTAAATGTAGGAGTAGTGTGTTTCCAATGTTTGGCTATAATGCATCTAGATGCCAAGAATATCTGATTGGTTAGGAATTGCTCTCTTTTTGTTAGTTCCTTGTTTGGGAGTCCTAATAGTGCTTCTTCTGGTTTTTGCTTTATAGTTTTCCCCCACCCCCACAATTTCTCTAGCGTGTTGTATGTTGCCTGCCAAATATGTCTAATTTTGGGACATTCCCAAAGCATGTGTGTTAGCGAACCTATATGTCCACATCCTCGAAAACATTTGTCGGAGTGTGTTTTGTTTGATTGGTGAAGTCTCGTTGGTGTGAGGTACCATCTCATGACTGTTTTTAGTGCGTTCTCTTTCAAGGTGATGTTTAAAGATGACATATTGGCCTGTTTGATAACTTGATTCCATTGTTTGTCGTCTAGTGTGATATGTAAGTCTGATTCCCATGTTTCTTGATAGTGTGGTTTGTTTGCACTAGACAGCTCAGAGAGGTTTTTGTATATAACTGAAATGTTGCCCTTGCCTCCGGGGTTGTTAATGCAACACTGTTCATATATTAATTTTTTGTTCTGGCTTTTTGATTTTGTAGTCTGAAATATCGTTTGTTTAATTATCATTAGATTAATCCATTCATTGTTGGGTATTTGATTTAATGTGCCCCCTTGCGACAGAGTCCAGGTGTCCGCGACTATAGTCAGGTTTTTTTGTATCCACCATTTCATCTGGGAGCTTTTGTTGGCGTGGTCCGCCTTCTGTGATTGCCAAAGAGGGGTTAAGCCTGAGCCTATATGTAGCATGGGGGATTTTTTATTTATTTCCCTCCAAGTTTTCAGTGAATTGCGGATACAGCTTGTAAGGTTTTGTGTTTTCAATTCTGTGTGTACGCTTAGCCACAAAGCATGTGATAAAGTTATATGGTTATCTTCTAAAATTTGTCTTTCTATCTCGACCCATGCTGGGATGGCTTCTTTTTTATACCAGTTGGTCATTTGTGCCAGTCTTGTGGCTTTATAATAATTAACCAGGTTTGGGAAAGCTAGGCCCCCTTTTTGTGTGGGTGCGTGCATCGTATTTTTATTAATTCTTGGTTTCTTGTGATTCCAGGTGAATTTGAGGAGAGTTTTTTGTAGTGATTTTATGGCTGTTAAATTAATTGGCGTCGGAATCGCCCTAAATAAGTATAGAATTTTTGGGATAATATTCATTCTGATAGCGTTTATTTTACCAATCCAAGATATATTGTAGGATGACCATTTCTCTATGTCCTGTTTTATTCTACTGATAATTTGGGGAAAGTTTGCTTCATACACTTGTTCTGTCGAACCTGGGATATTAATTCCCAGATAAGTCAGGTATTTTTGAGCCCATTTCATGGAAAAGTTTTTATCTAAATTGTCTAGCTCTTTTCTGGGGAGTGTAATGTTGAGCGCCTGACTTTTAGCCGCGTTGATTTTAAAACCTGAGATGGCGCCGAATTTCGTGAGTAATTGGAGTAAGTTAGGTAGGCTAATTGTTGGTTCTGTCAGTGAGAGCAAAATATCATCTGCGAAGAGATTGATTTTGTATTCCTTAGGGCCTACCTTTATCCCTTTTATGTCCGGGCAGTTCCTGATTGCAGTCGCCAGTGGCTCCAGGCATAGAGCAAATAACAGAGGAGAGAGTGGGCAGCCCTGTCTAGTCCCTCTGGTAATTTTGAGTTTTTTAGAACTAAATCCCTGGTATGTTATGGATGCCTCTGGATTCGCGTATAGGGCCTGTATTCCTCTTATAAAACTTTCACCTAGACCTATTCTAGCCAGCACTTCCCACATGAATGTCCAATCTATTCTGTCGAATGCTTTTTCTGCGTCAAGTGATAATAGCATTGCGTGTATATTGTTTCTTTTGGCTATCTCTATTAGGTTCAACACTCTCCTGGTATTATCTGGAGCTTCTCTGCCTGTAATAAAGCCTACTTGATCTGGGTGGACAACCTTGGGTAATAACGGGGCCAGTCTATTCGCCAAAATCTTTGAGTATATTTTAATGTCGGTATTAATTAGTGAGATTGGTCTGTAGCTTCCACATTGGGCTGGGTCTTTACCTTCTTTAGGGATTACAATAATTTTTGCCTCTAAAAATTCCTGTTTTATAGGGGGACCTTTTAAAAATTCATTAAATAACTTGTGTAAATATGGGAGTAATTGATGTGAGCATTGTTTGTAGTAAAAGTTTGTAAACCCGTCTGGGCCGGGCGCCCCATGTGATTTAGTTGTCTTAATTGCCTCCTTAATTTCTTCTAACGTTATGGGCCTAGTTAAATCTCCAGCTCCGGTTTTCTCAATTTGAGGGAGTTCTGTTGAGTTTAAGAAGCTACCTATTTGTGAGTTGTGGGCTTTGGACCCTGAATGTGTAGGGGCTGAGTATAGCTCCTCGTAGAATTGTCGAAATGTTTCAGCTATCTCATTCGGTTTAAAGACCAGTTTGTTAGATTTGTTACTTATCTTTGGGATGAAGGAATTTGCTCTTTGTGTTTTCAGTTTTTTGGCTAACATGGTGTCATGTTTTTTTGGCGCTTCTGAACATTGTGGCCCGCGAGCGTTGGAGAATGGTTACCATTTTTTTCCTATGTATTGAAATTAGTAGTTGCTTTTGGATCAGAATTTCATTATAAATTTTTGGGTCGTGTTTCCTTGTGAATTGCGCCTGTAGGTCCGCGATTTTAGACTTAATAGTGTTCATTTGTGCTTGATCTAATTTTTTCATTGTTGCTCCTATTTGAATGCAAACCCCTCTAATGACTGCTTTATGGGCTGCCCACACTCCCCCCCCCTGCTTACCTCGTCCCCATTATTGACTGCAAAATAGTCATCTATTGCTTTGGTAATTTTGTCTTTAGATTTAATGTCATTGAATAGGTGTGGATTTAGAGTCCATGACGGAGACCGCCCTGATGGGATGATGCCACTTAAGGAGATCTGAACCAAATCATGGTCCGACCATGCAATGGGGTGTATATTTGCGTCTATTAGGTTGTGGGCTAGCCGCTGTTGAATCAACACATGGTCGATCCTTGAGTGGGATTGGTGCCTAGAGGAGAAGAAGGTGTATGACCTATCTGAAGGATATATTGCTCTCCATGTGTCTATCAGACAGTGGGATTTTAGAATGTGTTTGAACGCTTTGGTGGCTGCTGGCGCAGTGTGTGCGGAAGATTTGGAAGACCGGTCTCTGTCTGGATCTAGTACGGTGTTCATGTCTCCCCCTATTACTAAGATGGATGGTTCCCATCCAGTCATGATTTGTGATATTTTATCGAAGAATTGTGACTGTTCGGTATTTGGAGCATAAAGGTTAAGGAAAGTTATCTTTTGTTCTTGGATGGTCCCGTGTATTGCAATATATCTCCCTTCTGGGTCTGACTGAGTCCTGGCGTGGCAAAAATTTAACCTATTGTGGACTAAGATTGTCACTCCCTTTTTTTTCTCTTTAGCTGTAGCATGGTATGTTTGTTTGTATGTTTTCTCCCAGTATTTGGGGACAGCTAATTTTTTAAAATGTGTTTCCTGGATCATAACTATGTCTCCCCTAAGTTTTTGATATTCTTTTATTGCTATCCCTCTTTTGACGGGTTCATTAAGGCCCTGGGTATTGTGTGAGATGATGTTAAGGTTCATAGTGTGTCCTACCTTTTGGCTCCTTGTTCCTTGTGGGGAGTAGGTCGTAACGGGATGATGTTTCGATGTTTTTGCTGAGACTGTCTGGTAGGCCTCCTGCTGGGTTTACACAGAGTTCACCTGGAAGCTAGTTGCTCTAATGGGGTAAACAAGAAGGTGGATATGGATGTTAATTCGTGCACAATGATAGCAATACGCAAAGGTAACTCTATGAGTGCTCTCTACTGTGCTTTGTTGGTAAGGGTTTTGGACTGATTATATTTATATTTTCAATGTGTCACTGGGGTGTGAACTGTATCACTAGAATGTAAAAATTCAGGTATTTTAAATATTTGTGGAGATAGTAGTAATAAAACTATCGAAAGGATAGCACTCGCTATCCTCCTTAACTTGTTTGGTGAGTCCACCCGTGTCTTTATATGACACTGCGTGGAATCGCCTGTTTTTTAAACTAAAACAGATTGCCCATAGGGGGCCTTATAAAAAGTCTATAACTTTTAAAGTGAAAAGTGGACTTACATATGTCTAAATCATTTTCTGCTCCGAGGGCTTCTGGGTTCAGTCCATTAAGAGGTCTAAGATAACAATACCTGTCATGGAGTTGAATAAGTAGTGCTCTAGCTAACGTATCATATTTAGACCTAATGAAGTCTATGAGGTAGTCGTTTTAATGTCAGCCCTTGAAACATTTCAGGGAAACTGTAGTTTGAATATATCTATTGTAAGTTACAAAGGTTTCCATGTTTAGTCTGTTGTAGAGATGTGGGCATGTTGTGGTGTAGCTAGCTTCTCATATTAAGATCCAGGATTATCTACTGGGAGAGCATTGTAATGTCTGCATCAGAAACAACCTGGAGGAATGCAGTGCTATCTGGCTCTATAACAACTTGGCCTGACTTAGTTTGAATAAAGATACCCTCATGACAGCATTATAGACCTCTCATGGAAAGAAGACAAGAGAGAAAAGACAAAATAATACATCATATTACAACAATTTGGATTTAAGAGTTCGTCTTGTTCGGGATTGTGACATTTCTCTCTCTGTCACGCCGTGTAGATACTCTTCTTCTCTCTCCTCGATGTCTGTTCTCCATGAATAGTTCAGGAGTCGTCTGCATGTGGATGTCCCAAGAGGACAATAGACTGATTCCTTCTTCCAAGGATCTGACGGAGTAGAACTTGTTATCTCTTGATATGGTCAGGCGGAATGGAAAGCCCCAGGAGTATTTCCAGCCCTGAGCAAGGATGCAGTTCAGAAGAGGTTTCATATTTCTCCTTTTGGAAAGCGTTAGCTGTGACAGATCAGAAAAAATCTGAGGTTGTTGTCCTTCAATTTCAGGTACGCCTCCCCTGGATGCTTTCATAAACATCTCCTTTGTGGTGAAATAATGAAATCTTGCGATGATATCTCTAGGTCTATCTTTCATGTTTGGCCGTCCCCCCAGAGCTCTGTGTATACGATCTAAGGTGTATTGTTCTGAATTTAGCTCTGGTAACAGAAATTCACACAGTTCATACATGTATCCTTTCAAGTCAGTCACCGATTCAGGAACGTTGCGTATTCTCACGTTCTGTCTCCTAGACCTGTTTTCTAGGTCCTCCTGGAACAGGATGTGATTAGCTTGTTCTTCTTTTAGTGAAGAAATTTCTGTTTCTAGTTGATGGTGAGATTGTTGTAGCTCTTTGTATTTTTCTTCAAGTATATTTGTCTTAGTGTCTATCTTTTTTATTTCGGATTTTAGCTCTGTGGACACTTTCAGGATTTCTGTTTTAATGTCTTCTCTGAACGTACGAATTAAATCTTTCAGGTCTTGTATGTCACCTTTGGTGCTCGGTGTGGATTGTTCCATTGTCATTGGCCCGGTGGGTCTTGCTGTTGGTTGGAGCGTCTGGGGGGTTGTTATTGTTGTCTTCGGTGGGTAGTAGGCTTGGATATTTTTGTTGCTTTTCCTTGTTGAGACTCCAGCCATAATACTTTATAAGTCACTTCTCACTTTTGTCTTATGTTAGCGCCCCCTTTGTGTGGGCATTGGAGTAGGTTTACATCTTAGGGGAGCTGGACTCCATGTGAATAGCAGAATGCAAGTCTATTGCGAATATAGTACTTCTCACCCCTATGCACTATTTGATATGGCCACCAGGGGTCACTGGTGTTCTGCCAAATTATTCTTCAGTAACTCTCCCTTTTGTTTGGTCTGAGTTTCTTTTCCTTGTGGAGGTGTGTATAAGTTTCCCCTTGTAGCATAGATGGTCTCTTGTTTAAATGGGACTCCTTTATCAACTTAGTGTGTAAATTTAACCACTGGAAGGGGGAAAATGGTGGGTGCCTTTATGAGAGATATATGTCTTCCACTTCTCAGGTGGGTATAAGGTCTTGCCCCACTTTTGTCTGGTTTTTGGAGGTGTAAATGTCTTCCTCCAGGTTGCAGTCAGCACCTCTGTTGCTTCACTTTATATGTGTTCTTTATAGTGCTTTGGGGAGTGTTAACCCTTTAATATGTTGGAACTTCAGGTTTTTGGAGGGAGAGCCTTATATTGGCCCTTGTGCTTGTTGTCCTTGAGAGTTACCTTTCTCCAGCTGGGGTTTATTATGTGAGTCTTCTTTTTTGTTCAAGTTAGTCCCAGAGTTACAGTGTATGTTCTAGGCTCTTTAAAATGGCCGCCGCTGTTTTTTGGCGGGAAACAGTCTCAGTTCTTGTATGTTGTGGATGGGCAAAAATGGCCGTCAATTGTAGGCTCCAGGTGGGTACCACACCACAGTGGGGTTGTGTGGGCTCTCGTTTGTGAAACCTCGTGTGTCCCTCTATCCAGGGCTCGTTACTGTCCTTTACAGGAGTAGTCTTGTCTCTGTTTTTAGTGTATGCACTGGGTGAGTGCTAAAGCGTATACAGTCTGTTTTTCCCCCTTATTGGACTTGTGTGTCAGTCTCTTATTGTGCCCCTGGGTCTGTGTTGTACGTGGGAGGGGGGAGTCCGGTTTGTGAGCCGGTGTGAATCCTTACCCTACTGCCGTTTCTTTCCTTCCTCTAGGACTTCAGCTCTGGCGTGGCGGGAGACCTGGTGTCCTGGCTTTCCACCGCCGGCGGCGTCTGTGTCCGCTGTGTGTCCCGCAGAAGTCGCGTGGAGCGGCGTCTGGTAAGATTCTCCTGGTTTATTTGGGCTTACTTGCTTATTTTTTTTTTTTGTGGATACTGCCACCCAGCTTGGGTCCGCTTTATTGCTGTGGTTCAGCCGTCGTTGCTCCGTGTGTCCTCCGTTGAGACTGGTGCTGGGCCGGCACGGTGTGCACTTTGGTTAGGTTCTTGTCTGAGTATCTCCCCTCCGGGGGGAGAGAGGAGACGCCCGGCGTGTATCAGGCGCCCGTCAGGCCCTTGTCCACGAGGGTATAAAAAATTAAATATGCCACTCAAAAAATATACCTCCGTGGTCCCTGGGAGTAGGTGGGTCTCTGTATGGTATTGTCAGTGATTTTTGGTGTGATTTAAACTCACTATTAGAGATAATTTCGGTCACCAAGACGGAGCACCGCTGCAGCACGACCGTTCAGCTAGCTTGCTGGACCACCAGTCGCCTCTTCTGATCAGACTTTGCCTTAATAATTGTTTGCAACAGAGATCTAACCTTGTATAGAGATGTTCTTCTCGACATTAAAACCATTATACCACACTTGTTGTATGCTAATTCTGCTCCAACACTGTACCTGACCAACATTATACACCTGAAGATCCACTTTGGGATTGAACTAATGCCTATTAATATGCAACATTCAGAAAGGAACTTTCTCAGGTGTTCTTGAATTAATGGATTGTATAGAAAATGCTGATGTAGCATTATTTTAAAATACAACCAAGTGAACCTTCCAAGGGAGAGGAAAGACCACTGTGTGATGAAAAAATATATGTGTTTGAAATATAGGAGTAACTAAAATAAAAATGAGGCTAGTTTTTATTTAGAAATAATGCAACATTTTGATGCCTCCACTGGACTCTGGGCCACGCTTTAGTTAAAAGCATATCTAGGTTTTCTGAATTATTACATTTCTGCAACCCTTAGGCAACAACCATCCTTGATATATGCAGCACATTTCATAAAAACATTTTATTTTTATTAAGATCTAAAAATTATTTTAATGGTTATGCAGACCCCTCAAGGGGTGTCTACAACGTCACCTGATACCACGCCCCCCCCCCCCCCCCCCCCCCCGTGACCACTGAGCGTTTGGGAACAAATTTGGTAGGTGTCAAATTAAAAAGGTTCCATATTTACCATTTTTTTTTTTCCTCCCTTTCCCTACACTGCTCAGTTAAAAAAAACTTGCCCTCGTGTTCAAAGCTGCTTAACCCAGACAAGATTGAAATGTTCTATATGCAAAAGGAATTTCTCTAAAAATTATTTTAAACTCATGGCTTATACATCTTTTAAAGCTATTACTTTGTTACACACTTCACAATCGTGAATTTTTCTTTTGAAAATAGTGACCCTTTTAAGTACATTTTGGTGAACATGTAAAGACAAATGTGAAAAGAAAGATAACGATGAATTGAGCACAAGTGTCCAAATGAGGTTTATAAATTAACTAGCGACTTGCCCGTCAAAAAATGACGGCAATGAGATGTGTATGTTTGGAAAGTTGTTTAGTTATTAATATACATATGGAATTGTAAGGTAGCTAATGTTGTTTTGTGTGTACTACTGAAATATATAATAATAATTCAACAACTTGTACGCTCACAACTATATATGTGATATATGTTTTTATATATATATATATATATATATATACACATACATACATACATACATACAAACACACACATGTATATATGCAGTGGACCCTTGGTACTCAACTATTTTGGTATTCAATGCGTCTGATGAGCAAAAAATCTTGCAACAAAGCTTTCTTAGTACTCATTGGGCTTGCTAAAACCAATTTACATTACACTTTATGGAAGTTTGGTGCTCATTGTTATTGCCACTCAGCGCCTCCTGGAGCACCAAGGGGGGGGGGGGGGTATATATATATGCACACACATATAGAGTATTGCAGTATATAGTGATACCCTTTTTTTGGATGAATAGGTTCATAATAATAGCAATGAGCTTTTAAGAGATGTCTCTCTCATGTCTCACTTAATAAGGAGAGGTTAATCTCTCCAAAGCCTGTCACTATTATTAATATATTCGTCCAATAAAAATAAAAATGGTATCACTATACTGCAATACTCTGATTACATTTTATATATATATAATCAATTAATGAATGAACATTCTCTCAGTGAGCTATCTGAAAATTCCCAATACCTATTACACTCACATATGCCCTGTCACACTCACATATGCCCTGTCACACTCACATATGCCCTGTCACACTCACATATGCCCTGTCACACTCACATATGTCCTCTCACACCCATATATACCCTATCACACTCATATATGATGTCTGTCAGTGTCCCAGTCACTCAGTGCTGTACATATACATCATACACCTATACATCGTACACTCTGACAGAGGTCACATTGACTCTCCTTGCTATCTGTCTCCCACTTTCAGTATCACCCCATGCCCTTGTGTCACATATCTCACCCTCCCCTAGAAGGAGGATCCTCACGTCCCGCTTCATGGCTCCGGTGCGGTCACGCGAACCGCCAGTGACAGAACTCTCTCCGCTTCCGGTTTCCCTTGGCCCGGGTGGGCGTCACTTCCGCTACCTGGTGTCAATCAGGAACTACTGCACGCTTTGGGGTTGCTATGGTAATGTGAAAGGGCGCATCTTATGCCACACATGGTGACTGTAGTGGTACGTCCTCGTTTGTCACACACACTAACGTGTTGCACGTACCTGGCCAGGCCCTCGGCCGCGGCCCTCGCTACGCGTACGGGCCGTTGCTCACGCTTGCGGGCTCGCATAGCGAGCCCGCAAGCGTGAGCAACGGCCCGTACGCTCACAACTATATATGTGATGGTACTATGTAGCCAGTTAAGGCATGGCTCAAAGACATGCAAGCTTCACATATTGCTTACCAAGTTGTTCAACTAGGGCATTTTTCTGTTATGTATTCTTAGAAAACGGAACAATGTGTTTATATCTAATTATATACTGATTACTTATACACAGTGAAATCAAAATATTTGTCCTCATATTCCCCTCTTGTGACAATCCTATCAGGTCTGTCAACATGTCATATGAAGAGAGTAAGAATGCTGAAAATGTTAGTAATAGGCTAAAATGTTCCCCACAAAACAAATTCCTAATTAAAACAAACATAACAAATAATGTTTTTTATGTTCATTGAGATTTTTTAATTAAGATTCAGATTTGAAGGCATTAAATTATTATCCTATCATTAAAGTACCACTGTAAAAATGTGCTTGTTTGTCAAGTAAGTACTAAACTAACAACATTGGCAGCTAAGTTGTGTAAGTCAGGCACAAAAACATTTTTGGGGAAAATCTGATTTTTTTTAAGACTTTGAGTAGAAGAATCAATTTTATATTTGATAGATTTATTTTTGAGAGCTGGCTTGTGAAAGTGAGTTTTTGCAGTGGAGGTAAGAATGGGTGAGAAGGGAACATGGAGAAGTCCAGAGCCATTGTTAATTGGACAATGTTGAAATTTATACCACACCCCTTTATCCTCACAGGACCAGAAATTGGAGGGCTGTGGTTGCATCTATAGATGTAGCATCCAGATGTAAACACCCCTCTCAAACACACGTCCTCCAAGTATCATGTATTTTGTAACGGAGCTGGAACACGCAGTCCAAAATCTCCGCTGGTATACGGTAAAATACCCAAGAGGCACTACAGTCTCACCATTCCCGACCTCCCATATTGGACGACACACAATTTGGGAGTCAAATGAATACTGACTTTATTTTGTTATTGCAGAAATATTTATACATCTCTTTGGCCACAGGTAATACCCATGCCCATATTTGGCTACACACAATACACATAAAGAGAACAATAGGGGGGTCACACCTCCCTGGCAACTTTGATACAATCAGACATTGATTCAATTACACTTCTTTGTTCTTATCTGAGAATGAAAACACTGTATACAATAGACTTCCTTTATCTTATGCAGAGTCGCTGTAACAAGATTATCTCCCATGCCAAGTAGCTGTAAATGTCTGGGACAATATTCTGCAGAGCATCAACCAACATACATATAGTAGGATCATATTTTAACCATAATAATCATAAAACAGGGTAAAACAGTGATGGGTTCCGCTACATATGTATCCAAGGTCCAGCTTATGCTCCCAGTTAAACAAATATATTGTTTTTATTGTAGAGTAGCCCTTTAACTATTCCTGATTCACCTTTTTATGCCAATACAATACCCAATACTGTAATTCAAATTCTGTAATTATATTGCTTTTTCAGTACAAAATAGCAACCCAGGTTACATCTCTCTAGTTGTCTAATTGTTTTTCATGTAGCTTTAGCAGAACCTTGAAGCCATGTTTAATGCTCAAACATTAAACCTATTGAAAGCAAATAAATAATTTAATGCTTGAACCAAAAACATTATATTGCAAGTATCCATTTTTAAACAATAGTGACCGAAACAACATTTTTCAAGTATAGAATATTCATTGAAGAATGTTCATAGATTCCATTTGTGTTGATATATTTAAAAAAAAATTAAGTATTCAAAGAAATGTTAAAAGCTTTTGAAACCACTTTTGGCTAATAAACATAAAGCACTTAGGTACATTATAACTGACATATTTATTCGGATTATGTTTCTATTCTTTTTCTTCCATCATATGAGTCTTCCTTTCTTTGTTTTTCCTTTTGAGTCGCAGGTTTTTCTGTGGCTCTGAAGCCTAAAAAGACATTTTAGTGATTACTAGCCAGCATTCTGTGTTGTGTGTTAATTCCTTCAAATAATGAAAAGTCAAGGCTCATTCTTGTCAGTTCAAGTAAAATGAATATACTTTAATGTGACCTTGTAAGTATGAAGTGGGGATACTTTCCTATATGTGATTAGATGAAATGTATCTTATTTGGGCACAACTGTGTTACTATGTTTTCCACAAAATTACTCCACGGGATACCGATGTAATACAATATAAGTCTGCTAATGATGAGAATGACTTTGATATAAATGGAAATAGAAAGGTACAATGATTAGAATCAGCAATGAACAGGCTTTTGTGCTTATCCACTCCTCCTTTTCCACTTTTCAAAGGATGGAATGGCTGTGGTACCTCCAAGTATTTGTCTTTTCCCCAACATGCTAACATCACATGTAACCACAATAATTACAACATCACAACTGTCATTTTCCACAGCCATCCCGGCTGGATCATTTCCCTTTGTAACAGTACTTTTTACATTTTTTTTCTTAGCACAATGACACGGGAATCAAAGCAGCCCTTGTCACAGAGTCAAAAGAGATCCCCGTGGGCTGCAACAAAAGCTAGCACAAGGCAAGGCAGGGAATCTGACAAAATCAGAGATGTTCCCTGGGGAAACTGTTGACAAAAGAGCTGTAGTATGAGAGGAGGGAAATGAGAAGTAAAAGGTCAGAGCTTTCGCAATACAGACTCCGTTAAAGAGCATAACAAAGGCATTATTTTTCTGATATAATTTTTTAGATGCATGGTTTAAAAGAAATGTGTTGCTCAAAGCAATGAACGCACAATTATTTTCAATTTTGTTTTCTTTCAGTCTTTTAACATCAGTAGCTCTGTAAGTATAAATGTTGTCTACTTCTAGCAAGCAGATTTCCTAATAGGGAATAACTAGTTTATCTTTAGGGCAAGTCCAGTGATCATCAGAGTAAAATATGTCTTTAGTTCATGCAACTATGCACAATGTTTCTTGTAAAAATTCAAGTGTTTTAGATTTAATACTGCACATTACAACACCTTGTAGAAAACTAAGCTGCTGACTCTTCAAATCTACTTTGAAGCATTCGAATCATAAAGACATGGAGTTAACAAGACCAAAGAAAACAATCTCTAATAGTATAATACAATGTTTGATAAAGAATAAAAACAATGGTAAGTATCTGTATCAGTGGAGGTAATATATGGAATGGAGCAAATACAATTCCCTCTCCCCCCTTTTCTATATATATATGTAATTGCATACTCTTGTTGTGAACAGACCCAGTGCAGTTTGTCAAGATGCAACGTAAATTTCTCAAGTAAAATATCTTGAGGGTCAACCTTACTGTGGCAAGTGGTCTTATCCATTTCACAGTACTTGATACTAGTTCATAATTTAAAACTGACCTTGATTAGCAAATGAACCTGCATCTCTCTGATAGAAAAACAGGGTGGTTGTCTATCGACCCTAATTGCAAGCTTCGGTTCAGGTCTTTGGCTTTCAGATGAAATATAGTAGTTTTGTTGGGCCTCAAAACAGTGTTTTTTAAAAAAAAAACAATAGGCCAGTTACACTAAAGTGTGACACTTGGATAATTATTGGTAATTTCCTTATTAGTAAATGTGTCCCATGAAATTTAAGAGGTTCGCCAATAATTCTCCTAACTGCACACATCTGGCATAGTGCAAACACCATCCTTTTCGTAGTTTTTCTGAAGAGCTTAGTTAGACTGAAATCCCAGCCCTAAATCTGAATATCAATGTATGTACTTGTATACAAAATTTAAGCTGTGATGTCAGTACAAATAGAACATTTATTACTTTATGCTCCACATAATTGAAATGTCACTCCCATTAGTAGGACTGTGGCACATAATGCAAACATTTCTGTGTGCAAATCTGTTCTGCCCTCTCAGCTCTACAGGATACTTACTTCGACACATGCTACATCTTGTGCAATCTGAAAGTCATGTATATGTAAAATTATCCAAGGGGAGTTACTTTCCAACACCAAGCCTGCCTGGTAGCTAATTCTATTATTATGTCATGCATACATTATTTTCCTGGAATCTGCCTAAAAACAAAAATTATGGTGAAATGCTTGTTTAACTATGGAACTCTATGATACTGTATGCACAGAATAAACATACATCTACTGCAAGACTAAAAACTATTTCTTGAGAGAAAGAGACCTACACGACTACAACTTACTATAGAGCTTAACCTATCTCGATAATGCTTAGTTCTCGAATCTCACCAGTGGGATTCACAGGTATTAAAAAACAAGTTCCTCACAGAGGCATCCTAAATTATGTTAGTAAAAGATTACCGTATATACTCGAGTTTTTCAGCCCTTTTTTAAGGCTAAAAAGGGCCCCCTCGGCTTATACTCGAGTCACTCTCCCTCCGTGTCTCTCTAACCCCCCCGTGTCTCTTTACCTCTCCCCTCCTCATCCTCAACCCCCCTCCTCATTCTAAACTCCGCACCTCACTTTACCCCTCTAAATACCTCCCCCTCTTCCTTTCCCCTCACTTACCTTCATCTGCAGCTTCTCCTCCGGCCTCCGCTACTTCCGGCGTCTTGACCCGGCCAATGCTAATGACGTGACGCGCATGTGACGTCACGTCATTAGCATATACCGGGTGCCGACGCAGGAAGGAGCGGAGGCCGGAGGAGAAGCTGCAGATGAAGGTAAGTGAGGGGAAAGGGAGAGGGGGAGGTATTTAGAGGGGTAAAGTGAGGAGGGGGTTTAGAATGAGGAGGGGGGTTTAAAATGAGGAGGGGGTTGAGGATGAGGAGGGGGAGGGAAAGAGATACGGGGGGTTAGAGAGACACGGGTGGGTAGAGAGACACCTCTAAATACCTCTCCCTCTCCCTTTCCCCTCACTTACCTTCACCTCCGCCCCTTCCTGCGTTGGCACCCGGTATATGCTAATGACATGACGTCACATGCGCACCACATCATTAGCATTGGCCGGGTCAAGACGCCGGAAGAAGCGTGGAGGCCGTAGCAGAAGCTGCAGATGTAGGTAAGGGAGAGGAGGAGGTATTTAGGGGGGTTTAGAATGAGGAGAGGGGTTTAGAATGAGGGGGGTTGAGGAGGGAGGTTGAGGAGGGGGTTGAGGATGAGGATGGGGGGGGGTTGAGGATGAGGATGGGGGGTTGAGGTTGAGGAGGGGGGTTGAGGATGAGGAGGGAGGTTGAGGAGGCGGTTGAGGATGAGGATGGGGGGGTTGAGGAGGGAGGTTGAGGATGAGAAGGAAGGTTGAGGAGGGGGATGAGGATGAGGAGGGGGGATGAGGATGGGGGGTTGAGGATGAGGAGGGGGGTTGAGGTTGAGGAGGGGGGTTGAGGATGGGGGGTTGAGGATGAGGATGGGGGGTTGAGGAGGGAGGTTGAGGGGGGGTTGAGGAGGGGGTTGAGGATGAGGAGGGAGGTTGAGGATGAGGAGTGGGGTTGAGGAGGGAGGTTGAGAATGAGGAGGGGGGTTGAGGAGGGTGATAAGGGAGGGGGAAGAGACACAGGGAAGGGAGAGGGGAGAAGAGACACAGGAAAGAGAGGGGGACACAAGAAAAGGGCACACAAGAGAGGGACACAGAGGGCACAAGAGGGACACAGGGGGGCAGCACATTTCCCACCCTTGGCTTATACTCGAGTCACTCATTTTACCCAGTATTTTGTGGTAAAATAGGTGCCTCGGCTTATACTCAGGTCGGCTTATACTCGAGTATATACGGTATCTTGTCTCTATATATATATGTTGCTACCATTTCTTGCAATGTGTGGTACAGTTAGTGTTGAGTCTTCAGGGACATTCAATAGACTCTCCACTTCTGATAGTCTCCAGTATAATTGTCTCTCTTCAACTGAGTCACAGAGCAAGAACTTGACTCTATTCCCTCACAACTAATGCCCTACTTTTTTTCTATCTTATCACAACCTCCAGCCAACCTTTTCTAACTCTCCCTCATAACTGTCACCCTTTCCCTTCAAACAGTCACTTATTTAACCAATCCTACAGAAACCTTCTTGATCCCTTAATACTCTGTAATTGTCTCCCTAGTTCTTTGTTTCCTTTTGCCTCCAAACTGAAAGAAATACTTTTCTATAACCGTCTCACCCATTTTCTGTCATCATACTTTTTACTTGCACATGGAAACCAGATTGCAGTAGGTCAACATTTAACTGAGACAGCACTAAATTAGTTCTCAACCTTCTAACAGACAAAGCAAAAATACACTATTGCCTACTAATCTTTTTTTCACACAGTTGAGCACTCACTTATTGTTGAGACTAACAGCTCAGTTGTCCCCTGTGACACGGCACAATCCTGGTTTCAATCTTATCTATCTTACTGCTTCCTTTAGTATTTAGTTTCTTGGTAATATTTTATCACCTCTCACAGTTAAGGTACGTTAAGGCACTGTTTTGGGTTCCCTTCCTTTTTTAATCTACATATAATTTACAATAATAAACTCAATGTTGATGATACACAAATCAACATCTCCTCTCCTGATTTATCTCCTTCCATACTAACTCATGTCACCACCTGCTTATTCAACATCGCTTCCTGGATTGCCTCCCACAAAAAAAATATGCCAAAGACTAAACTCTTAATATGCTCTCCCACATCCCCAGCTCCTGATATCACCCACAGTCGACAACTGCTTCATTACACCTACATCACAAATTCGCTGCCTTGGGATTACTCTGGACTCTGCACTCTCTTTCACTCCCCACATCCAATCAATTACCAAAATCTGCTGATTGCATCTGCAACATGTCTCTAAAATCCATACTATGTTCATATAAGAACCAATATCATAATTCATTCACTGACCATTTACTGCACAGACTACTGCAAACTCCATCCTAACTAACCTTTCACTTGCTAGATACTCCCACTCATATCCATCTTAAATGTCTCTGCTAGGCTCATATATATCTGATCAGCCATTTCTCATCACCCTGCCCTACTCTGCCAATCACTTGATTGACTTCCCATACCCACTAAATAACACTCACATTTAAGGCCCCCTTAGCAACAGTGCAACTGCCTACATATTAAATCTATTCTACAGATACTCCCCTAACTGCCCCTTTGCTCTTCCCACTACATATGTCTTCCATCACCTGTCATCACCTCCTCACACTCTCATCTCAAAGACTTTCATAGTACAGCCCTTACCCTGTGGGATTCTCTTCCCTGTTCTGTCAGACTCTATGCCACTCTTCAATTTTAAACACTTCATGAAAACCCATATATTGAGAGAAGCCTACCAAGAATCCAAACAAGATCATGAACACCTCCTGTGTATAGATTCTGCTGCCTCACTGGATAACAAACAATTGTCTTATGTGTTTACTGAAAACCTTAGCCCTACCCAATATATTGGTGCATTATAAATAGAGGATAGTTATAATAGCCACTAAGCTAAGCTACAATACATGAGTTTTAAGGAAGTGGCTCAATAGAGCACAAAACAGAACATCAGAAACTCCTCTACTTATCCTAATACTGTCCACTGGTTGTGATGACTAAATGTGTAATGGCGGATCCACATCTATTCATATAATAAACTCTACTAATCTACCCAACCCAGCCCACAGTATGCATTTTCCTTGAAAGTTAAATAAAAGATGTGATATGTATGTCTGTATCCCATTTAGAGTTCCCCCTGGATATCCTTCTATGCATTCTTGTTCTGTCTGTTAATTGCTGTTTTTGGACATTGAAAGAATGATCCTAAAAGTTCCAATATATATAGCCTAAAATCCCTACTCCTTACAGGGCCTGCTATAGCAATTGATGTATTAGAATTTGATAACCTACTGAGATCTTACCATTACTTATCTTATTATTTCACTATATGTGAAATAATGATTAATTGGAAGGATCTGAGATGAGAGGCTCTAGTAAGTAATATGTTATCTGACCAAGTGGTGAGAAATGTAATCTGAAAGTAGGAAAGTCATGTGATTTCATGGCTCTTTAAATGTAATCTGAATAAAGGGGGGTGGGAGATGGGGAGAGAACTGCACTCAGGGCTTCACAGAATTAATAGGCCTCTGTTTGCAGGTTATACTGGGCACTGTAAGAAGAGATAGGAATGAGACAGAGAACTTAGGAGACATGAGACCTGTGAGTAGGAGGAGATTATGCAAGCTAGCAGTGGGGAAAGGATGGGGGAGGAGGGGAGCCAGGCAGGAAATAGCAAACAGTTGTGTGGGTTTTAAAATAAGGTAGATATATATCTATGTCCCCAGATATAATAACACACATACAGTAGTAATATTAATAAAGATATTGGCTCCAGGGATGGGGCAACTTCCAAAATCTTCTCCATACCTGCTGGTGTTGTATGCTGCACTCAGGCCTTCACAGTGGTAGTAGGCCTCTGTTTGTAGGTAAGACTTGGCACTGCTGGTATTGTATGCTGCACTCAGGGCTTCCCAGAAGTAGTAGGCCTCTGTTTGCAAATAAGACTTTGTACTGCTGGTATTGTATGCTGCACTCGGGGCTTCCCAGAAGTAGTAGGCCTCTGTTTGCAGGTAAGACTTTGTACTGCTGGTGCTGTATGCTGCACTCAGGGCTTCACAGAGGCAGGAGGCCTCTGTTTGCAGGTAAGACTTGGCACTGCTGGTATTGTATGCTGCTCTTGGGGCTTCACAGAAATAGTAGGCCTCTGTTTGCAGGTAAGACTTGGCACTGCTGGTATTGTATGCTGCACTCGGGGCTTCACAGTGGTAGTAGGCCTCTGTTTGCAGGTAAGACTTGGCACTGCTGGTGTTGTATGCTACACTCAGGGTTTCATAGAGGTAGTAGGCCTTTGTTTACAGGTAAGACTTGTCACTGCTGGTGTTGTACACTGCACACAGGGCTTCACAGACGTAGTAGGCCTCTGTTTGCAGGTAAGACTTGGCACTGACGGTATTGTATGCTGCACTCAGGGCTTCACAGAAGTAATAGGCCTCTGTTTGTAGGTAAGACTTGGCACTGCTGGAGTTGTTTGCTGCACACAGGGCTTCACAGAAGTAGTAGGCCTCTGTTTGCAGGTAAGACTTGGCACTGCTGGTGTTGTATGCTGCACTCGGGGCTTCACAGAAATAGTAGGCCTCTGTTTGCAGGTAAGACTTGGCACTGCTGGTATTGTATGCTGCACTCGGGGCTTCACAGAAATAGTAGGCCTCTGTTTGCAGGTAAGACTTGGCACTGCTGGTATTGTATGCTGCACTCGGGGTTTCACAGAAGTAGTAGGCCTCTGTTTGCAGTTAAGACTTGGCACTGCTGGTGTTGTACGCTGCACTCAGAGGCCTACTACCTCTGTGAAGCCCCGTTTGCAGGTAAGACTTGGCACTGCTGGTGTTGTATGCTGCACTCAGATCTGATATGTGTATCCATATCCTATTTCAGTGTATCCATCCTGTGCTAAGGCTTAGTGGATTTTTATAAATCACATATTCAGAAATCATCTACATGAAGAGATTGATAAATTATTGATAGCAACATAATCATACTTATATATCAAACATGGATGATGTTAAAATATGTCTGGACATCTCTATGTGATTTGTTTACTATAATCTTAGGTTTGCATGTCAATAATGTTTCATTGATTAATAAATAATGTTATCATGGCAAAGTGATTACACTTTCCATGATAAATAATTTAACATCAAATCACATATTAGTGCATACAAAATCTGAAATATGCATTAAGTGTAACATCATGATCAAATATTTAGCCTTACTCTCAAAAAACAATGACAGAGGCAGGGGTTGTTAAGATGTCACCTGAATTAATGAAGTATGTTCATGCAGTATTTTATATGTTGTTAGTACATAATGAAAAACAGTAATACTTATTTATGGAGATATTTTATGGAGGTAATACTACTAAATCATTACATTATAAGACTGTTCTGGATTACCATTTCGCTGAAGGGGTTTTTAACAAATCACATCTTATTGCCATAATAAATTAATACACTAACACTATATAACATATACCATATTTTTATATGTATACATATTCTCACATGCACAACAGCAATGGCTGGGAACTTAATAGGACATGTGAACACAAGATTTTTGTTGATGGAAGTAAGTTTCCTGGGGCTCCTTCTTCCTCTCCACAGCCTCCTTGGGCTCTTGCAGACTTTCCTCAACAGCTACATTTGTACTGTTGACTTTGTTTTATACTGTATATATTTATTGATACTTAAAATATGCAGAATAAATCCGTGGACTACCAAATATTTGAGGTCATAAAATGTGAGTTTTCCTTTTTTACATTGCTTTATGTACCATTGTATCTCACCTTTATCAGTACTAGGAGATGTTGCGCCCCCCCCCCTTGTTTTTGTTTATTTGGGGTCCAAAGCAGCGGCATCTGGACACCCGCCATCGGCATTCACTATCCAGTTGCGGTATAACTTAGTGCGACACAGGCCTCTCAGCCAATAGAAAGGGGTCTAACTGAAGATGATTGACAGAGGGAGATTTTAAATTTGAGTTCCATCCGCCCATGCGTTGACTGTGTTGTATTTTCTTTCGAAGTAGCACGCAAGTCCCAGAGTTGGTTGTTTGTGAGAGTCAGAGAGAGAGAGAGGAAGAGTTTGGACAGAGGTATTTTGCGTTTTTTTTTTTCATTTATATTCTTATATGTACAATTTTACACTTAATACTTGATTACACATATTTACAGATTACACATAATTGAAATACACATAATTTAAACAATACACATAGAAACGCATAGAGTTAGGACACTCCATACACCCCCCCCACCCCATCCCCCAACAGTTACTAAATACACATAATACACACATTTTTTTCCCATCCTATATATATACAGCAACACTTATTTTTATTTATCCTTATTTTCTTTTTGGGATCATAATGGAGGGAGGAGTGGAGAGGTGGGGTGGAGGAGATGCAATGAGGAGAGAGAGGAGAGAGAGGTGGCCCTGGGGAGTAGTGGTGAAGAGGAGGAGGAGTTGGAGGAGGCGATAAAGGAGGAGCAGGATGAGAGTGTAGAGGTGGGTGGTGGCAGGGTGACTCTAGCACCAGGCACACTTAGGAGAGGGACAGAGGGGAAGGGGCCTGATCCCAGGGGGTTGATAGTTCAGGGAAGGGACAGAGCTCAGGAACAGATCAGGGAGGCAAGGGTAATATGGTTAATGGGGTCAGCCATCACCTTCTCCCCCCACAGCAGTGTGCTGGACTGGCCTCCACCACCACCATCGGGCCCAACCACCCCACCGCCAGTTTTGCCCCAGGCTTCAGCCGGGCCCCATACCCTCCCCACTCCCACACCGCCACCTCCTCATCTGGCCATACCCCACAGTTCTCCATCACCCACATCAGGCCAGGCTGCGCAGGTGGAGATTCTGGCCCTCATGCCAATCAGGCAGATGTCATGCGCAGCCTGGCAAGGAGCAATAGGGAGGAGAGGAGGCATCATCTAATGACTGAGTCCTACCTGGTCAGGATTGGGGCAGACCAGAGCACATTCCAGGGAGTAACAGCAGAAGCTATGCAACGCTATCTGGTTCCCAGCCCAGCCTCCTCCACCCTGGAGGCATCCCCCGGCCACCTGCATCCCGCCTCTCCTCTCCTCACACCATGCCTTCGCCAGCGCCACTGCAGGTGCCCCTGCCTCCTGGGGGGTTGCCTCCCCCTGTCACCCCCCAACCACCACCAGCAGGGAGATGGCGGCTGGCCATGGGACATGTGGGCCCTGTGTCTAGGAGGAGGAGGGCATGGGGGCTGCTCATATATTTGTGCCTTCTCAACAGCACTCCTCCGTGACAATCTATTGGTTACATTGTTAACCTAATCTAGCCTGGCTACAGAGTGTTGGATCTGGACCTATGTGATGGTGATATTTTGTATGCAGATGGCTACCTCCCATCACATGGTCCATGATCCTCTTCTCTGTGGACATGTAGTATTCTGTTGAACATGTCACCAATGATGGTCACTGAGGAATGCTGTTGAGAAGAGATGCTGCAGTCCCTATATTCATTAAGGCCTTATTTTGCAGGTGTTATGTTTTTGTTTAGTTTTGTTTTAGGTACAATTCAGGACCATGAAGGCATCTTCTGCATCTGCAAGCATTGTGAAGCAAATGTATGAGGTGTAAGATTTTGCCAGTGACTCTCAGGTAGACTTTGCTTCAATGACAGTGTCCTTAACATGTAGCTCCCACAATTTTAAAGCTATCATATAGCCAGATATTTAAGACATGATTGTTGTTAGCTTAAATGTAGACTAATACCGCTATGGTGGTGGACTTGCAAAGTCTCCCCATGGCATGTAATTGACAGCCAGCATTAATATATGCACTAGTGAAGCTTGTAATCTTGACCTCAATAGCAGTCTGAAAACAGATCATAGGGTCTGATGTAACTAACAATGAATCTGGTTGCTGACTTTTGTGTCCTCTTTGTATTGATGGGTATTTTCCCATATTGCTGATTATCCAGAGACCTATCTAATAGTTAGTAATGCTTTCAGATGGGAATCAGGTGAGTTGGTATATTGTTATAGTTACAGTATTTAGCAATGTACTGTACATGCATGCTGATTAGTTTTTTTTTATCCTCCTCCGCTTTTTTTAGTTGACCTCTTTTTCTCAGATTCTTGTTTTTTCCACCACACTGTATGTGTGAAACTGGATGGGATTACACAGTCCAGAGGTTGAATCATCTGTTTCATTGAGCAGATCTAGACAAGTTGTAAGTGATATGCACATTAATGGTTTCTTCAATTAAATGGAGTGATTTCTGATTTCAGATTCCGGTTGCAGTGGTGTAGTGACCACATGTGACCCTGGTAGGTGCTATGCATCATGCTTATTCTAGACTATGACCTTACCCACTGTAGGTATCCCCTTTTTCCTCCAAAGACTCTTGCCCTCCCGGGAGCCGCCCACACCACACCCATGTTATTAATGCACTTGTCCATTCCTGATTGTGCTGTGTGTATGAAAGAAAGCTTTGTTATACTGTTGTAACCGTGTCAGTGTGTTTTCAATGTTTGGGGTTATGGGACATCCACATACATCCACATAAATCACATATGTGTCACATTCCTATATATGTAAACTAATGAGCCCTAGTTACTATACATATAATAATAATAGTCCTAATAGCATTAGATATCATATAATAATCATATATAATCAACATAAAGGGTTAATACACATGCACATGTCCAATTAGTGATATTGTTGAGTATCAACATTCCCCTGAGGGCTTGCCAGTTTCTTCTCTAGTGGAATGTGATTTGTCTGATCTCTCTAAGATGACGTGCCCACCTACAGTGGCCCTACATGGTATAGTTCAAAGCTTCATTCAGTTATACAAGCTCCTTCACCACCACCACTTAGCAATCCAGAAAGGGACCAGGGGAACATACACCACACTAATGTAAATTGATGAATAGTAAAACATATTGGGAGGTCACCAAATGGGAATGGGTATACACCTTGGCACATGGCCACCAGTAATGGCGGGGGACTTTCCAGGATGGGCATAGTGGAGATTACGACTGATGGAGGTGAGTTGTCTGTTGTTCCACGTGCCAATGCTCAGCCTCCATGTGTTTTTGCGGCCCTTCCTGATGTGTTAGAGTATATTAGTTTGCTGTATGTTCCCCTGGTTCCCTTGTCGATTGCTAAGTGGTGGTGTTGAAGGGGCTTGTGTACCTGAATGAAGCTGTGAGCTATACCATGTAGGGCCAGTGTAGGCGAACAGGTGATAGCAGAGAGGTCAGACAAATTCCAGTCCACTAGAGGAGGACATGGCAGTCAACTCCAGTATCTTTGGCATGCAAACCTTGTGGAACAGCACAGTCAGTGACCTAGCTAAATGTGCTGCAGTCCATAGGGTCACAGAGAGTCAGACACAACTGAAGGACTGAACAACATATAATTAAATGTTCACCTGGTAATTGATCTATGTGATGTGGCTGTGTAATTTGGCCACTATTTGTTTTCCCAATGTAGATGTGATGAGCGAGATATATATGCAATCACGCAGTGCGGGCTTGCCAAAATCCGTTGGTAACGGAACGTTAAAACTGCAGGCTGCAACCGCGGACCTCGCAAAGTGAGGGCCGCGGCCAGGCGCTGGTGGAGATGAAAGCCGTAGGCGCTCATCCCTGCGACCCCGTACGACTTAGGCAGCAAGCGCCGAAGGCTCTTCCTGCGCTGGTGGAGATCAGCGCCATAGGCGCTCATCCCTACAACCCCACCTAACTTAAGCATTATACCTACAACCCGTGGGACTACAGATCAACAGAAAACTCAAATACACAATACACAGTGCGAGACGCGTAGCACTTTGAAAAAATCGCCTGAAAAAATTACGGACGACCCGTGGGACTACAGAACAACAGAAAACTCAAATACACAATTCACAGTGCGAGACCCGTAGCACTTTCAAAGAATTGCCTGAAAAAATGATGGCCCGTAACACTTTGAAAAGGAAACCTCCACAAAAACTAGGCCGAAAAAACATGAAAAACACAACAAATACAAAAAAAAATTGCAAAAACATCACACACAGCACAGGGGGACAGCCAGGTCATCTGGAAGTGAGGTTGCATGCAAATTTAAGTCGATTTTAAAATAGCGGCCGAAAAAAACGAAAACGAGGCTATACGAACCCTAAACACGCAAAACACCTCAAGGCACATACGACTTTTAGCCAGGAACGTACGAAGTACAAAATACACTATTAGGAAGGACGGAAAATGCTCCAGAACCATGTAACACATACACAATCGCCGCCATTTTCAACACTAACTTGCAACTAATAACATTACCTTTCTAAAATACCGCATTACACAACTAAACAAACGGTTTAGCCTCCCGCACAGAGCCTATTTACACTGCACACTTCACACATTGCTGACAATTTCTCCTCAGATCACCAACAGTCAAAATGTACATTGTATGCTGCAGGAAAAACAACAGTGATTTTTAGCTCTTCATCATATTGTTTTCTGGATATATTCATTACAAATAGGCGCTCACTGCAGGCCTTGCGATGAGTGCCGCAGTAGGACTTTGGCTGCAATGAGTGCCGCAGGTGCTCATTGCAGGCCTCGCGATGAGTGCCGCAGGCGCTCAACACGAGGCACGTAGGACTTTGGCTGCAATGAGTGACAACGCCGCTCATTTCAGGGCTCATGATGAGCGCCGCAGGCCCTTATCGCGCTTCCCAGAGGACTTTAAAACAGCGTAGACATGAGCACAAAAGGCTGTGATGACCGACGAAAACTGGAGCACTTTGCCGCTGATCGCGAGGCACGCAGTTTACTAATTTAACTTCCGAAATTGTTTCAAGCGCTTAACTCGAAAGATTGACAAAAAACGCCAAATAATTGAAAAACAATAGATTACACACTGACAAACAGCACTGGGGAAGAGCCAGGGAGCATGTGAGTGAGGTTGCAAGTCATTTGTGGCATATTTGGCGTTTTTTGCCAATCAAAATTTGGCTAAGCGAGAAAAAAAATGTGGCCGAAAAAGTATAAATGGATGAAAATGAGTCCAAAGGCAGTAAAAACCAGCCCTGAAGACAGTAACACTTAGCGCAAGAGTTACTTGAAAGATCAGAAAGCCAGTAACTCTTAGCCGAACAACGCAAGCAACGGCACTCATTGTGAGCCACACAAAACTTTGGCAGCGACACAGTGGTGAAAGACACCGGGGAGGGAGAGGATAGAAAGAGACACAGGGCTGAGAGATGGACGAAAAGAGACACGGGGTTGGAATAAGGAAAAACTAAAGACACAGGGCAGGAAGAGAGGGGGAACGAGACACAGGTTTCAGAGACCGGGGATTGGCTCGCAATGAGTGCAGAAGGTGATCATTGAGAACCACGAAAGTCGCGGGTTGCCAAGGCCTGTATTGAGCGGCGAGGCCCGTAAAGTACACAGGTGGAGAGGCTCGCAATGATCGCCAATGGTGCTCAATTGTGTGGCCAACAGCATTGACAGCCTTTACATTTTAATACTGTAATTTTTGACGGGCAAGTAGCTAGTCATTTATATATTCCAGGATAATTATTAATGCCTCTGTGAGTGAGAAAGGGTTAATATGGCATCAGTTTTAGGTTTTTGTGTTGCTATTTAATCAGGTAGTGTGTGTTTAATTGCTTATTGCATCTTGCAGCATGGCTTTTTATATTGGCATATGCATGACCATTCCAACATATGATAAAATCAAACATTTTTTAAATAACTATTTTTTACTGGGGGATTATTGTGTAAGTAATTGTAATGCCTTTCCATGCTTTCCCCATATTTTAAAGTCCACTGGTGTGTTTATATTGTCTTTTACAGTGTTAAGAAACTGTCTGTAAACCAGGTCCTATTTGGAGGCCTTAATGTTTTTGCCTCCATTTGCGGATTACGGGCTTGAACGCCAGGGCGTCTGGGAAATCGTAGCAATTTCACAGCGTGATTGGAACTTAACAGTTACACGCTTGACGGAGATCAAATTTCGACATCGCCAAGTTTTTTTTCGTCCTTAAGTCGCAGATCGCTAGGGCGTTACTATACAGGGCCAATTTAATAGCCGTAAGTCTTTACACATTCAGGGAATTTAATCGGGCTGATAGAATAGCTCAGGCAATTTAATAGTAAGTATTTTCAACTGACTGACTGACCATTTGTCAGGTGTTGTCAGTGACAGAGATGAACTTAACAGTCAAACTGAATGTACCAAAATATGCAATACCGAGACCTCACACAAATGTCAGCAGGATATTATTTTAGGTATTGATGATAGCCACAATGACAGTTCTTTTTGAAAATATGAAAATCATTTCAGTCTTGTTTTCAGACAGATGAACTTTAAGGAAGGCATAACATTATTCTAGCTACAGTATAAGTTTTTATCACATTTCATCACTGAAAGTATTAAACATTAATGCATTCTACCAATCTTAGTATATGGGCAGTATAAATTGCATATATTGCATATTACAATTCAATTGCAGATTCTATTAAAATATATTGAATTAATTATTATATCACGATTTGGATTTATGCAACACAATTTTTCACTCAGGAGGATGTAATTGACCTTGGATGATCATACAAAGTATAATGTACTAAACAGTTCAATGCATCACTGAAACTTGAGTGTCATTCCAAATACTATCTGAAATGTCACTATGGTATTTCAAGGTAGATGATATGACTTAGCCCGAATGAAATATACTGTAGATTTCAGTTACAGGGTTAAAATGAAAAATAAGACAGAAATATACTTATCTGTCACAACTAAGAAATAAGAAAGGCTGTTAGGACAATTCCTCTTCATAAGCTATTGAGTGAATATGGATCTTAGCAGAAGACACAAGTGTGCATGCCTATTGGTAACTACAGATAATAATCTAACTGTAATAAATAACAATAAATAGCTGGTTATTCTACACTAAATGAATCCTTTCAGACAAAGACTCCTTTACTTTAGAAATGGGGATGTATACATATATATATAGTTAGATATAAGGAGCACGTGCCATTCTTTCAGTCTTATTAGATTTCAAGTCCGCAGATTACGTTATGCAGGCCGTACGTCTGCTGGCTTGAAATTTGCTACAATTATGGAGAGATTCAATTGAACAAGCCTGCAATTTACGGGCCTAAAGCCAAAACCATGCAATCATAAGTAGCATTTCAGAGCGTGATCATGATCAATTAATCAAGGTTGTAACTACCGATTTAGAAACAGCCATTAGTAAATGAGAACATCATCATGACGTCAGTAAAACATGGAGAGTAAACGTCAATCAATTGGCGTTTAGAGTTCCGTTATGCTATCAGACTCGCAACTTGTCAATGTACAAAATATTAAAAATGAATGGCAATACTGTTTTAGTCCATTTGGGTGGCCTGATATGTCTTAACTGATTCCTGAGATTGCTATAACATGGAAAAAAAACATGGTTGTGCAATTAATTCTAATGTCATTCATCACTTTCCCTGTCTTTTTTTTTCTCAATCATTTTTTAACTCACATTGTGAAATATCTCAATATACCACTGTCTAGTAGTTCCCTGGTGCCTAACACCTTATTATTGTATTCATATAATTGTGAAAAATAAGGGAACAAAAATAGCTTATGGATGGGTAAATTACTCTAAAAGAACTGTTAACATATAATATCCCATATTGATGTCACATGAAAGCTTCCCTCATATGGCAAAATTACTTTGCTAATCCTTGGGAAGATATAAAAAATGTGTTTATATATAGCTCAAAAAAAGTTTCAATTTAAAACCAATCTAAAGAAAAGCGCATCCTTAGTACTCTTTTTGGTTATCAAAAAGTTTTATAATTGGTTGTTGGATAATTATAATTAATATTTATACAATGAGTATCTAAAATGACTTGTGAAAGGGTTATTAAATACTAAACTCCTTATGACGTAATTTGTGTTAAACAAGCGGAAATGGATGGGAAAAGGGATATAAAAGCCCCATTTAGACCAAAATTCAGTAGCCCATGAGTAAGTCCTAAGAAGGTATGAAACGGGACCGTCGGGACTATCTCTACAGAAGCGCAAGTACTCTGGTTATGTGTATCTTTGTATTGGGGGAGTATCATTATACAATATTACAATTATTGGTGATATAGGTTATATCCTTTGACTACTTTGAATTGCAAGTCTGCTTTAATGACATGTAGTAGTATGGCAATAAAGAGTTTAGTATTTAATAACCCTTTCACAAATCATTTTAGATACTCCCCGTATAAATATTAATTATAATTATACAACCAATTATAAAACTTTTTGATAACCAAAAAGAGTACTTTTGGATGCGCTTTTCTTTAGATTGGTTTTAAATTTAAACTTTTTTTGAGCTATATATAAACACATTTTTTATATCTTCCCAAGGATTAGCAAAGTAATTTTGCCATATGAGGGAAGATTTCATGTGACATCAATATGGGATATCATATGTTAACAGTTTGTTAGATTTTGATTTCCTCATTATGAAATTAATTAGCTAAGAATATCATGATTATAAAAAGTATATTAGCTTGTTTCTTGTCTTGTATATTACTAGAATGTCTACGTTAATGTTCTTTAAAACATCTGTTTCCTATATCCTGTGTTTCTTTCAGATACTACTGAGACAAGGTTTCTATAGGAAGCCAAGATTAGATAAGGATCGTTTTGCTGAGTTAGACAGGAAAAAAAGGACACTTGTTTGCAAATGTGTATTTAACACTATTTTCAACTAGCTGTGGCGTGTTTTATGCTATATAAGATTCTGCCGCCCAAATAAATTCAGAGATTGCACTCTGACTTCTGTGCATTATTTTCTCTCATTATATCTTGGTACTCAGATATAATAATATACACACATCAGAATACATGATTACTCACTAATCTGATCCTATCATTTTGGTCCTTCGAGCCGTGGTTGTTTCCCTTATCATTCCTCGGACGGAGCAAAACTCCTTTTACCGTGGATGGGGGGTAAGTCGCTGAGGACTCCCTTACCTTGAGAAAGACCTCAGGCCTGATATATACGATCAGTTGGACCACAGAGGCAAGGTGTTTTTCCGAGGGATGACAAGGCACAGCTTACAGCGAACTGACAGTGAGTATATGAATTTCTGCTGCATTTTGCATGTGTGTGTATGTCCCCAGGTCCTTGCCTAACAGTGATATTAGGTAAAAGAGTTGTACAACTAGGTTTCTAGCCTAGTAATAGGTAGAAGGGTTGACACTTACCCACAGAGAGGTAAAAGAGTCATTATCCTGAGGAAAAGACTATTAAATTAAGTTCTCCGTACGTAACGTTATTGAGAAAGCTTACCATGAAAAAGGGGTAAATGAGTTCGACTTTCAAATGAGCTCTTGCAAGAAAATATGTATGTGTGTGCATGTTACCATTTTGTATGATTTAAATACCGGTACCGGGTGTATGTATGTTTGTGAGGGGTGTAACACGCATAACAGATTTATTGGTTATTGTATATACCTGTCAACATTCTGTATATTTCTGTGTACTTGTGAGTGTATGTATATATATACATGTATTCTTTTGTGTTGTTCTCAAAATTCTTACCTGAAACTATCCACTTTTGGTAGTGAGTGGTCACGCATTACCCACCTAGTCTCCGAAGGGCTAATCCTGTGACTTGCCTGTGTTTATGGAAGACGCACAAACCAAAATTTGTGGCAGTTGAGCACGACAGGCATCTAACTGCTTGAATTTCCATCTTTCTCATTCTTTACTTGGTTATACAATGTTGAAATATTTTGTCTGAAGTGTCTGTGTATTCATAACTTCTTACTAAAATGCTCTGTAAGATTGTGTGTATGAAGCCCTGGGTGGGAGCTATACTTGTAAGGGATACGTCCACAAAGGCACCACACGGTATATGGTGAAGTTGGACTTTGAGTGGTCTACCTGTCGGCCCTGAAGGTTGGGTGGCAAGGTTTACACTAAAGGGAACTGCACAACAAGACTTCCCATCAGAAGCTACGGGCTTTATGGGTCCTTGATGTGCCGAGTATATGTGGTGGTGTTTGAGGTGTAGCGTGCGAGAGGTAGCGTGAACGACTCTCTCTCTATGTGACCCAGGTTTCCACACTCGGGTGTGGAGAAGGCGGATGGTCCAAGGTGTGGGAGATATACAGATTATTTCTGGAAACTGTATAAACGGTCTGTTGGTTGTTGTATGTATATGTAATATATGTGTATTTCCATGTACCTGTGATATTATTTTTTGTGTATATCTATTAACTTTAATTGATACTATAGGAGTTCAAGATATGTATATATGTGGGTATATATATATGTATATATGTGTATATATATGTATATGTATAGGTGGATAGGCTCTCAAGGGCATAAATCGCACTGCCAGGAGTGTGGTTTCTAGACCCTGCAGTTTTCAAGGTTATCTCTACAGAAATGTTTAATATGCAAAGGGTTTCTGGTGTGCATCTGTAACTTATGTCTGGTAAAAACACACTTAGGTGTGGGAATTGTGAACACTGTATTCTAGAATTGTTTTCTTATGTGTATTTGTGTATATATATAAAGTTTCTGTGTCTTTGTAACTTTACTCGATGCTTGACCTTTGGGCAGGGAGGTGACTGATCTGCATTATGTGAAGACGTGCAGGGTCTGGCCAACCCCCACAGTTAGCATAGCAGACCACTCCCCTTTCCTGCTTCCATTTTTTTCCCTCTGTGTGTGTGTGTGTGTTAGTTTTTTTTATGTGAAATATGTCTGTCTGTAACCTTAAGGGAACATAGCAGAAGGGAGAAAGTGTGGTTGCTTTAAGCGATGACGATGCTCACCGCACCCACTGGATACACAGCATCTACTATACTACCTCTGCTGGAATCAGTGCCCTGTATCCACTACTTCTTGGCAATATTAATCCTTATTACAAGGAAGGTATAGGAGACGTTCAAACTTTATTGAGCTTTACTATGCACAAAGAAGTATACGAAAGTAAAAGTAAACGCAACGTTACTTAATTAAGGAAATAAAAATAAAAATAATAAAAAGTAAATACATTTTTTATACTAAAAATAAAAAATTGTTGAAGATGAAAACAAAAAGGCAAATGTGTATCACAATGACGGTGCCTACGGGGGGAGGGACATGTAATGTTAACCACCTCTCTCCTGAGGAAGAGGATATGTTTATGTGTACACAGAAAAGATGTCCACGGCTGACCGACCCTCCAACTCCTGGGAATATGGTCACTTATAGTGATGATGTAGAGGACAAATTTGATGATGCCCGCAAATACCTGCTTGCCGCCACCGCTCCAAATCCACCTCCTCCAACACCACCACCTTATGAAGGACGGCCCGCCAGAACCACGCGGGCACCAGATCGTCAATACGGAGGTAAGGGAATAACATCTGTGCCATTTTATCCCTTAATTGAGGTTCCCAATCCTAGAGGGGGGAAATGTGTTGCCACCCACAAAGCTAGTATACCGAGCATGGACAGATGCAGATGTGAGGAGAGCTGTAGCAGGAGTCCCCCACCCAAATGACAATATGGGAATTTTCAGACTTAAGTTCCAGCTATTGCAGCAAAGTTTTAAATTAAATGGTGTTGAGGTTGTAAGGTGTCTGAGTCAGATATAAGGGTCCTATTGGATCCTTAGTGAAGGTGACTGGAATCCACTGGACCCAAGGGGAGCCATTGCAATATGGATCACAAAAACTGACCCAACGAGTAGACGCTCTAATAGGCAGAATAGCTGACAGACACAGAGAACACGCAGACTGGACTAAGATAAACGAGTGTGTACAAAAAGATGATGAAAGTGTGGAACAATATATGGGGGGGTTGCGGGTAGTATTTGATAGCCATAGCGGGGTGGCCAGACCTAACCCATATGATGATGCTGGACCATATGCTCAGCAACTAAAAAAAACGTTTTTCTCAGGGGATGTCATCCAGAAATAAATGACTTTGTGATACAACACCAAATTACTTACAAAACATGTCCCCTTAGGGAAACCATAGAATATGCTAGACATGCAGAAGTGCAGTGTTAGAGAGCAAAAGAAAAGAAACAGATAAAGCAAGATAGTAACCCAAAGGAGGTGTATTTGATTACTTCTGTTGATGGGAAAGCGCAACCTATAACTTTTGCTTTCTTTTCTGGTGATGGTGGAAATAATCAAAAACGTGGAGGGAGAGGAGGTGGACGTGGACGAGGTCGAGGTGGAAGCAGAGGAAAATTTTATGGAAATTGTTACGTATGTGGCAAGGCCGGCCACTTAGCACGTTCCTGCAGAAACAGAAAGTACCAGGAGGAAGAGGGAGCGGATGACGATGACCAGACTGACAAATGACTAGAACCAGGTTGTACCCCTCCTTTACAAATATTTGCTAAACAAGAATTGCATGAATCTGAATTGTATGAGTATGGTAATAATGATGCAAACTTGCCAGAAATAAATGATGTGTTGAATTTAGAATCATGTATAGACTTAATGGTTCTAGCAGAACAACCAGTCATTCAACTAGATGTAGAGGGGGTAATGATAACATTTTTATGCGATACAGGAGCATGTAGATCAGTGTTGAGCGATGATGGCACATGGACTAGTTACACGTCGTCACAAAACATACTGGTTAGGTCAGCAGCAAGACAGACAAATAGTGAACCTATATCATGCCCACTCACAGGGAGATTGTTCAACGGCCAAACATTTGAGCATCCTTTTATACTCTCCCCTAGATGCCCGATAGATCTCTTGGGTAGAGATCTGATGCTGAAATGCAACATTAGAGTGGTTTCTACAGAGTAAGGCATGAAAGCATACATGGAGGACATACCTGTCAACGTAAATGTAGTGCAGGGGATGGGTGAACCACATTACTTCTACACATTAGACATGGTGTCGAAAGGGCCAGGACAAGTATCCAGCACTTTGGTAGCAATGGCTAATGACCTAGCTCCATCTTCCAGTGTAAAACAAAGCACAGGGTCATTACACTGCACTATGAAATTTGAAAGTACACCGGGGAGGGATGTGGACTATGCAAAAACATTTTTTCAAACACACCAATACCAGAATAACCTTGGATTACATATACTGGACAGAAAATGGGTATACAGGGGTGGGAGTAAAATTGAATGATCAAGACCAGTTACTGCAGGACACACAGTGCCACACATATCACTGACTATGCCAGCTGGTGGAAGGTGGGTACAGGTAGGAGGGATGGTAGAAGAGGCTCAGACTGATAAAACACAATGGGAGTACTTGCCCTATGACCTCGGAGTGCAGTACTCACCGAGCACGAAAATATATAGGAAAAGCCTGGACTGCGTAACTGAGACAAAGTAAACATACACTAACAGCCAATATGCATTCTCAACTGTGCACATATTTGCACAATTAGGGAAGAATAGAGGCATGGTCACATCTACTGGCAGGCAAGTCACTCATAAACAACTCCTTTTGCAGTTACTTGAAGCCATTCAACTGCCCTTGAAGATTGCGGTATGTAAATGTGTGGCTCATACCACGACCACAGACTCAATTTCAATAGGAAATGGCAGGGCAGATGCAGCTGCAAAGCAGACGCTCTAACGGGAAAAATACACATTTTTCTCATACACAGCTACACATCTATGTATTTCGTAAACCACATTGACAAGAGTATTCTACAGCAACTACAGGCACATGCACCCTCACAGGAAAAAACATACTGGTTGAAGAAAGGGAGTAAACTGAATGCTGATAATATTTATGAGAGTATAGAAGGGAAACCAATTTTACCAAAATCACTATTCAGATATGCAGCTATGTTGAGCCATGGCATTAGTCATGTCTCAAGAGGGAGTATGGTAGACATGGTCAGCAGAATATTTTCAGCCTATGCATTAAACACCTATTTTAAACAATTTTGTGCAGGGTGCCTTGTTTGTGCACAACACAACCCTCAGGGTAACTATCACCCCATAAGAGGCACATTCCCAGAACCAACATACCCCTTCCAAACAATATGTATGGATTTCATTGAACTAACAAAGTGTGAAGGGAAGAAATATTGCCTAGTGATAATTGATGTATACTTTAGGTGGGTGGAAACGAAACCATGTGCACACCCTGACGCAATCACAGTGGCTAAAACCTTAGTGACACAAATAATTCCTAGGTTTGGTATACCAGAGAAAATATATAGCGATAACGGCACACATTTTGTGAACAAAATTATCGACCACTTGAGTAAAGCATTACATATAGAGTTGAAAAACCACTGTGCGTACCACCCACAGTCAGCTGGATTAGTGGAGAGAACTAATGGTACCATTAAAAATAAATTGAGGAAAACGATGGCAGCGACAGGGAAAAATTGCCTTTACTGTTTACCATTAGTCATGCTAAACATGCACATGCTTTCAGGCAGGAAGAAGTTAACCCCGTTTGAAATATTGTATGGGAGACCATTCCTACTACCAGAATTTACACCATTTATCTCAGAAGATGAGAACATGAGTGAAAACTTAGCAGACTATATGAGAAAAATGTTAAGTAAGAAATATATTATCTCCATCTCTCTCTTATCCACAGCAACAGCAGGGACCCTGCTTGGTACAACCAGGCCAGTGGGTCCTAATTAAAGTAATCAAGCGCAAAAATTGGGCATCGGCCAGGTGGGAAGGACCATACCAAGTTCTGCTGTCAACACCCACTGCCTTGAAAGTTGCCGAACGAGCCACCTGGATACACCTGACTCACTGCAAGAGAGTAAAAGTGCCAGAGCTTGAGCCGGTTGATTCCTAAAACCTGCTAGCTGACTCATTGCGAGTCAGGCTGGGCTACAAAGGGGGGGATACTCGTCTCAAACCCAGTGAAGAACCGAATGGTGCGGGTTTTGGGGTTCTCAACTGGCCCAAGAAAATGTCCTGGCACCTGTTCAAAAAAAACCTAACTGGTGTGGCCTAAGAATCTCACTGACATGCCTCATCTTGATAACTCTCTGCATAGTAGCACCCATAATCATATGGGAAGAAGTAACAAGACCCAGAGGCAACCATACGCAATCTATTAAAGAGATGTGGATGCACAGAATGAAAAGAGACATGATGGAAGTCAATTTAACTGGCCAAGTGACCCTGGTGTTAAAGGAAGAACAGATATGAACCAACCAAATAGACCTATGTCAAGTACTAAGATGTGGACTTTCTGGAGGAAGACGTAGTGGAAGGGTGAGAAAAGCGCCAGTATACTTGTGTATAGCCTCTCCGTATGGAAATGAGAGATGTCCTAGCTGGAAACTGGCCTTATGGAATACAGGAGCTGACAGGGGTTACTCCCCACCTTATCACAGGAAGTGCAAAAGTACAAAGAGACGCTTAAAGCTGACACGGGGTGTGGAGCCATTCTCCTGCAGCCAAAATCAGCTATACAAAAGTGTGATGAAGGGAGACATACTTTTGGAATCTACACCTCAGGCAGAGGTAACAACATTGAATATTTGCATATTCAGGTACTGCAAAAAGAGGAGCCCAGAGAGACTATTGATCTCACCAAGGTGAGCCCTGTGAATAGGACTGTGCCCTCACAAATCATCTATTTGGAACCTGTTCCACTGCCAGACCGTCAATGGCAATGTTACCATTTAAACTGAACCTTGCTTTAAGACCTTTGTTTAATACATTTATAAGAGGAGGGACTGTTAGATTTTAATTTCCTCATTATGAAATTAATTAGCTAAGAATATCATGATTATAAAAAGTATATTAGCTTGTTTCTTGTCTTGTATATTACTAGAATGTCTACGTTAATGTTCTTTAAAACAACTGTTTCCTATATTCTGTCTTTCTTTCAGATACTACTGAGACAAGGTTTCTATAGGAAGCCAAGATTAGATAAGGATCATTTTGCGGAGTTAGACAGGAAAAATTAAAGACACTTGTTTGCAAATGTGTATTTAACACTATTTTCAACTAGCTGTGACGTGTTTTATGCTATATAAGATTCTGCCGCCCAAATAAATTCAGAGATTATTCTGATGGCACTCTGACTTCTGTGCATTATTTTCTCTCATTATATCTTGGTACTCAGATATAATAATATACACACATCAGAATACATGATTACTCACTAATCTGATCCTATCACAGTTCTTTAAGAGTAATTTACCCATCCATAAGCTATTTCACATTGTGAAATATCAACATACAATTGTAAATATAATTTTACTCTCCAAGGAGAACTTGAAAAGGTAAACAAAATAAGGTATTTGCAAAGTATTTAAGTAAACATTTCAAATGAGTGATACCACTTTACATTTTCCTTTTTCCAGACAAATAATGGGAAGGTACATAGGGAGGGGGGAAGTTAATAGGGAAGGTGTTCATTTTGGTATGTTAAACATTGTTTCCCTTAATAAAAGCGGGTAAATCAAAAGATAATAAAGTGAAAACTCACAATGTTGTCCGGTCCCCAGGGTCCCCGCCACGATCATGCCCATCTTGATTTATGAATAGAATAGAGGTATTGAAAGCTATCTTTATTTGATGGCATTGCTATGTGAGGAAATCATCCATATATCCCAGGTTGAGAGGAAGGTGGAAAGGGTATCAGAAATTATATTTGAAAGTCTTTCATTTATCATGATAAAATTAATTTTGTTGATTATTTTCTGGAAAAAAAGATTTGTATCTTTCCATTTCTTGGCGATATGGCTTTTGGTTGCTAACATAATAAACTGAAGTAATATTTTTTGAGGAGGTTTTTGCAGGTTAGGAAGGTGAAGTCCTAAAAGGCATAATTCTATAGAAGGTGTAGTCTGTGTTTGAAAAAGATTTGACGTTAGTTGGGTTATTTTAGTCTATACACACCATGTAAAGTCCAAGCTATTTAAAGGTGCCCAATTCTGGGCAGCCTCTGAAGCAGTTAGCTGATTCTTGGGGCTTCATTTTGTGGAGCCTATCTGGGGTAAAGTCTGCTCTGTGGAGGACTTTTAATGAGGTTTCCAGAAGGCTATAATTTAATGAGCCTATAGTTAATCCGCTGAAAACCTTTTCCCATTTGTCTATAAACCAATTCTGAGCTAAATATTCTTCCCATTTAAGCATGGATTTTGGCTTGTGAATTTTTTGAGGGGCATTGAAAGTCTCATATAGTAAACCCAGGACTCCTCGGGTCAATGGGGCATTTTTACATACTCTTGTTAACCAGGTCGTTCTTGGAGGACCTGTCCTTTAAAGTGCAGTATTGCTTTTTTATTTTCATTTACAGTGCTACGAACAGGTGTTTAACCCCCTTGCGAGCCCTATCTGGTACCCATAGGATTTTCTTCTACATTTGCCATTTACGGGTATGAAAACATTTGGGGGCTTGAGCAATTGTAGCAATTGAATAGCGATTTTAATGATTGTAACTTTTGGGGGCTTGAAAGATCAAAGGTTTAGATGGGTTGTAAGTTACGATTTTGACAACCGCAGGGATTTTTAGCCTGTAACCCGTAGATCGTTTGGGGTTTGCTAAAAGACGCCAATTGAATAGCAAATTAGTTTACGGGCTACATTATGGACTCCAGTAAACAATAATTGCTCAATTGAATAGGAGCCTTTGTGTTGTGTCAATCAGAATTTTTTTCAAGTGCTATATATTTTTTCAGATGATTAGCATATTAGTATCATCACTACATAGGACAACAGGATATTTCAGTAATAAGAAACACTATGGGGGTTCATTCACCAACCACTGCAGGACTTATGAGAGGCAATAGACATAACAACCTTCAGCAGCCTTAGTCCCTCCAAGGCTTAGTGAATCTAAGGTTTTATGTAATGTGTCAATTTTCACAGTAACATAAAGATGTCTTAACAAAGGATAAGAAGAATTGACTGTAATTTCAACTTACCAAATTGAAATAAAATCCACATTTACTGTCACATGCAGATAAAGTATTGATTATTTCCTAAAGCCAAGAGTAAGAAGAAAAAAGGGGAACTATAAACACACATATTTAACACAATGGCCAGCTTCTCACTTACTGTGGAAAATGACACTTAACAGGTGCTTTCTGAAACCATACTGTCTGAGAAATGGACACTTAACCATAAAATACATATTAAACAGTGTATATATGTATAAAAGTGTTTTGTATGCATTAATGGATTGTGTGCATTAAATTAAAAATTATCTAGTGACAGGAATAGATTTGAGGGACAGATGGAAATCTCCAATCCATTTGAAATAAATTGAATTTTTTATGGAATAAATATCAATCAATTATGTGGTTAAACAAATTTACAGAGAATAGTAATTTAGCACCTGCTGGGAGATTGCACATGTTAAAATGTTCTTGTTTGATTTATAATATGCATATTATTTGTCTGTGATACATTTAAAATTTATATTTTGCTCATTCATCCATCTTTTCCTTAGAACATGTGGTAATATAAAGTTCATGTTCTATTTATATTTCTTTTAATGCTGTTCCTTTGAAGTAGTTCTCATTTTTAATAATATATTTATGAGATGAATACATTTCTCTATCCCTGTTTCTTTAATCGTTTTGCCCTGTTCCACATTAAATAGTACAGATTAAGTCCATTTCTGCAAGTTGAAAAATGATCTTATATTTTATAATGAATGTCTTGGCCTTACTTTGGCATTTGTTGTACAGCTGGGACATAAATCATTGTACACTGTTCTGTATGCCATCCATTTCTCTTAATTAAACATGGAATTACTGAACTTCTTATCAAATGTTAAATTAATGTTGTTTTATGGGATAAGTGAACCATAACAGAACTTACATAGTACAACCTGGCACTCTTTAAAATCCACAATTCCAATACATTCTATGTTTATACATAGAATATTTGATACCATAACTGTTTATTGCAATCCTAGCCATGCAAATTCCTGTAGTGTAAATGGAAAATAAATATAAAGAGTGTGTGTTATGAGCAGAAGGGCTCACTGGACTATTTGGGGTTCATCAGTTATTATATGTGTGGTCAGAAGGTACTAACAACTTGCTTAACAGTCATATCTTGGATATTTAAATGGTTAAATAATTCTAAAAACTCTCAGACAGGAATAGCAGGCCAGATGCAGGGCCAGGGAGAGTTGTGGAAAGAACCAGAGATGGATTGTGAACCTATCATGGGGTCCCCGTGGATAACTACAGTCCTGGAACCAGCCATGGATACAGGGGCGAATACAGAGAACAACCTAGGGACTGTGTCAGACCAAGAGGGGCAGCCATACCCAAATGGCTGGGGCACAATTGCTAATCACAAGGCAGTTGAGAAGACAGAGAATGTCTGTAAAACTGATGGCCCAAGGGGAAGTCTGGATAAGAGCTGTGAGGCCCTGCCAGGGAACACAGTGACCAAAGATCCCAAGGGAGGTGAGTGGTGTGCCCAGGCGGTGGTTCCAGAGAGAGGGGGATATGACATGCTGATCCAGATGAAACCTAGAGGATTGGAGTCTTTAGACCAGGCCACAAAATTGTGCGCCGGCTTCCAGATCCGTCCAGTACATTCCCCCTTGGAATTACTATTTTTCTGAGCGCTCCAGGGGAGTGTTTTACCCATGTAGTGGGGCAGAAGAGTGCATGGGCCCTGGTTTTTGGGGGGTAGAATGGTAATGGCACCCTTGGACTGTATTGATTACCCTGGCACAGAGGACTGTTGGCAGGACCCAAGCCTAGCAAACAGTCTGGATGGGAGCATCCATGCTCACTGGCCCTTGGGAAAGGCTGTAATGGACTGTGGACCTTTGCGGGAGCTTCAGCTGATAAAAAGGGCTAGCTATGGCACCTTGGGAACTGTCACCTGGACTGGGTACCACCCTGGGACCCTTTGGACTGGGTGAACTAATAGGTCCAAAGACTGTTTTAGATGCAGCTGCCCAAGGCATTTCCCAATGGATGGGGAGGGAGGAGGCATGTGCCATGGCCCAGGGAAGGGGGTTGGCAATTGAGCCATGGGGGCTATGTCCAAAATTGTGTGCCCATTGGAACTGGAAGAAATGTGGACTATGGGGCAATTACGATTCTATCACATTAATGAGATCAGTGTGGCTAGAAATGTATCCAGCAGGATGAATTCCTAGGCCAAACTAGCTGTTATGAACAGAAGGGCTCATTGGACTGTTTGGGGTTCATCAGTTATTATATGTGTGGTCAGAAAATACTAACAACTTGCTTAACAGTCATATCTGGGATATTCAAATGGTTAAATAATTCTAAAGAATGTATATGGCCCTGCAATCGGACACGTGTGAAGTCTCTGGCTTTAGTCATGAACGGGGGAGCTAGTTTTATGGCTCTGTAAGAAAAGAAAAAATGTGTAATGACAACAAGAAAGCCATTAGAGTGAGGGGGTAGCAAGCTATTTGCCTAGGAGGATGGGGTAGAACTGGGAGAAAGTAATCTGAAATGTGTTTTGAAAAATAAAGAAGTGGCAGTCTGATATTGGACACACTAAAGAAAGGCGGTGTCAGAGTCTGCTTGCACTAATCAAAGGTACATGGTGTGTAATTTTTAGATCCTAAGAAAAGGGATCTGATAGTGCCTGTCTCATCAGAAATTATGCTGTCATCTGAAGTGTCTGCTGGTGTCAAGATCTGAATAAAAAGTTGCGACCCGTAGAGAGAGAGAGAATTGGGGTGAGCGTAGTTTCCCCCAGATCAGGCGGGCGTAACAGTGTATTTTCCTCTAGCAGAGAAGTGGGCAGGCAGTGATGGAGAAAAATAATCTCCATTCAGTAAGATGGGTACCTACAAAATGAATCTCAGAACTTAAGCATGAGAGAAGGTTAAGTATTCATTTGATAGATGAGTTGGGCTATAGAGGGTGAGTTTTAAAAGAGGGGTGAATTAAAAAGCTAGATGCTATGGGAAAATAAAACAAACTAGAAAGGTTTAGGGATGTTGGTATGGATGAAAGCATACAAAACCTAAGAGGGGATGTAGAGAGAATAGGGACGCAAATGAGCAAGTAATAAATGAAAAGATATAAAAATAGAGAGGAGATGAGTGAAGCTAAAATTATATAGAGACTGAGAGATCAGGCTGTTGCACCATATGGGCAGGTTTACTGTTAGATTTGGTTATGAATCCTATTTTTTCAATAATAAACGTATCTAAAACCTTCCAGATGAAACAATATGGTTGCACATCCTCAGCCATATGGTTGGTAGTAGTAGTAGAAAAGATGTTCACACCTTGGTCAATGGGTACCATATACTAATGTGGTTTATCCCCTTTAATATGTTCACATAGCTTAAAATAAAAAAACAACAAAAATAAAACTATAGTAGATAAATAAATTACTGCATTGCTCTACATTTGTTTTATTACTTGTACAATCTGCAGTTAGAATTGTAAGACTAGAAGGGCAAGAATAAGTATCTTTCTGATAAAAGAGGTGAAAGATGAGCTGAAAGAACCTAAATAACTGTCGCGACTTCTTTATAGCATTTTTGGAGAATTATAAAGAAAGCACTTGGGGAGATCCACAAGCTCAATTCACAGCAAAGTATCAGCTTATGTTTAAAAATAGAGCAAGATGTTCAGTTGTCTAAGGCCCCCTCAGTAGAGGCTAATACTGGTAAAGGTCACCTTGCAAGATAGATGGCATTTTTCCAGTGATCCACTGGCATGCATGCCCATTTTATATGTATTCTTCTTCTTCCACCTGATTCCCTCTGGGTCAAACCAACTGCTGCCATTGCTCAATGAAATTAATGTGTGGGACATGCTTTTTCATGAAGACGAGTTGTGTCGTGTAGGCATCGTGATTCAGTAATACTGATGGTGAAATGTGTTGGCGCAAAAATGCTTGTAATCTCTTGTGTTTTTACTTTCTTGCTACTCATTCTAGTTCGTCCCTTGCAGTCTATGATACTCTGATGTGAGACTGACACATTTTGGAGCACACACCTTATGGATTGTACATCTGCTACATTGGTTTCAATTTTAGGACAATAATTACTACACTGATGTTCTCTACAGTCTTGTAAATAATAACTTAGTAATAGGACTGCCATGAGAAAAAATGGTTTTAATACAAATGTGACTTTTTCTCAATAAGTTATATTGAGATCACAGTATAAAACAAACAAATAACGTATAACATTTAAATAGTTATGATAAGATAAACCTGGTCTTTTCAGTGTATTGTCAGTCACAGTCACTCAGACCCTCACAGAGTATCAGACTTTGCAGAACATCACATCTTCCATGCAGAGGGGACACAGGACACATCATGCATGTTATCTAACTGTTGTTATGATGATAGCACATTAAAAAAATCTTATAAAAACAGACTGCATCATACATTGTTGTAACCAATTACTCTGAATTCCCTTTTCTCTTCCGGAGGCTGATTCAGCCT
The DNA here is from genome assembly GCA_027410445.1 of Discoglossus pictus. Lineage (NCBI taxonomy): Eukaryota > Metazoa > Chordata > Amphibia > Anura > Alytidae > Discoglossus > Discoglossus pictus. The sequence continues at coordinate 259,080,769 of CM050167.1, read as the reverse complement.
AGCTCCTTGAACTTGACTGGCTGGACATTTGATGCAGTTCACTTATTTATTACATATGTAGCTGTTTATATTAGGGCTTCAAAGGCTATACAAATAACAATTATAATTGAACTTGTACAATCATTATAAAAATATTCCCTGCATGGTTTCTATCGGATTCTAAACAACAGTTTTGGTAAGTTCTGTGTCCCTGCTGTTATTATTATTATTATTGTTTATTTGTAACGCGCCAACATATTCTGTAGCCTGTACATAGGTTAAGTATACAAAACAATTCTAACACAATGCAAAGAGTGGACGGCTCTGTCTTTGAGCTTAGAATCTATTGTCCATAGAGCTTTTACTAAAGCCCCTTGCAAGATTGAAAACTCGGAAACTTACTGACGAGTTCATGATTTTCAAATATGTAACTGTTTCCAAAAGACAGAAGTCTAAGGGTGTCCATAAACATGAAATATTTAAAAGCATCAGTAAAGATTACCTTGATTTACAGCCATATTAAATTCCAGCCTTGCAAGTCCAGCCTGAGCCTTGCAGCAGCTGCGGGGTCGAAATTTGCCCTACTTGGGTTGCTATTAAATTAGAATTAGCTGTGAGAGAGGCAGAGGCTATTTCGTAAACCAGCGCCCGTCAGGGTTGCGTGCTCGAACGCAAACAATTAAGCAATTACGTAGTTACTGGTTCAGATGGAGCCAATGGAAAAAGAGATCGTTAGCGTTACGTCACTGAAAAAGGGGATGGTAGATTTCCAAGTTCTATGTGCTTTAATTCCAGTTTGCGATCGGACCCATAGGCCATATATAATGCAATATTAATAAAGCAGTAAATATGATATTCTATTGCAGGCAAGTTACAGTATATGTCATAACACATTGATTGTCAGAATCGATATCACACAAAATATAAACTTGAAATAAAGATTTTTTTCTGGGGGCGATTTGCGGGCTTGAGAATGTTGTGCTATTAATTCTAAGACCTAACATCACTTTCCGTTATAATAAATGTACAGTAGTGTGTTTTTATTTGCCTACGAACATGGCCGGATCATACATTAGGCGAGTTAGGCTCCTGCCTTCAAACAGATCTCTGAGAGGGGCGCCTTATTATCACCCCATCTTTTATCATAGATCACCCTCCAAACCCTTCCTCGCCTGTGCTTCTCTGTGCAGTACCTGCTTTCTGTAAAATCAGACAGCACTGCCAGAGTTAATACTGAGCTGACAGGCTGACAACTCAGATAACACTGCAGGGAGCCATGATTCAGCCCACCCCTCTGTCCCTGCTGCAGCTCGCCCCTCCACCCGAGCACACAGAGGAGAAGGGAGGATCAGCCTGTGTGACCCTCACAGGAGAGCCTTCCCCTGAGCAGTGATGGCTGACAGCAAGGTTTGTCCGAGTCATGGTAGTAGCTAAAGGCAGGAAAAGTTGAGCTGTGATGTATGTGTGTCTCTATGTGTGTATGTATATGTGCCTCTGTGTGTATGTGTCTCAATGTGTGTATGTGTATGTGACTCTATGTGTGTATGTGTGTCTCTAGGTGTGTATGTATATGTGAGTATGTGTGTATGCATGTGTGCCTCTATGTGTGTGTATATATATGTGCCTCTGTGTGTGTGTGTATATGTGACTCTATGTGTGTATGTATATGTGACTATGTGTGTATGTATATGTGACTCTATGTGTGTATGTGTGTATGTATATGTGACTCTGTGTGTGTGTGTGTGTGTCTCTATGTGTGTATGTATATGTGACTCTATATGTGTATGCATGTGTGCCTCTATGTGTGTATGTATATGTGCCTCTGTGTGTATGAATGTGTGTGTCGCTATGTGTGTATTTATGTGTGTGTGTGTCTCTATGTGTCTATGTACTGCATATTTGACTCTATGTTTGTGTGCCTCTGTGTGTATGTATGCCTCTATGTGTGTATGTATGTGTGCCTCAATGTGTGTATGTGTGTGTGTGTCTCTATGTATGTATATGTGACTCTGTGTGTATGTGTATGTATGTGTGCCTCTATGTGTGTATGTATGTGTGCCTCTATGTGTGTATGTATGTGTGACTATGTGTGTATGTATGTGTGACTATGTGTGTATGTATATGTGACTCTGTGTGTGTGTCTCTCTGTCTGTATGTATGTGGGACCTATCTTGTTAAATATGCGCATTTCTGGAAGCGTGGCAACGACAACTCTAGGGACGCAAGCCCAGCAAGCCGGGTAATTGGTTAGGGGTTTCGAGTATATGTATGTATGTGTGTATGTATGTATGTGTGACTATGGGTGTATATATGTATTCCTCTATGTGTATATATGTATGGATGTGTGCCTCTATGTGTTTATGTATGTGTGACTATGGGTGTATGTACCTGTGTGTGTATGAATGTGTGCCTCTGTGTGAGTATATGCCTGTACCTCAATGTGTGTCTGTGTGCCTCTATATGTTTGTATGTCTCTATGTTGGTGTGTTTCTGTCTGTACCTCTCTGTTTGTCCATGTGTGTACCCCTGCGTGTGTATGTATCTGTGTATCTGGCTGTGTTTCTTAGTGTTTTTGTGTACCTCTGTATGTGCTTCTATGTGTGTGTGTATGTCTGTGTGTACTTGTGTGTGTTTGTACCCCTGTGTGTATCTGTGTATTTGTGTGTCTGTGCGCATGAGCAGAGCTACTGACGGTTCACACTAGGGGCCCCCGTGCTGGCCCTTTAACACTCATAATTACTCTGTTTTTACGTGTGATACAAGGGATCATGATTTATGTTTGTGTAACATGGACTTGCTGCCCTCACATAGAAAAATATAAATAATATGGCCCAACATAAAATGCATTTAATAAACAAGTAATAGCTTGGCGTGTGTATAAGTAGCAATGTTGTAAAAATGTCTGTTATGGGGAAATGTCTGTGATTTGCTCACACAGCAAGAGAGTGATATATACGCACAGAAAAGGGGAAAATGGGTGCGTACATCCTTGTGCACAAACTCACAGGGGCTCCTCCATTTTACTGCCTAGGGGCACCAAAAAGGTAGATCCGGCACTGCCTACGAAGTGCTATGTATTGGAATTTACCCTTTGTGGGTGCTCTCAAGCACACGTTAACCTTTGGGCTCCATTTGCGTGTTACGGGCTTGCTCGTGAGTGACCACGTTGCAATTTAATAGTTGAATTGAACAATTAGTGGTTATGGGAATAACACATCAAAGGATTTACTTGCGCAAAGTTCAACGTAGCTCAAATCGTAGGCGATATTCGGCTGTCCTGCATATTAACACGCAAGACCGTGGCTAATTTAATAGCCGTAAAACATAAATCTCGAGTTACGCACTACGTTTTATAATGTAGCCCCAATGTAACGAGGTTGTAAGTATGCATGGGTGCATCCATCTTAGCCATTTTACTAAGTGTATTCCATACAAGCTCCATGACTAACATAACCGCCCCATTCTCTCATTGTTACCATCTGTTACTGGCTGAAGGAAGTGCAGACAAGTGCTGCTAAAAGCTAACTGTGTATCTTACTTAAATGCCATGCCACTAATTTAAACACTGCACAATGATAAAGAAAAGGTTTAGCACAAAGTTTAAATTGAAAAATATTAATGCCGAGACACATGTATTGAAAGGATTACTGCAGTCATATATTTTCTATAGGGTCTTTTGACTATTTAATCTTCACTGTGTGAGCAGATCTTTACAACTGCGCCGTTTGGACCAAGAGAGCCGTAATCCACGAAGGGGAAGCGATCAGTGTGCTTGTTACACTTTAACTACCCCCATCGCTCACCTGCTCCATCTTGGACCATCGCAGCCAAATGGTCACATGGTCACCTTGGATCGACCAATGCCACCTGAGGTTGACATATCTTGTCTGTTTTCCAACCGATGTCTTGCCACCCACTGACCGGCGGTAAAGAGATGGCTGCCCAGAACCGCAAGGCTTCCCACATGTCACAAACCTCCTCCGTCACCAGTGGTCCACCAAATATGCCTTCCTGCCCAAGAAAGACCACACCACCAAGGAGGAGTATCGGCGTGCGTGTTGCACAGCAAACTACCACCCTTCCGCCATCCAGTCAATCTTAGCCGCTGCGTATATGGTCGCCTGATCACCTTGGATCCCAGGACCCATCCTCCGGAGGTCGACATACCTTGTCTGTTTACCAGCTGCCCTCTCCCTCCCAGCGGGAAGATTTGGCTGTACAGTTCCATCACCGTGATATACCGCCACATGGTCACAAGATCACCCTTTGGATCTAAAAAAAAAAACAGGAACTGAGGCCACCATACCTTGTCTGTAAACCAACCAACCTCTCGCTACCGGCAGACCCGCGGGAAGGAGACATGGCTGCACAGACCCCAAGGCTTTCACCGGGCACCGAGCTTTGTCCTGCACCGTGGTATCCCCGGCCCTTGAGAAGAGGCTACCAATCGCCTGTCATCCCTTTTCCGTAACTCCTGGTCCCCTTTCTGTTCCATGCCTTGCTACGCAAGGTAGTATGAGCCCGGCCCGTTTCCGGGCGGCCGCGTCTGCTACCTGGCGCCCCACCTTCGGGGGACATTCACTCTGGGTCCTGTGTTACCGCGGACCTACAATCTTGCCATTCCACTACTCGCGTGCCACTGCGAGTCCAGTGCCCAAAACTGCTCATCCTCGCACCCTGTCCAGCAGTCTGAGGTGCGCCCTAGAAACGAGGGTGGGGGTGGGGGGTACCAACCTGCCCTAGTTAATCCATCCTGCGAGCCTCCACTTTTTGCTCACTTGTGTCCTTCCCAGGGAGAAATATCCTGTAGTGCATCATTCTGGTCTCACTCCAAAGAGTGACCCAGCCCCGTACAACCAGGCAATACTACCCTGGCAGGAGAAAACAGCAAACCCCAGCTTGGAACCTACGCCTCCTTACACCATATGCTCCCCCATTGGTCCAGAGCCCGGGATCTGCAGATCACGTAGACCTGAGTGTAACGATGCATAACTGAGGGTAAATTGCTGCCAAATTATCCAAACCACAGATAAAATGCCTAATCATCTTCCACCGAGAAGCATATAACTCTAAACGGACCACCAATGCACCTCCACAGTGGGTAAACCAAATGTAGCAGAGGACCTTTTTGATCCATCAACCTCCTCAGTGGCGGCTGGTGACTTTTCAAGTTGGAGGGGCGACAGGGCGAAACATAGCCACTCCCCCTTTTTCAAACCACACCCATTTTTATAACTCCTCCCCCTGACGTCATAATGACCTTTATAAGCCCCGCCCAATGACCTTATGCTTGTAAAGCCCATTGAAATACATGATCTGCAATGCAGAAATGTCAAGAAGTAAAGTAACAATGTGTTAAATTCATTGGTATACAATATAGATTGAAAAAACTCATGTGACAAGACTACAGCAATATCATAATTGCACCTATACGTATTAACAGAAAAATTAAAGGAGTGACACCTACCATTAGTCGGCTCTTCTTCTCAGGGTATTCACGTTCATTAAGTTGACCAATGAGTAGAAACAAATCTGCAGCCACATAGGGTTTGCACCTGGGGTTGGAAGAAAACAAGCAAATCAATCATACCATTCAAGAACAAAACCATACTTAAAAAACATTAAACGACCAAGTGGAACCATATAGGCCCCAAACATACCTTAGAAGACCAAGTGTGACTATATAGGCCCCAAACATACCTTAGAAGACCAAGTGTGACTATAGGCCCCAAACATACCTTAGAAGACCAAGTGTGACTATAGGCCCCAAACATACCTTAGAAGACCAAGTGTGACTATATAGGCCCCAAACATACCTTAGAAGACCAAGTGTGACTATATAAGCCCCAAACATACCTTAGAAGACCAAGTGTGACCATAGGCCCCAAACATACCTTAGAAGACCAAGTGGAACTATATAGGCCCCAAACATACCTTAGAAGACCAAGTGTGGCCATATAGGCCTCAAACATACCTTAGAAGACCAAGTGTGACCATAGGCCCCAAACATACCTTAGAAGACCAAGTGGGACCATATAGGCCTCAAACATACCTTAGAAGACCAATCAGCACTGCATAGGCCCAAACCAGTGGATCTTGGGATTCAAGAAAACAACAACATTTCACTTCTGTTTAGACCACACAATAATCAATGTCAAACAAACACGTTGAATTAGCATATGGATAACCATATGAGCAGTAACGCCACGCCAAGGCTTCAACAATTGTTACTGACCATTCACACACCTTTAATAGCTCCTTCAATATGCACACCCACACACCATTCATACTTTACTTACCACTAGTTATTTTTGGTAGTGAGGTGGTGCCATTTCTGAGAACTTTACGTACCCTTGAAGGTGCCTCCAATTCCTTCAAACCAATGCATTTAACCGCTACAGGGCCATGGTGCTTTTTAATTACTTTTTTGATCCTCTTCAATGTGGAGAAGCATCTTTCTGGTTCTTTAGTAGTCTTCGTTGTTGTAAGCAGGATTCCTTATAGCTTCACTCACTCTGTTAGATTATGTAGATTAAATTGATGCTAAAGTTGCTGCAGAGCAACAGCACTTGTACAGACATGGAATTCTTGCTTCCTGTACACAAGTGACAGCTACCCTTGGAAGTGCCTCCAATTCCTTCAAACCACGCCAAGGCTTCAACAATTGTTACTGACCATGCACACACCTTTCATAGCTCCTTCCATATGCACACCCACACACCGTTCATACTTTACTTACCACTAGTTATGTTTGGTAGTGTGAGGTGGTGCTGCTTAACGCAGTTTATCTTTGCACACCTTGGGGGTATGCATTCTTCTTTGCTTCAATCACTTGTATTTTAATTTTGCACGGCGATCTTTCAAAGAACAAAACTTCTCAATGGTTTTTTCATTGAAGTGTGGGATCTCGGAAATCAGTTGCTTTTCCATTGAGAGCATCGCCAATGCATTCAACCGCTCCAGGGACATGGTGCTTCTTAAAAAGGTTTTTATCCTCTTCAATGTTGAGAAGCATCTTTCTGATTCTGCAGTAGTCATTGGTGTTGTAATCAGGATTCTTAATAATTTTACTGTCTCTGTGAAATCATTCTGCAGATTAAATTGATGGAAAAGTTTGTGCAGAGCAACAGCACTTGTACAAGTATGAAACTCTGTCTTCCCATACAGAAGTGACAGCTCAGTGCGTAATTGTTCCTTCTTCAGTATTGGATATGCTTGCACGGTGTCTTCCAGAGCTTGGGTTGGAAAGCAAGTGCCATGGGTTTTATACAAGTCACTTTGAACAAGTTTGGCACTGACTAGGTGATTTGAAAATGAAAATCGTTCTTTTGCATGAACCACCACTATGTCACATACCTCTCTTGAAAGTTGTCTCAAGGTTGAGATCTCCGCACTCCGTCTGTTGACTGTTAGATCGCTTGGCAAACTTGCTTCTATCTCTTCCACAGAATTACGGATTTTCTGGATGCTGGCGACAAAGTCTTCTGTGACTTTTTTGATATAAACAGTATCCGTGTCTCGCTTCTGAAGCTGACTATAGAGGATGTCTACATGTGGCATTATTAAATGAAATAATTTAAGGAAGTAAAGGAACTCCCTGTCTTCCAGCATTCCAATGAAACCTGCGGCTTCCCGTATAGATGTTGGATCAAAGTTTAGACATGCTTCAATTGTCTGGAAACACTCAAGTAGCGCATCTCTGTTCTCGTAGATCACGTTCACGGTCCTAACGTTGAAGTTCCATCGTGTCGGTGCACCTCTTGGAAGTCTTCTACCAACTACCTCATCCAGAACTCCAGTCCTTTTTGGAGAGCGTGAAAAAAAAGATGGTATGCCGCCTATGTTTGAAAAAAAAACTCTAACTCTTCCAATCCTTGAAACTGCTTTCTCCATTATTAGGTTCAGTTGGTGAGCATAGCAATGGACGTAGTGTGCGTTCGGGTAAACGTCTTTTATTTTTCTTTGAACTCCTCCTTGATCTCCACGCATCACACTGGCACCATCATAGCTTTGAGCTATGAGTTTCTTCTTGTCTTCTGGCTCTGGGAGAACAGTATTCAGTGTTTCCAGCACAACAGCAGCAATGGAGTCTGCATCCGTTGATTTCATTTCCGTGAAGCCATCAAATCTTTCCACCACTTGATGCTTCTTGTCAATGTAGCGATAGACTACAACGCACTGTGTCCTAGCGGAAATATCGGTTGTTTCATCCGCTTGGATTGCCACAAACTGGGCTTCCTTAAGCTCTTGGTGAATCACTTCCTTTATAACTTCATGCATGCAGTCCAGTAGCTCATTCTGCACGGTTTTGGAAGTGCCCTTAAACACAGTTGCAGTCTTCAAATGCTGTTCCATTGCACTATCGATACTGCCAACCAAATCCACCAGGCCTCTAAACACTCCTGGATTTAGCGATGTTTCACTCTCGTCGTGTCCTCTTAATGCCAGTTCAAAGGCGCCACAAAAGCGAACACAATCAATTATCTTCGAAAGGATGTACCGGTTCTTAGCCACTTCTTCGTTGTGTCTTTGAATGCTGACTTGGTATCCTTGGTCCAGTTGAACAGCAATGTTCGCCTGTCCAAGCATCTCAAACTTGATCCTGTTATCCAAGTGAGCTTTAGAACTTTTGTGTTTTGCCAATTTGTCAGCTAGATGTTTGACGTCAGTCACTCCAGTTTTGGTCCAAGCAGCGTCACCACCAAATAGAATGCATGGGAAACAATATAAGGACTTCCTAGAAACGCTTCCAGAAAGCCAGTCGTTCTTCTTGTACCATTCAGTATTGAAATTACGGACATATTGCTTCCCTCTATCTCTTGCGATTTGCTGCAGATTTATATCTGGTTGGTCAGCTCCTAACCGTTTTACTTCCACCTTCTCCTCATAGGTTAGGGTGGCGAAAGGCTTCACAAGTAGAGAGTCAATAGTATTCATTTCTGATATTGATACCAATAAAAGAAAGAGATCACGGTATATTAATTTATATTATGTCACAAAATTACTTAAAAATAACAGTGTGTTGATTTCATTGGTATACATTACAGATTGCAAACCCTCATGTGACAAGACTACATCACCATCAAATTTGCACCTATACACATGGACAGAAAATTAAAGGCAATGATACTCACCAACAGTTGACGCTCCTTCTCGGGGTATTCACGTCCAGTAAGTCAACCAACGAGTCCAAACAAATCTGCTTTCACAGATAGTTTGCACCTGGGGGGTGATAGAAAACAACAAAAAAAACATTAGAAATCTCAAGACCCAAACCGTAACTTTTAAAACCTTAAAAGTCCAAGTGTGACCATATACTCACCAACAGTTGACGCTCCTTCTCGGGGTATTCACGTCCAGTAAGTCAACCAACGAGTCCAAAGAAATCTGATTCCACAGATAGTTTGCACCTGGGAAGTTATAGAAAACAAAAAAAAAAACATTAGAACGTTTAAGACCCAAACTGTAACGTTTAAAACCTTAAAAGAGCAAGTGTGACCATATAGGCCCCAACCGTACCTTAAAAACCCTAAATAACAAATTGTGACCATATAGGCCCCAACCGCACCTTAAAAACCTTAAATAACAAATTGGGACCATATAGGCCCCAACCGCACCTTAAAAACCTTAAATAACAAATTGGGACCATATAGGCCCCAACCGCACCTTAAAAACCTTAAATAACAAATTGGGACCATATAGGCCCCAACCGCACCTTAAAAACCCTAAATAACAAATTGGGACCATATAGGCCCCAACCGCACCTTAAAAACCTTAAATAACAAATTGGGACCATATAGGCCCCAACCGTACCTTAAAAACCCTAAATAACAAATTGGGACCATATAGGCCCCAACCGCACCTTAAAAACCTTAAATAACAAATTGGGACCATATAGGCCCCAACCGCACCTTAAAAACCTTAAATAACAAATTGGGACCATATAGGCCCCAACCGTACCTTAAAAACCCTAAATAACAAATTGGGACCATATAGGCCCCAACCGCACCTTAAAAACCTTAAATAACAAATTGGGACCATATAGGCCCCAACCGCACCTTAAAAACCTTAAATAACAAATTGGGACCATATAGGCCCCAACCGTACCTTAAAAACCCTAAATAACAAATTGGGACCATATAGGCCCCAACCGCACCTTAAAAACCTTAAATAACAAATTGGGACCATATAGGCCCCAACCGTACCTTAAAAACCTTAAATAACATATAGGCCCAAAAAAAAAAAAAATATATATATATATAAATATATATATATATATATATATATATATATATATAAAAATTGATATCAATATATCACAATAAATAAATATATATATATATATATATATATCAAATTGTTATATATATATATATATATATATATATATATATATTTATTTATTGTGATATTTTGATATTAATTTATATATATATATATATATATATATATATATATATATATATATATATATATATAAAAAATTACACATAAATATACATAAACATATACATACAACAATATATATTAATTGATATTTATTATTTGATTAATTGATGTTCTTTATTACATGGTATATTATATTGTTCATGCATTTCTATTACACTTTATTTGTTATACATATTACAGTGCTATTTTTTGGCTATACATGTTACAGGATATTATCCTGTAACATGTATATCACATAAAATAGCCCTGTAATATGTATAATACATACAGGGTCAAACAAGTTCACACTAACCTTTTTTACCCTTACAGGCTTCCATACCTGCTTGCTGATTTGCTAATTTTTTAAAGACTCTCATTGGTTGAAATTGATGTCAATCAAAAATTTCAGCCAATCAGAGTCCTTCAAAAATTAGTATATATAGCAGACCGTGGGAAAAAAACAATTAATCGCGGGAGGGGCTCCTTGTAGGAGGAGCTCTTTTTAGTGTGTTGTTTTTTTTTTTTTAGAGCGTCGGTTTTTTTTTTGGAGGCCTCTTTCAATTGGCCAGAATGGATGGATGGACAATGGCTTAAATAAAGATTGGATTATTTTTGATCATTGGCTTCAATCAACATGGATTATTTTATTTTTGATCATTGGCTTCAATCAACATGGATTATTTTATTTTTGATCATTGGCTTCAATCAACATGGATTATTTAATTTTTGATCATTGGCTTCAATCAACATGGATTATTTATTTTTCATCATGACTATATCCAGAGAGGACAGAAGGCCAACGCTGGAGGGGTCAATTTTACAGGTAAGTATGTGCTGTTGTTTATTTTATTTTTTATTAATGTTTGTTTAAAGCTGTTTATTTTTGTATACAATGTGTTGTGTTACTAACTGTACTAACAATGTGTGTATGTGCTGTTTATTTTATTTTTTATTAATGTTTGTTTAAAGCTGTTTATTTTTGTATACAATGTGTTGTGTTACTAACTGTACTAACAATGTGTTTGCTTACTGTGTGTTTAATTGTAATAATGTTGTTACTGTATTTTTTTTTCCCTTCCCTTACTTTTATTTTATCTTTAGAAGTGACATGCACATATACATGCCTGTTACTTCTAAAAATGGAATAAAAATAGGGGGGGGGGGGGTTAGGTAGTTGGTTAATGGTTCATCCAGGGTGGGGTCGGTCACGGTCAGGCGCCCATCGGTCGCCCATAGGCCACGACCAGGGGTGGCACAGGCCTCATGGGGGTGAACATCCACCCCCATGTGGCCTGGTCAACCCCGCTCACTGCCCGAATACCCGGGGTAGCATAGGCCGCATCGGGGTGGTGCCGGGGGCCCGGTGGTGATCGGGCCTCGGGCAGTGTGGCATACATGGAGGTCATCAGGGGTGGCACAGGCCTCATCAAGGGGGTGATCCGATCACCCCCATGTGGGCCTGTGCCACCCCGCTCACCACCCGACTACCCCGATCCCGTGATCGGTGTAATCCGGTGGTGGCATGATGGCATAGCTAGGCTAGCATAGGGCAGGCCTGATCGGGGGTGGCACAGGCCACATGGGGGTGATGGCTGGGGGTGGCACTGGCACCAGGCATTGTAGGCTTAGGGTCGTCGGTGGTAGTTGGTGGGTGGCTGGGTAGGTGGCACTGGCAGGCCAGGCAGGCATAGTGGGGGACTGGGGGTAACTGGTCACCCCTAACTTTTATTAGGGGCTACTAGGGGTTTTGGTTTGGCCAGGGGCAGGGGCAGGTGCCAGGCAGAGGCAGGTGTAGACTTACTGTGTTAGGCAGGCAGAGCAGATGAGTAGATTCAGCCAGGGAGGTCTCTCAGTCTCAGCGTGACCAGGGTCAGGAAACAGAAAGGGGGAAGGGACAGGGAACTGGTGGTTTTATTGACTGTATCAGTCAATCAAAATCAAACTCGAGGCTCTATTTGCTGGCGGGCGCTCAGGGCTAACGGTCTGGGTGGGTTTAGATTGATCACTTAGTAACTGGACAGCCTTCCATCATTGATTGGTCAATGATGGAAGACTGTCATTTATTAATTGATACATTTATGACCGCCCATGCATATCGTCACTGTGATGGTGGGCGGCATGCATTAACGGTCAGTGGGCCAGGCCAGGACTCATTGAAGAGAAGAGAAGAGTCTAAAGGTTAGTGTACACAGTGTAACTATTGTAATTTGATCACACAGGGTGCAGGCAGGGGGCGATAGATACACAGCATTAGTTAATGTAGCGCAAGGGTTATTTTAAAGTGACAGTGTCCCTTTTCTAACTTTAATTCATTTTAATACTATTTAGACTTGAAATGATGATGTACACCTTATATTTATTTGTTTTTGGGTTATACTAATACATTGTTGTGTTTTTTTTATTGCAGGGTGAAGAAAATATTTGGGGGGGCGTTTGCCCTGACGCCCCAATGGACGGGCCGCCCCTGAACCTCCTTGTTATGGGCCCAGCGCGATTCCACTGCGCCACTCTGCCAGTTCTGGTGGATTATACGACTTCCCAGATACAAACCCAACCCCAAGAGGGGGTACCACTCAGCCCGACCCTCATAGTGGGGAAAAATTGGACCCTTCGATCTGCACCACAACTGTATTTACTGGAATGCCGCACGATGTTCCCCACATATTGGAGGAGAATATGTCGCAAGTTAAATTGATAATTGAATCTTAACCCAGCTGACATACCAAAAAACGCCACCACGAGACGGACAGAATTATGTCCCCTATCCTGACACCAGATGACTGCCTTGAACGGGAACTTAGCCTGGAAACCGGTAACAAGCTGCGTCCACACAAACATAACTATTATAAAAACCTATCTGGCAGGCACATGACTATTATTAGGAAGGTAGACAGGGTAATTTGTCACCCAGATCCCAGCAATCGAACAATTTGCTGTCTCCCGGGTGCTCGGGTTCGGCATGTTGTGGATCGGGTGGATAAATTATTGGGAGGGGCTGGTAATGAACCGGCGGTCTTGGTACACATTGGTACCAATGACAAAGTTAGTGGAAGATGGAGCGTCCTAAAGAATGATTTTAGAGAATTAGGGAATAAGCTTAAAGCAAGGACCTCCAAGGTAGTATTTTCTGAGATACTACCAGTGCCACGTGCTAGCCCAGGGAGGCAGAAGGAGCTTAGGGAGGTTAATGAGTGGCTAAAAAAGTGGTGCAGTGCAGAGGGTTTGGGGTTTTTAGAGCACTGGGCTGACTTCTCACTTGGGTACAATCTCTATAGCAGGGATGGATTGCACCTTAATGATGAGGGCGCTTTTGTGCTAGGGAATAGGATGGTAGAACGGCTGGGGGAGTTTTTAAACTTGTAGGTGGGGGGGAGGGACTATATAGAAGTATTGGGGTAAATAGGGTAGAGAGAGAAAGGGATGAATTATTTACCCATGGGGGAGGAGAAGGGGGGAGGGTTACAATAGAAAGTAGGGAGATATTAATAGGGGCCTCAAATACAGTGGCAGGCACTTCACATCAGCAGAGCCATAGCAACATAAAGTGTATGATTGCAAACGCAAGAAGTTTGCCTGGGAAAATGGATGAGCTAGAAATATTAGCAGTACAAGAAAAATGGGGCTTAATAGGCATTACGGAAACATGGTGGGATGAATCTCATGACTGGACTGTTAATCTGGATGGTTATAACCTATTTAGGAAAGATAGGGGAAATGGTAAAAGAGGAGGAGGGATCTGTCTTTATGTAAAGCCTGAATTTAAGCCTATAGTTAGAGAAGATATTTATGCTGGCACTAACGGCATCATTGAATCCTTGTGGGTTGAGCTAAATAGTGGAGGAGCTAATTCTAAATGCATATTGGTGGGAATATGCTATAAACCCCCAAATATAGCTGAAAGTGAGGAAATACAATTATTGTTACAGATTGGAAATGCAGCTAAGCATGGGCAAGTTCTAATAATGGGAGACTTTAATTACCCTGATATAAACTGGATAAACGAGACCAGCAGCTCAGCTAAGGGGAGCAGGTTCTTGAGTACACTCAGGGATCATTATCTAGCCCAGGTAATACAAGAACCTACTAGAAATGGGGCCATCTTGGATTTAGTCATCACAAGTAATATTGATATAATATCAAATGTAAAAATAGGGGAACCCTTGGGGAACAGTGATCACAACACAGTCTCATTTGAGATTGAATACAAAAAACAGAGTTGTAAGGGTCCAACAAAAACTCTAAATTTTAAAAGGGCTAACTTTAATGGGCTACGGGCAGCAATACAACATATAGACTGGGACAAAGAACTTACAGGGAAGAATACTGAAAATAAATGGACAACATTCAAATCCTTACTAAATAAACATACTCATCAGCATGTACCATGTGGAAATAAAATAAATAGGAGTAAATCACATCCCATGTGGCTTAACAATGACTTAAAGATCATGATGAGGAAAAATAAATATGCATTTAAATTATACAAGAAGGAGGGAACAGAGGCATCTTTATGTGACTATAAGGAAATCAACAAGGCTTGCAAAAGGGCTATTAGACTGGCTAAAATAGAAAATGAGAAGTCAGTTGCAATGGAAAGTAAGACTAACCCTAAAATATTTTATAAATATATTAATGGGAAGAAGGCCAGGAAGGAATCGATAGGACCATTACAATGTGACACAGGCCATCTGATAATTAGTGACCAGGAAAAGGCAGATGAGCTAAATAGGTTCTTTTCATCGGTTTACACAAGGGAGGTACCAGTGGTTGGGACACTGCAACATAATGGGGCTACACTACCTTCACTAAATAATTGGTTAACGCAGGAAGAAATACAAAAGAGGTTGGAGAAAATAAATGTTAATAAAGCCCCAGGTCCTGATGGAATACATCCAAGGGTACTGAGGGAGCTGGGTTCTGTAATAGCCAAACCATTATATCTAATCTTTAAAGACTCACTCACTACAGGGTCTCTACCAGATGACTGGAGAAAAGCAGAGGTGATACCTATATTTAAGAAGGGATCTAGAGTAAATCCGGGGAATTATAGACCAGTGAGCCTCACTTCTGTAGTTGGGAAGCTTTTAGAAGGGTTAATAAGGGACAGAATACAAGAATATGTCTATTTGAACAGGATCATAGGTAGCAGTCAACATGGATTTATGAAGGAAAGGTCGTGTCAGACCAATCTAATTAGTTTTTATGAGGAGGTTAGTAGGAACTTGGATCAGGGCAACTCAGTGGATGTAGTCTTTTTAGATTTTTCAAAGGCATTTGATACAGTGCCACATGGAAGACTAGTGGGCAAACTAAGGGATACAGGAATTGCAGTAAATATCTGCTCATGGATCGAGAGCTGGCTAAAAGACAGGAAGCAAAGGGTTGTTGTAAATGGAACATACTCCGATTGGTCTAATGTGATAAGTGGGGTTCCTCAGGGCTCAGTATTGGGTCCTCTCCTTTTTAACATATTTATTAATGACATTGAAGTAGGACTCGAATGTAGTGTCTCCATTTTTGCTGATGACACTAAGTTGTGCAAGGTAATAAAATCAGATAATGATGTACTTTCCCTACAAAAGGATTTGCATAAATTAGAGAAATGGGCGGCTAAATGGCAGATGAGATTTAATACAAATAAATGTAAGGTTATGCATTTGGGAAGGAACAATAGCCAAGCAATCTATAATCTTAATGGAGCAAATCTAGGGGTATCAGATATTGAAAGGGATTTGGGAGTACTAGTGGACAACCACCTAGGTAACAGCGCTCAAAGCCAAGCAGCGGCTGCAAAGGCAAATAAAATATTAGCATGTATTAGGAAGGGTATAGAAGCCAGGGAAGAAGATATAATTCTGCCACTATACAAATCTCTAGTACGCCCTCATTTGGAATATGGAGTACAATTTTGGGCACCACTTCACAAAAAAGAAATTTTAGAGCTGGAAAAAGTACAGAGAAGGGCTACAAAACTAATAAGGGGAATGGAGGGGCTAAGTTATGAAGAAAGACTAGCAAAATTAAACTTATTTTCGCTAGAAAAAAGGCGTCTAAGAGGAGATATGATTACGTTATTTAAATACATCCAGGGTCAATATAAGGCTTTGTCAAGTGAACTTTTTGTAGCAAGAGATTTTCAACTGACAAGAGGACATCCGTTGAGGTTAGAGGAAAAAAGATTTCACCTTAAACAAAGAAAAGGGTTCTTCACAGTTAGGGTGGTTAAACTGTGGAATTCTCTACCAAAGGAGGTGGTGACAGCGAATTCGATAGACAACTTCAAAAAGGGGTTAGATATATTTCTGAATAAAGAGGGCATTCAAGGCTATCCTAGATAACTAGCAAGGAATATTGATCCAGGGAGAAATTTGATCGCCAGTTTCTGGGGTCAGGAAAGAATTTTGCTTTTTTTCCCCTTATGAGACAATTGGCAAAGTTTCAATGGGGTTTTTTTTATGTTTGCCTTCCTCTGGATCAATTAACAATAATTAACAATTAACAATAATAATAAATAGTCCAAATTAAAAAGATCAATAGAGATCTAAAAAGGTTGAACTTGATGGACTAACTCTTTATTCATTCTCCAATACTATACTATTAATAATTATTTAATCAATAATTTAATTAATAACTAATCCGCATATTGCAGATCAGAGGAGATCTTAACAGGTTGAACTTGATGGACTGAAAGTCTTTTTTCAACCTTAAATACTATGTAACTATGTAACTATGTAAATACCTACATATGAATGCCACCAGCACACGCACCGATGGCGTAGCGCCCCCTATGCCCAAGGTGTTGGACGCTGCTTAAGTATCCCCTAATATTGCCACACTTCACCTGGTCCACATACCAAAACCTGTCGTGACGGCACAAATACGGCGGTTAAGAAAAAATCCTGGTTAGTGAGCCATGGTACTAAAATGTGCCTGGGAATTGCCCCAAACTAAGGAGAGCACTGTAGAGGGAAATTGGCCCTAAAACTCCTACGGCCTATTCACCCACATCCCCACGCCCCTTAGGACCACCCCTGCAATTGGACTCTGATATGAGCTTATGGCCCATACCCAGGCAGCACCCTAAGGGCTGAAAACCAATCATACAACAAGCTACTAGAAGCACCAAACCGGTACCGTTGTAGCGTACAAACCTTTACCTGCAACTGGATAAACCAACTGCCACTTAAAGGGGAAAAGATGAGGTCTAAACAGAATACAAAATGACACTGTTATATTAAATAATCTATCATTATTTTGCACTGTGCTAACTTCATAGCGTGCAAACCTTTCTGTGCCCTAGGCCTTCCCCGCCGCTCTTAGCCAACGTGGAGATACTGCCTCCCAATTACATATATATATATCACATATTATAATTGTCAAACTGCGAATTGTCGTCACGCTTGCGACGGTTTGCAGTTTGACAATGATCCGATCGCCTTTGCGATCGGATCGCACCCAAGCGCATGCGCAATGCGCATCCTGAACTGCGCAGCAGCGCATGCACAATCGCAGTTTGAGGATGATCCGATCGGCTTTGCGATCGGATCGCTCGCATGCGCAATGCGCATCGTGTACTGCGCATTGCGCAGCAACGCATGCACAGAGTGCAGCGTGAGCCGCGTACAGCGCGGCGTGAGCCGCGTATGCTCAATGCGCAACGCGAGCCGCGCATTTCGCATGCGCGGCACATAAGGAGAGGAGCGGGAAAGGGAAGAGACACAGAGGGAGAGGGAAGAGACACAGAGGGAGTAGGGAAGAGGCACAGAGGGAGACGGGGAAGAGGCACAGAGGGAGAGTGGGGAAGATGCACAGAGGGAGAGTGGGGAAGATGCACAGAGGGAGAGTGGGGAAGAGGCACAGAGGGAGAGTGGGGAAGAGGCACAGAGGGAGTGGGGGAGAGACACAGAGGGGGGGAGAGACACAGAGGGAGAGGGGGGAAGAGACACGGGGGAGAGACACAGAGGGTGAGGGGGAAGAGACACAAAGGGAGAGGGGGGAAGAGACACAGAGAGAGGGGGAAGAGACACAGAGGGAGGGGGAAGAGACACAGAGGAAGGGGGAAGAGACACAAAGGGAGAGGGGGGGAAGAGACACAGAGGGAGAGGGGGGGAAGAGACACAGAGGGAGAGGGGGGGGAAGAGACACAGAGGGAGGGGGAAGAGGCACAGAGGGAGGGGGAAGAGACACAGAGGGAGGGGGAAGAGACACAGAGGGAGGAGGAAGAGACACAGAGGGAGGGGGAAGAGACACAGAGGGAGGAGGAAGAGACACAGAGGGAGGGGGAAGAGACACAGAGGGAGGAGGAGAGAAACAGGGGGGAGAGATACAGAGGGAGGGGGGGGTAGGAGACATGTGGGAGATGGGGGAAGAGACACAGGAGGGGAGTGGGGGAAAGAGACATGGGAGGGAGGAAGGGGGAACAGACACAGGCCAGGGGGGAACTGGCACAGAGAGAGAGGGGGGAAGAGGCACAGAGAGAGAGGGGGGAAGAGGCACAGAGGGGGGAGAGATACAGAGGGTGAGGGGGGAAGAGACATAGAGAGAAAGGTGTGAAGAGGTACAGAGAAAGGGGGAGGAGACACAGAGGAAGGGGTGGAGAGACAAAGGGGGAGAGACACAGAGAGAGGCGGGGAAAGGGGGGGAGACACAGGGGGGAAAGAGATGCATGGGAGGGAGAAGGGGAAAGAGACACAGGAGGGAAAGGGACACAGGGGAGGGGTTTAGAGACACGGGAGCGAGAGGGAGGTAAAACACAGGGGGGCAGGAGATACAAGGGAGGGAGAGGAGGCGGAAGGAGACACAAGGGAGGGATAGGAGGGGGGAAATAAGACCAGTAAAGTAGATGGGGAGAGGCTCCCATTGTGTGGCAAACAGCATTGCCAGGCTTCACTTTTTATTGCCGTCATTTTTGACGGGCAAGTCGCTAGTATATATATATATATATATATATATATATATACAGAACCCCATTACCCAAATTAGAACCTGCCCCAGCACAACACCCCAGGCATGAGCAGGGGCGACCAGACATGGGGCAACCTCCATGCCTTGCATATTATCTTTAATGAGCATGCATAAATATCTGCTTGTGGCTTGAATCAAACTCAGAACCTTTAACTTGACAGGCAGCTACATTACTGACTGAGGTAATTCTCCATACCACTACCCAGTGTTACTAGGTGTTGCTTACCTTCACTGCAGCTCCTAGACAGCATGGAGTGAAAACTACAGCATGAGATAGCAGGAAGGGGACATTACCAGCCCTGCAGGCATACATGACCCATGCATGATCCATTTAGGCTAGGTAATGAAATAACGGACACAACAACTGGAGTTGGGAGAAACAACGGGCCACAGCTTTATTTAGAACAATGTAAACAACAACCATAACTTATGTAAATGACTAATTTAGTCCTTTCTTTCCGGGGGAGGAGCCCGGCCACGAACAGTGACCTCACGCTTTGAGCCCTGCCCAAAGCCCCAATGCTTATCTTTAAGCACGCCCTGTGAGGTGGGGCCATCGCCCCCTTAGGCCAGTGGGCCGGGCAACTCACCTCCCGCCAAGTCATAAATTAACAATACACAACATACAATAGCCACTTCTCCGAATTCTTTAACCAAAATATATATTTATTTCTATTTTTTTTTTTTTTAAATACTCCATTTACATTTTTTAACAACAAATTACAGGGTGGGTGGGTGGGATTTCAGTCGGGAGACCGCGCTGCAGTGACAAACGGCGCGAAACGGGCTTCCGACACGCCCCCGACGCACCTGATTGGTTGTCAGCCTCACAGGCTCCGCTGGGTCACGCGACGCTACGGGCTGACCCAGGGAGCCTGTGCAGCCTCCGCGTCATACATGACCCATGCATGATCCATTTAGGCTAGGTAATGAAATAACGGACACCACAACTGGAGTTGGGAGAAACAACGGGCCACAGCTTTATTTAGAACAATGTAAACAACAACCATAACTTATTTAAATGACTAATTTAGTCCTTTCTTTCCGGGGGAGGAGCCCGGCCACGAACAGTGACCTCACGCTTTGAGCCCTGCCCAAAGCCCCAATGCTTATCTTTAAGCACGCCCTGTGAGGTGGGGCCATCGCCCCCTTAGGCCAGTGGGTCGGGCAACTCACCTCCCGCCACGGAGCATGCGAGGGACGCCTCTCGAGGCTGCGATCCCCCCCTGCTGGACATTAAAGCCAAAGCCCGTAAAACACTCTCCCTAAATTCCAACATCATCAACTTGTACCCTATTTCCGTAAGATGAACCTTATCTTTCGCGAAAAAATCATCAGCACCGACCGGTTCGAACTCCTTATACCGGATGGCAACAAAACCCTGTTTCCTCACAAAACTCGCGATCTGCTGGTTGATCTTTTGTCTAGCCTTGTCCAAACATACTGGGTCACGTGCGTTACGCCACGATCTCCTCTTAATCATCTCCGACCAGATAAGGAACGTGCCAGGGAACTTCTTTACCCACTTCTCAACGTCTCGTCTCATGACTTTCAGCATCCGTCTCATAGGAACCCTCCTCCAAATCATTCCCCCCGGCATGTATTAGTATCACACTGGGCTGACCGTAACGCTGCGTGTAAGTATCCAGGAGACCGTCGAGCTGCGCCCATCGCAGACCCCGAATACCACACCACCGTACGCGCAAGTCCGTGACAGGAAAGCCCAGTTGTGCCTTTTCCTCGGTAACTGCGGCTAACCTGTGGGCCCAGTACACGTATGAATGGCCCACAATCCATAGTTGCTTCTGTTCCCCTGAAAGTAGAAAGCAACACCATTACACCACTGCATTTGGCCTTACATTGGACCGAAACGCTCTGAATCCCACCTCCCGATGCGCTTTACTGCCGCGTCGGGCAACCCCAGCCTAGCTGCCTCCGTGGCAGCTCCAATACAAAAAGAGTGTGTTCCGAAGTCCGACTGCTTAAAACCGAGCCGATGCAGTGCGCTTTTTAAGACTTTTTTAAATTGATACTGTGACAGTGCCGTTCCATCGGCGTGTACCAGCAGCGAACACCGTCCCGCCGGTCGCTGCTTAAGGTACTCCTTTACACATGCATATGGGCAACACTCTGTGCCAACCTGATGCAGAACAACTTCTCTTCCTTTTCCCACTTGGTCGGTCTTTGACCTCCGCAACCTCAGGCAGGTATCCACCAATTGCAGCCCCCCCGAACCGTGTCTACTGTTCGCGACTAACTCCCCTATCCTAAACGCTCCGAAGAACGCCAGAGAAAAAGCCGTTCGGAAAAGTAGGGATTCAAAGGGGTTTCTGCAAACCACCACCAACTCCTGAGCCAATCTCAGTAACAAAGCAAATGTTATTGGCCGCCTGCTATCCGGCCTTTGCAACCCGTTGAACATTCCGCGCACCACCTTGCGCACTAGAAACTCCTTTGTAAGGTCCCTCTGCCCAGCAAGCCGCTTCCCATTCCTCTGGCCACACCGCAGCGCACCATCTCCCTAGGAGATAAGCCCCACAGCCAACCGGTCCGGAGCCGTCAGTGTGGAGTTCTAGCTCTCCGTTGGTGGCGCCCTTCTTTTGAAGGAGCACCCGCCCATTAAAGTCGGTGAGGAACACTGCCCACACCTTCGCATCATCACGCATAACCCTGGAGACTGTTAAGAAATGATGCGGCTTCGCAATCCCTACAGTTGCAAGTGACATCCTCCTACAGAATATCCTTCCCATGGGGATAATTCTGCATGCGAAGTTCAACTTCCCTAATATTGATTGCAACCGCCGCAAAGTTACCCTCCGTGCGCCTTGTAGCGCCTTAATCTTTGCTTGCATATCCGCCACCTTTTCCAAGGGAAGACTGCACTCCATTTTCTTGGAGTCAATCCGAATCCCCAGAAAAGTCAATTGCTCCGTAGGGCCCTCTGTTTTGTCGTGGGCCAGATTTCGGTGAAAACCTGTACAGATTTTGGTGAAAACCTCCAGCATGAAACGGCAAGCGTCGTTTCCTGCTGGACCAACGAAAAGGAAATCATCCAGGTAGTGGGTAATACTCCTGTACCTGGCTTCAATGCTCACGACCCATTGTAAAAATATGCTGAAAGCCTCAAAGTAAGCTCAGGATATTGAGCATCCCATGGGTAAACATAAATCGACGAAGTAACTTCCATCTACGAAGCACCCTAGCAGCCGATGGCTTGACGGGTGTACGGGGAGCAATCTGAATGCTGCCTCGATGTCTACTTTTGCCATAAGCGCCCCAGGGCCCTCCCGCCTAACCAGGTCGACCGCCCGGTCAAATGACTCATAAGACACAGTAGCCTGGTCTTTTGAAATGCCATCGTTTACCGACCGACCTCTGGGGTAGGAAAGGTGTTGTATCAACCTAAATTTACCCTTCTCCTTCTTGGGGACAACCCCAAGTGGGGACACGACTAAATCCGGAATGGGCGGGGCCGTAAATGGCCCTGCCATCCTCCCCAATTTTACCTCGTTGAGAACCTTAGCGTGAGCTATCCCTGGGAAATCCCTGTCCGACTTCAGATTTGGGACAAGAAAACCCTGAATGTCAACCCCACATGGAATACGGAATCCTTCTTGGAAACCGTCCACCAGCAGGCGCGCGGCTTCGGCGGTGCCAGCCAATTTACCGTAGCGTTTTAGCCACGGCAGCATGGCGGGGAGGCGTATGGGCGTCCTGCCCCTTTGCAGGAGGTTCGCCCCTGCCTCCATCTTTCGGTCTACCGCATCTAGACAGGGGGTGCTCCCCCCCACAATTTGAACATGCGTGCTTAAACCTGCAGTTGGGGGCCCATCTACAGACCCCCTCGTTATACGCAAAACAGGTCTTGAGACCTGTTCCCGGGGCGTGGGTGGGGCCCTTAGCTCCACCGGCACCACTCCGAAAGGGCGTCGTGACTCTCATGGGTGTCATAATGTTTAGCCAATATGCCACCGCCTTGTCACTCCATGCCATGCTTAGCCTTGAGGCCAAGTATTGCCGGAATTCCTCATCGTACCGCCACCAGGCTGTACCTCCACAGACCTTATGAGCATTGCGAATTTCGTCTATGTAAACGAATAATCCCGAACTCTGTTCAGGGTGTCGCTCACATAGTACGCAAGCCCATATTGAAAATGCTTGCAGCCATGTATCAAACGTCCTAGGTAACCTGGCAAAAGATTTCGCCGCTCGCCCCCCTCTCTGGGGCCCCTCTCGGCCATATCTGTTTGCCTAGACATGGGGAGAAGGGAGAACAACTCTATAAATTCCCTCCTCCAGATCTTTTCCTTAACCTCCTGGGTAAGGTGTGCCCCTAAGTTATCCAACAAGCATAAGACTATAGGCCTCATGGCTGCGTCAGTAACTCCTGCATTGGTACTGCCTACTGCTGCAATCGCATTGGCTACCGGCTCGGGCGCGCGCATGCTAGGTATCGCCTCGCTTGCGCTCGCTGGCGCCACTGTAGCTGATGGCTGGGCCCACGCACCCTTCGCTAGCCCCCCTATCCAAGAGCCCATTTGCTGCTCGCTGACCGCAATATTGTGCGCAGCTAGTAGAGTCTTCAATGACCCAAGAAACCCGCCCCTGTCTGCTGCGCAGCTCAAATCTGAGCGCTCACCTGCTTCTGGAAGTGGACACAGCCAACGGAGTATCCCTGCGTCTCTCCTGACGCTCCGGGGACTCTGACCGTCTGGCCCTCCACGGGCTCCTCCATGCACAGCTGCACCGACAAGATCTCCTGCTTCTCGACCTGGATCTCCTTCTGGATCTGTGGGTACAAGAAGAACAGTCACTAGCTCTCCGCGACCTGCATGCCCGTGCCCATACCGCCCATTCCTCCTCTGAGGAATGGTCCTGGTCACCTAAGCCTGCGCGGCTGGAGTAAGCTAGCACTGCCTCCGCTGCCCCCTGTAGGGGCTCCCTTGAGACTTCCTCGGGCGTTGGAACATCCAGTTGTTGGTCGGTCTTAGACCCCTTGTGCTGTGGCCTAACCGTCTCGCCCTCAGTCTCTTCTCTGCTACGTCTTAGCGGTGTGTGCGTAAATAGTAGCGGACTGTACCTGCTCGTAGCCTTCTTAGCTCGAGTGGGGCGTCCTAGCCTCGCCACTGCCGCTGTCACTGGCATGTCATCAATCATGACCATGCTGTCCTGGCTATTCATTTCCCTGATCACTCCGTCTCTTCTTTCTCTCGTCGTCGCCATGTTCCTCTCACCGCCAATTGGGCGTCCCTGTAAAGTACCAGAAGCACTGTTATTGAGGGAAACCCCAGGGACCGTCTGTTTGGCACCGTGAGGGTCTGTAGAAGCCTTTTTAGGACTCCCGGCTTTTTTCTTACCCCCTGCACCCCCTCTACGGCGTGTTAGAGGGGTGTTTCTTGACCTTTGCCGCGGCCTGGGACCTTTAGGCAAGTTGGCTGGTGGTGGCCGGAGTTCTAGGCCCTCACCCCCACCGCCCGTGGTCCTGGCGCTCACCTGCCTGAGGGGTATGGGGTCCCGGCCGCCCTGACCCGTAACCCCCCCATCTCCTGTGTCTCTGCTGCCTGATGGACGGGGGTCTGCTAGCCCTACAGTGGTGGGATGGGAAAAAATTTCCCTGGAGCCGTCAGAATTGACTAGGACACCAGCCACCGCAGGCTGATCCTGTTCAATGTGCTGAGGCCCAAGCGCAGAAAGCATGGGAGGTCCCAGCCTGTCCTGCACCCACCTGACCCCTTGGCTTAGGGCACGGATCCTAACCTCAGCCAGTAAAGCCTCTAAGCCTTCTGGGTCCATAATAAAACTACCAGGGTGACAAACAGGGGAGAAAACGAACAGCAGCACCAGGCACAAACGGGCACAAGGACACACACAGACACAGCACACTCACAGCGCAGCCAAGGACACACACACACACAAAACGGAGGAGGAAAACACAAAACGAGCAAGAATAGCCTCAACAGGTATATCCCCTTATGTGCTGGTAAGCTGGGGTGAAATTCTCAGTATTTAAACCTTCCTACTTTGATTTTAGATGCAGGACCTCAGACCTCCGTCCGTTTCAGTCGGGAGACCGCGCTGCAGTGACAAACGGCACGAAACGGGCTTCCGACACTCCCCCGACGCACCTGATTGGTTGTCAGCCTCACAGGCTCCGCTGGGTCACGCGACGCTACGGGCTGACCCAGGGAGCCTGTGCAGCCTCCGCGTCATACAGGAGAGCAGTAAACACACAGAGGGGAAAGTTACACTGAGGCATGAACACAGGTCAGCCATGACACAGTCTAGATACATAAGCACAGAACTAACAGAGCTAACACTTAGGTCATATGCACACAGAATCCCCAGGGGGACTTTATTATGCAGAAATAAATGTACATTTATGTTACACCGAATCAACATATATTTGCTACCCTCCAGATAAAGTACTGGACATGCCAGGACAAATGGGAAGAGGGGGGGGGGGGCAGATCTACCATCCTGAGTATCACACAGAGTCATTGGTAGTACAGGAGCCTATGCATTAATATGCATGGCCCCCATGACATAACTCACAATGGACTATTCCTGCCACATAAGCACCGCCCTGCAGGCTGTCAGTGACCCTGCACTGTATGGCATGCCTGTATCTGACCACTCTCATGATCTAAGGGACTCAGCCTACGCCCACAGGCACCAAGTGGGAACCGGCAGCAGCCTGGAGTGTCCAACTCCCCCTGCGCCTGGCAGAGGGGCAACACACAACACCCACTCCAAGTACTCACCAGCGCCAGGTGCCCTGTGATTGCTTGCTGCAGGATCAGCCCAATGAAGGCTTGTACCTCCTTGGATCCCAGAGCCCCCCAACCACAGTGTGCACAAGTGCAGGTATGGGGGGGACACTGGCTCACCCATTAGCCAAGTGCCTTGCTGCATCCCAGCACCAGACATAGAATCCCTAGTGCCCCCAGCACTCACCACACGCTCCCATGAGCAGGAGCTGCACCAGCAGCCCCATCTTCCCTCATGTCTAGCTGGGGGACTACTGATAACTTTTGGCGGCAAACCAGCCTATAACGGCTCCGCCTCCCCCAGCTAGCCACCTCCTTCCATACTGGTCCTGCCAGGTCAAAGGGCCCTACTCCCAACCACAGCAGGCAGGGGTGGCCTCCAGGCCCTCCATTTATGTAAAAAGAAAGATATTATCATTCAGTAGCTTATCTTGAACACTTGACCCTTTCCTAGTGGTTTGTTTTTCCAAGACCTGTTTAACTAATAGCAACCATTAAAAAAATAATCTCCCCTAAGTGGTCACTCCAAATCCACGGAGCTTTGCTAAGTGGTTTAATAGTTTTCTTCAGAGACAGACAGTACAAAGATCTTTATAGTTATTGATGTCCCATACAAAATCATTTTAATCAATATTGCCGCATATGCAATTTAAAAAGGATTTTCTGATGGGAAATACCAAAAGGTCACTTTGATTTATTCATTTATTTCTCTCTCATTCATATTACACACATAGGGCCTCATTCTATTATCGGCCGTAAATCGGCCGTAAGGCTGCGATTCCTTGCGGGGGTTCAGTTAACTCGCGATTCTATTATACGGCCCCGCAAGGATCTCATCTTACGGCCGGCCGCATATCTTGGAACCGGCCGTAAGCTGTGAAATATAAAAACTCAAAAATAAATTCAAGCCTGCACTGTACAGCTCTGTAAATGCTAGGGATCATATTGGGGGACATGAGGATTAAAAGGAACCCACTCTCAAGCTTGCACATCTGCCCAAACCCGAGTTCAAATTAACTGTTTATTTTCCGGCTGCGGCGTGGGTGTGTCTGAGGTGCTCCAAGCACTCTGGACTTTTTACATGGATATTTTACGGATATTAAAAATAAAATATTTTACGGATTTGAGTACAGGATAATTATGTGCTATTTTTTCTAACACCTAAAATCCCTTTATAGTCTTCTCAAAGTGCAGGATGGCTTTATTTGAGCTATTTTATGTGCTTAATTGGTGCTAGCGAGACCTCTTTCCTGCAAGTAAGCTGCGGCTCGTTTTTAGCCTTGCAGAGAGGTTTCCCGGAGCAATTGAATTGCAAATCTCTTGCGGCCGTTTTAGATCAAAGGCTTTCCTCCGGCGCGAGCGGCCGCAAGAGATAGCAAGGCACCGGCCGCAAGCCTGCCGGAATCCCCGGCCGTAAGGGAATAGAATAGCAGAATAGCTTGCGGCCGGTCCTTGCGGCCCCGCAACGGCTGCGGCCGATAATAGAATGAGGCCCATAGTTGCTAATAATCAAGACAATACTGATTTATAATTACATGTTTGTCATCCATGTGTCGCAAGTACTTATGAAGATTTATACTAACATTTATTTTGTGGAGATACTAATCATCTTGCCCTATAAAGGGGCCACATCTTCAATGACAAGAATTTGTTTAGCTGTCAGGGTGAGGAATTAGCTAATTAGGTTGTGACTGCTTGTCAGTTGTGTGTTTTTATTTATTTTTCAGAAGATATTTGAAATGTGCAGATTTTTACAGTGGCATTCCTACTTACAACTACAAATTCCACATATACCTTAAAATGTTTTAATTGAAATATAAAAAAAAATAAAGTTTGACATTTTGTATTTGTGCTAGCTGAATTTAGAAAATGAACAAAACAGTTATAAAAAAAGCTTTTAACCAATCAAATTTATAAATGATTTCTGTCCATCTGTCAAAAATGAAGGGCTGTCTAAAAGCATTCAGTTTGGGTCTATAATTTGCAACACTTTGTGAAGTTTAAATCTATTAAACACATTTAATATGCAAAAGCCAAAATAATAACTCCAGTGTGAGTGCAATACATGTATATGTGGTGATTCGTTTTGAAAAAGTACTCAGCATTTGAATTGTTCTATCTATCTATCTATCTATCTATCTATCTATCTATCTATCTATCTATCTATCTATCTATCTATCTATCTATCTATTAATACTCCCTTCATTAATACGCCATGTGTTAATGTAGCCATATAGTATATGTCTATGCCATATATGCCTTTAAAATGTTTTTAATTAAAATGTAAAAAAAAGAAAGTTTGACATTTCTTTCATATGTGTGCTACCTGAATTCAGAAAAGTGAACAAAACATTTATGAAAAAGCTTTTAACCAAATGAAGTTGTACATGTCTTTTGTCCATCTGTCAAATATGAAGGGCTGTCTGAAAGCATTTAGATTGGGTCTATAAATCACAAAACTTTATCTGGTTTAAAAAGCCAAAATAAAAACTCCCACTGTGAGTGCAACAAAATGTATATGTGGTGACCAAATTAGCAAACCACTCAGCGTTTGAATTGTTGGCTGACTAGGAATAATTTGTGAAATATATTGTTTAGGTACAAATTCATTTTTTTCCCTAACACCCAAAAAAACAGTTAAAAACACAACGATCTACAACCAAATAATAAATTAGTCACAAAAGAGCCTGAATCAATATATCCGTTTCAATAAAGGACAACTGTAGGTTCATACAATAGGATTTCATATCTTTATTTATTAGTTACTGATTAGCAATAAAATGTGGATTTGAAAAAGAGAAATCAATGTAGCTTTTAAATCTTCCATTTGAAGCTTAATGTTTTATACTTCAGCAGATATGCTGCTCTCCACCCCCTATCACATATCAAGTGGACACCTAAAAAAGATTTGGAGAGGGACAAATCTAAAGCTAATTTCAAGTATCTATTTATAAAGCCACATTGTTTTATATCTTCAAATACAGATTTTGTCATGTTAAACAGTAACTTCATAAACATGAAATGAATCCCTGTTAAACAGTTTAAGACAAAACAGCTGTGATAAAGTAGCTCCGTCGCCAAACAGATCGATAATTTTGTTTGCAATTGCAATAAATAAACAGAGCAACATTAACACAAGAATGAGACAACACATCAGAGTACTTAACTTTGAGAGCAATCACAGAGTACAGTTCAGGTTTATTTTAGCAGTTATCTGTAATGCCCGGTGTGTGCTGTTCCTTTCTCTGCCACCTCCCATTGAAAAAACAACTTTAAAAGCAATTATTTTAATCATTACACTATCCCTGAACTAAATCCATGCAAAGTAATGGCTTACACAAATTGTGAAAATATATTTATGTTATATTATTTATAAAAACATTTATTTAATTAATTCACTGTTGAGTCGGAGTAGGTAGATTGTTCCATGCAAGTTCTGAACAAAGAAATACAAATTTCATTGATGTACTAGAAGATAATTTTTCCACTAGTAACTGGATGCTCCAACTAATGGGGCTTACAATGTTTAGAAGTTGATAATGATGATGGTCATGTTAATGAGCTAGTTGTCAACATTCTCTGGATAGGTTAATTTTCATGGAGTGTGTAGCGTATCTGCAAAAAAAAAAGGCCAATTGCAACTGTGGGAGCTTTTTTGAGCAAGATACATAACAATCTCTACTAGCCAAGTTTTTCGGGGCTTCCTCGCAATAAGTAAACCCATATACTGTCTGTTATAAAAAAGGCCTTGCATAGTAAACGTTGCATGACTTATCAGCAAATTCGCTAATTTGCGTTGTTTGCTGAATTTTGAACTGTGCTATAGCCCTCGGAATGTGCCGTTAATTGAGAGGAACAGGTCATAAAAGAGAGCGTTTCCTTCACAAACACTGATTGTGTTGTAGCTTTCCATGTTAACACGTAGTTCTAGGAGTCGTGGGTTTTGTGCTTTACATTGAAGAGTAGGAAAGATGTTGGTCGTTTGAGGTAGGAAGAAGTTAGTTTAAGCTTTACACATTATTTACTGTTAAAATTACACATAGATTACATATTTTGCCAATACATAAGTTAATACACTGACACATTGTTACATATACAGTATCACACATGGGCCTCAACTACATTAACCCCTATACCCCCACCCTGTTAATATCCTTTATTTGCAATGCGCCAACAGATTCTGTAGCGCTTTACAGGGGGGAAGTACAAGGCAAAGACAATTTTAACAAATTGCAAAAGAATGGAAGATTTATATATGTATCAGAATCCCTATAGAAGGTGACAAGAGTTATCCCTGTCTGACTGGATTAATATATATGGGATAATATATCTGGAAGATATATACATGTGTCAGAGTGCCAGAGATTATAGTTGCCCTGGTCCTGTACAACTACTGAAATTAATGTAAAGATGTTATGACTGTATAAGCAATTTATACAAAAGAAGACTCACAGGCTATTGCAGAATGTTATTCCTTCAAGTTTAAATATACATCTATTAGACCTGTTATAAAGTTTCCACAGCAATAAAAGCAGTTCCTTATTTTTTATAAGGCTGAGCCTATGTTCATATTTTTAAATGCTGCATCTGAGTAAGGGCATTTAAGAGACATCAGCTGTCTTGGTGAAGAGATCAAAAGAACCTGGAAGGTCTGCTCGGTAAGTTTAGCCACAACAGCCTTATCAAGCCCGACTGAAGAAAGCAGATTACCACAGCGGTGCAAGAAACAGAGAGCGGAAGAGAGGAGATGAGGAAGAGTGGCAGCAGTGGGGGATCTGAAAGGGCCAAGGTGGGCAGAAGTGGGGGGTCATGGAGGTCCAGAAGTGGCAACAGTGTAAGAGAGGTGGAGGGAGGGATGTTCCTGTGGCCGGAACATATAAAGCAGGTACAGGGGAGGCCTGGTCAGGAGGACAAGAGGATATTCCCAAAACAGAGCCCTCAATTATACCTACAAAGAATTTTTGGTTCTTCTTTGTGACACCATGCCCATATTCTCCAAAAGGGACAGAGATGTGAGCCTGGCCAGAGGGCCAAGATGTGGAAGGAGGTAGCCAGGGGCGTTAGTGCCTTGCATGTGAGGAATGTGTGGTCCGTGAAGAAACTGATTTGACTGATGGTGAAAGGTGAGGAGAAAAATGTCAGAGGAGGCAAGAGCTGCGAGAGTGGGAGACGAGGCCGAGGGATTGGATCACCCCAGCAATGGAGGTTAGACTCCAAGGCCTGGTGGACACTCAGCAGCCAGGGACCATGCCTGTAAATATAATAAACACTATCATCTCATCACATACTAAAACATGTACTCCACATTCATAGATAACACACATCCAGTGTAACTCCTGCCCATCAGTTAAAGGGATATATAAGGATGGTTAGCAAACATCACATAGTCCATAATCATCTTCCCTGTGGACATGTATGGTTATAGTTAATATTTCAACATTTGATCACTGAGGAATGCAGTTGAGAAGAAATAATGTAGCACCTATATAGGATGTTTATTTTGTTTTGCTAAGCTTATTTTTATGTTGTTATTTAGGCAAAGTTCACATGCATTAAGTCAGCATACGTGCAAGCGGTGCTACCTAATATACCTATATACAATGGTTCTATTGATGAAATCCCCCAGCAGAACTAAATACATTTCTCTTGTTTTAAGCAGCATGATTGATGTTACATTTTATATGTTCCAATGTAGATATTGCTGTGGAATTGCATAATACTACAATGCTTTGTCATCCTTCTTAACAATTTGAGACTAGATAGGTTTTTGTGATCTTATTAAAACACATTAAATCTGATTACCTTAGTTATCAGCAATAATCATGTCTGTGTGTATTAACTTCATGATATCATAACAAACAGTTAACATATGATAACTCTTTTTGCCTTTAAAATGTGATATCAATGTAACTAAACAATATCATATAAAGATAGTGAGGGTACTTTTCCCCTACTAATTGTGGTCATAATTAAGCATTCCTTGTGAGATCCCACATCATTGCAAAATATCTGCAATTGATCATGACAACTGAGTTCTCATGACAGACACAGCATTATTTGCACTGTTTGTAGATGAACATCAAGTAAATAAATGTATTGTTACAGTGTCACTGACCCCTTTTCCAGTTCCTGGATCTTAGCCCATTAAAGGACAGACGTCTTGGCTCCATCCTCTCCTTTGTATTGTAATCTGGCGTATCCCATAATTTGCCTGATAAGCTAAGCACATCTCTGATGTGCTAGACAGGATGTGTTCTGTTTAAACTGTGACTGAGTGATCATGATGGGGTTAAAACAGGGTGTGCTGGGTCTGCAGTGAGCAGACACCTCTATTGTACTGTATCTAAGGTCTGTACCACTCAGACATAGAGACGGCACAATGTGTATTAGAAGGTAGCCCTATTGTTCTGAGGTGCCAGCTATCAAGGTACTGTTAGACCCCATGTGGAGTTTATCTCTTGTGTTTGTTTGCCACTCCCTGTCATTGTGCTGTATACACCCCCTATGTATCTATCCCCTATAAATATTGTTGGACTTTCCAAAAATAAAACTGTTAACTTCTGAGGCATATAGAAATTGTGTGTCTCTTATTTTGCTCCTGGTGGCTGCAATACTGAACCTATCTTCCTCCTGCAAGTAACCTGTCCTGGTCACTACCACAGGAAGGTTACTGAGTCTCCTGGAAGTTCTGATTCCTGATGGAGAGACTCTGACTGACACAGAAGCCTGATATCAGGGTGCTGGTGATGAGATTTCCAAGAACCCATCCAGTCCTTTTGGGTAGTTAATCTGTAGTCTATAGCAGGTGGCCAGGGCAGAAATAGCCCCTACCCCCGGATCATCACATACAGTAACAATATAAAGCATTGTACTGTACATTCAGATCTTGCTACATTTTTCTCCTCCTCAGTAGAATCTGACCATGCACTGATCATTTCAGAGCTGCGTCATACTTTTTCAAATATTTTCAAATGACACTATCAGTGTGTAGTTGATTTGGATTACATAATCGAGCAGTTATTATATCTATTTAATTGAGCAGACCAAAACTCAATTTAAGCTCTAAGCACATTACTGGTTACTTCTATTGTATGAATTGATGAATTATGAGATTCATACTCATCTAATTATCATTTTTATGTTGTAATGATCACATGTGTCACTAGTAGATACTTTGCATCATTATTGTTATACAGTATTTATTATCTTTAAGACTTCCTATGATCTTGTCGTCTTGGGTTTCACTGGTACCTCACCAATGATATTAATGTCCATTCTGCTACATTTAAGACTGTGCTCTGTGAATATAATAAACTTAATATACTGTAATCCATGTGTCATGACATATTTTAGTATACCTATTGTGTGTTGAGGTATAGTGGATGTGTATCAATCATATATTCAGAAATCACCTGCATTAAGAGATTTATACAATATGGATAACAACATCATTATATTTATATATCAGTAATGGTTGATTGTAAAATATGTCTGGGTACCTCTTTGTCTTCATGCATTTGATTACTGTAATCTTATGTTTCCATGACAAAAATGTTAAGTAGAAAATAATGTTGTTATGCCAAAGTGATTACAATTTCCATTTAAAATACGATGTTAATATCATCATAAGTTAACATCAAAGTGTGAGATCATGATGAAATATTTAGCCTTATTTACTGTCAAAAACATGTTCATGTGAACATTACAGGCCATAACAATGATACAGGTGTGGGTTTTGAATGAATGTGCCCAAACTTTTATATGTTGTTAGTACATTATACGTGAACAACAGTAATACTTATTTGTGGAGGTGATAATACTAAATTTGTACATTATAACACTGTTCTGTAAATTATGTGTATTTTTTTTTAATTGATACAATAACACTAGATAGAATTTAACATATTTATTATATGTATACATATTATCACATGCACAACAGCAATGGTGTGGTACTTATCAGGACAGGTGTACCCAAGATTCCTGTTGATGGAGTTCAGTGTCTTTGGGCTCCTTCTGACTCTTCACAGCCTCCTTGTGCTCTTGCTGGCCTCCCTCAACAGCTGTATCCACATCACTGTGAATCCCCTTGTCACAATTTGTCCCTATATTCCATGTCCCTGTGCTTATAGCACACTGTCCCTTACCTGCTCCCTTACACAATCCTTTTGAGATGGGAGCATGGCCTATACTACATAGTAATATTCATGTTGAGGTTCATTTTCAGCATGGATTACCAGCCCACATTCAATGTCAACCACTCCTCTCTCCAAGTCCTCAGGCTATCCATGATGAAAGATCTCCCGACACAGTATTGTGTACATGACATACCTTCCCATGCATGTGACATACACGATCGCTCTCAGTGCTGTGTAGTATTGACATGCTATTAATGATTATTGTTTGGGGTATGGCTAGCCCTTTAATAGACAATGCATTAAAACACCTGTATTAGGCTATGTGGGTTTCCTGATTTGTATTAACCTCTTGAGCACACATCATAATTTATAAAAACGTTTTAAATGCAACATATGTGTCTATGAGAATGTATTAATTTATATAGCACTTGCTTGTTTTTTTAATGAATTTTTATTACATTGAACAGTTTTTGACAGGTCTCAGCAAGGCATTTTAGAGCCCCTACAGGTGATATTCAATACACGTAACTTTTTAGAGACAAATCAGCCACCGTAAGGCCTTATGAAGCTTCAGTAACTTGCGTGAGGACAGACAAATTAGATTGGAATTCATGATAACACTGATCTTGTCAGCCTATTTTGTGGTGGGTTCGCTGTTCAGCATTTCTTTAAGGAAGTTTCCTAATAGGTGGGCATGCAAAAGAGGAAACAGTATTAGAGATGAAAAATAGAAATGGATCACTGTGTAACCTTTTACAGACCTTGAAAATCATTGTTTTCCCTATACAATATGTTATAATGGTAAGGACTACAAAATTAGTTTTACATCCACTCCTGTGACAGCAGAATAAGATTTTTGGGGTTTATGCATGGACCTTGATCCCTGCCTTTTTGGACTGGGGATCCATACATTTAAGGAAACGTTAGTAAATTAACTGCCATGTCCAAGATCAGCTCATAAATCTATTACATCCATATGTTTGAAGTAGATGATCTCTGCTTACATAGTTTATTTGCTAAAGTCCATTATATAAAATATATTTAAAAACCTTCAATTTCAGTGAAGCTTCAGTAATTGATTGTAGAATGGAAATACACATTTGATTATACATAATTTGGATTTTTTGAGTCGGAGGTTGAAAGGTTTTGTTAGAAAATATATGAAATGTAAAATAATGTAGTGTCTAGACATTTAAAAACAATGTCTGCTCTGGTGAACTTTATAACTAATAAACTTTATCAAATAAGTTATACATTTTTGCTTCTTTCAAAAATTACTTTTTAGTTTTGTTCCTGTTTTAGTTCTGTAGCATTTCCCTTTTTATTGACAAACACACAGTTGGAAAAGCATTGTTTTGCTGACAAGGTAAAAGGTGGCATTAACCTGTAAGAAAACTTTATCATATTCCTAGCACCAAAGTAAGAGCAGATCAACAGAAACACCAGGCTGTTTGTGTACATGGTAAGTGGAGTCAACAAGTGACTGCAATCATGATGCTGACAAACTAATGAGAACATTTTACAAGCAGCAATTACTAAAGTAAATATAACAATAAAAGATTTTACCTCACATTTGAAAAACCCAGCCGAGTCTATAGACGCATACAAAGACGCTGTCCAGCTTTTCTATTTTTCAAAAACATATTTATTTAGCTTTTGATTGCAAACATTGAGCGAATTGGAGATCCGGAAGCCCATAAGTGAGCTTGCAAGCTATTTTGCTATTCTTTTTGCATGCTCAGAATGGCTTACGAGTTATGGCCTTGAAAAAATGGCGCTGATCAAACTTGTAACTTACAGCCAACAGAAGCCTTTGATCTGTCATTTTCGCAAGGCTAAAATTCCAAATCGTTTTTCACTTGCTGTGATTCCTCAAGCCCACAAATGTTTTCACACTTTTAAATGGCAAATGAAGGAGAAAATCCTACCAGTGCTAGAGAGGACACGCAATGGGGTTAAACACCTATTTGTAGCACTGTAAAATAGAGTTAATTGCACAACAGTCTCCAGGTCGCAAATCTGTAGGAAATAAAATTATTTTGTATGTGTAACTTCTGCGTTAAATCGATCTCGGGTATCAATAAGTTAATACACATCAGGCCACCCATATGAACTAGAACAGTATTGACATTCATTTTCATAATTCTTTATTTGATCGCATATTGGACCCGCAAACTTAATTGATTGACAGGTAAGCTCTGTGTTTTACTGCCGTAATAATGAGCCTAATTTTCTATTGGCCGATTCGAAATGGGCGGTTATGGGCTTGCTGAATTCATCAGTTTCCCGCCCAGAACTGCTCCGAACCAGTGCACGGTTTATGGTTTTGGCTTGGGGCTCGTAACTCACGCCCCTGCTCAAATGAATAGCATCGCAATCGGAGACCAACAGGAGCCCGCAACTCACTCACAGACATTCGGCTGTCTGCGATCGAGTTACGGGCTTCAAATTGAACATGGCCCATTGTTTCCACATGTATAGAAACAGAAAAAATGCCAGCCTGAAATGGTGCGTATTTTTGTTTTATTTAACTGGAACCTTGTAAGAGGGTAAGCCTACTCTTATATTTTCACTTTTGTTACCACGACCCAGGAAAAAAAATTGGTCTTAGGATATTTTAAGCTGTGGTGAAGGTGATACCAGAGAGAAATACATTTTTACGTAATTTACAGAGTAAGGGTCTCATTTACTTTGAGAATCGTAACTCCCAGAATAATTTTTTTTTCAGTAATGTTACACATGTATTTAATTCCCCACACCCATAAAATTACTTAGCTCACCCGCAACTTGTAAACACAAGCCTTATCAGTAAAGTTACAAGTCTTAGGATTATGAGAAATGGTGTGCTAAGTAATATTACGTTACTAAAACTCCCCTGCTATCAATTAGATTCTCCAGGGATTCCTTCTATCCCCATCCCTGCTCACACCAAATTGCTCCCTTTCCTTCGCCGATCACCCATATATATATAACCATGAAAACTGTGCCACATTGATCCCTAAAGGACCCTGTAGCACTTAAATGTTAATCCTGGCATTAACAGTGGCATTAACAGTGAATCCCCAATGCCACAGAGGTCCAAGAATGACCTCTGTGGCATGAAACACTATAATTACCCCTTTGTAATCTAATCTAAATCTGACAGCACAATGATCCTCAAAGGACCTCTGTGTCATTAAAAGGTAACCACTGCCATGGCGATTCATTAATAATCGCCATGGCATATAAAAATGAACCCCGCACCATGGAGGTCCTTAAAGGTATTCATATTTACATGTTTAAGTACTATGGGGGTCCTTCGTCAATTTGAGCAATCTTATTGGTCCAATTAAATTCCCCAGACCAAATGAGCAGGGTGACATCTGAAAAAACATTCTGATTGGCTGAAAAATGAGGACTTTCAGCCAATCACAATTCCTAAAAATACAAATAAAGGATAATAATATTGTTCTCTATTTTACCAGGCTATTTATGAATAACGAATTAAAAACGCTGCAGTACAGTAGCTGAAATGTGATTTCATGTACAAACAACCACATTTAAAGATTATTTCTTGTTTATTTTTTATTTAAGTTTTTTGTTTCTTCTATTACAATGAATATACATATAAAAGTGCATCTTCAGTACAAGCTGGTTTCTCATTTTATCTTTTGGGAAGGGACTAACATATTGGAAACAGCTAGTCAGAGCAAGACACATAATTTAGGTGTTGCACAAAAGTGTTTATGTCAACATTCTACAGTATCTTGGGTTTGTATCATGGTTGTTAGGAAGTGAAATTGAGATGCTTGAGTGTTACGGATTTCGATTTCTTTAACTGAACTGTATATAACATATAGCAAAGCATATACATAGGACCATGTTCTTTTCCCCTTCTGGATCGCTACCTTAGTGCGGTAAAGGGTGTGTACCTCAGTGAAGTGATGAGCTATTCCATGTAGGGTCCCCCAAGATAGGCAGGTCATAGGAGAGAGGTCAGATAAATCACTGTCCCCTGGAGAAGGAACTGGCAATCCCCTCCAGTATCTTTGCCAAGAAAACCATATAGATAAGCACAACCAGGAACACAGACAGGTGTGCCTAGCATACTGGATCCATATAGTCACCGAGAGTCGGACACGACTGAAGGTCTGAACAACAACAACAACAATGTTTCTTTAATGAATCCTTGATGTAATATTCATAAGCTGAATAATTATGGCATATTAGATGTGTTCAAAGGTGAAATTATCAAGTCATAAACACTGCCAGGAGGATGTTCACACAAAACTGTTCAGCCTAATTATTCAAGCAGAGTACAATTATCCTTTTGAAGAAAAATGTAGGAAGAAGTCTAGGACTGAACAATAAAATAGATAGCCCAGTCTTAGCATAACCTTTCTGAAGACTTAAATGGGCACAATATTAAAATGTTCTTCTCTGCCCAAGAAAGGTCAAAGAACCATAATGTAATATGTAGAGTCCTTGGACATATCTTTTCTGATTCTAACAATTATCATTGTGGCATGTGCCTCTCAGTAAAGTTATTAACATAAGAATGTGTTTTGTTGAGTGAAAGAGATTTGACTGACGTTTATTTAAGTGATCAAATTAACACTGTTAACACCAGTATGTCAGTCAGGCACTTTAATTGCTTTGACAATACAAACATATAAATAGATTCTCTCTGCTGCAAGAAGTAGTATTGACAACTTGAGCTGTCGAAGCCAAGCTATTAACTTAATGGTCTACAGATTGCTCTATTTACTTTCTATTTCTCTGAGATTTATCAGTATAATCAATGAAAATGCTGAAATGGAATTTTTAAACAGGAAATGCTACTGTTTTATTGTTCCCCCACCAGTTTAAGAAGACAATTTTCTTCTGCTGATGGAAAAGTAGTCAGATAACACATAGCCCAAAGGATAAGACAAGGTGACAAAATGTTTCACTTCTTTAACAAGATGATAAGCATGTGCTTACAGGCTGTTTCACCTTCTTCAAGGGATCTGACTCTTTTGACTCAAATAATGGAAAGCTTGAATATTTTGTAAATTAGAAAATAGCGGTAGCAGTGGATTTAAAATCCACCTTTTCAGCAACACCCTTACAGATCAGTAATATTAGAAATATTCAATAAATCAGCAAACATATTTTCACATTTTATTTTATTCAATATATTTGGAAAATCACTGAATATTTAAAATATGTACTGAATGCTATTTGAGGAAATAGTCTTATTTATGCAAAACTATTATAGAGGGTAAAATCAAAATACAGACTTTATTGTCTTAACAGCTACACGTAATTGTGTTTTACTGGAGACACACATTGCTTTTTTTAGCTTTATTGAATTGACACCTTAAGCGGTAAAACTATTTTAACTTACACTTCCATTTCCTCCTATTGTTAAATTTCATATCAATGTGACAACTTTCTCCACATAACTTAATGGAGATTTTATTTGCATCAGGCGTATTTCCTAGATGACAAGTTAGGCTAGGAAAGTGACATTAAATATAATCATTTAAAATGGAAATTATTTATTTATGTACTTTCCCAAAAGTGCTTGTTATGAAGTTAAGTTCCCCAAAAGAGTGAGTTGTAAATCTGAAGTTTCAGTGAGCATTTAAAGGACAACTGAACCCTAAAAATAAAACTTTGTTAAAATGAAAGTGCATGTATTTCTATACTTGATTTATAATGTTTAAACTTTGTAATGCTAGTGGTTATTCTTTAAAGCTCTTAATTTGAACTGTTTCTTCCCGTTGAGGCTGCTATGCCACTTAGCGCCGCCCTTTTACACAATTAGGGATGGGACGGCTGTAGCAGACTTCCTGCTGTGTGCTCCAGTGTCTGACTGGTGTAGATCTGAGGTCTACTACAGCTGCTCCACCACTAATTATGCCAAAATAGAAGAGCTAAGTGGCAAAGACTAGTGGACAAAAACACATAATGTAAATAGATTGAAATTATAACTACTAGCATTACAGTGTTATGCATCTACTTTAATTTTCGCAGTGTTTATTTTCTAGAGTACAATTGTCCTTGAATTATACTTAGATTGATTTGTTGTAATAAATAGTTTCAGAAGCATGGAAATAAAACACTTAGGCCCTCATTCTATTATCGGCCGTAGGAGCTGCGGGGCCGCAAGGACCGGCCGCAAGCTATTCGGCTATTCTATTCCCCTCCGGCCGGGGGCTCCGGCAGGCTTGCGGCCGGTGCCTTGCTATCTCTTGCGGCCGCTCGCGCCGGAGGAAAGCCTTTGATCTAAAACGGCCGCAAGAGTTTCGGCCGCAAGAAAATCCCGGTTGCTATTCTATTGCTCCGGGAAGCCTCTCTGCCAGGCTAAAAGCGAGCCGCAGCTTACTTGCAGCAAACAGGTCCCGCTAGCACCAATTAAGCACATAAAATAGCCCAAATAAAGCCATCCTGCACTTTGAGGAGACTATAAAGAGATTGTAGGTGTTAGCAAAAATAGCACAACATTCCCCTATACTCAAATCCGTAAAAACAAATTTTTATTAAATATGTCAAATATCCATGGAAAAAGTCCAGAGTGCTTGGAGCACCTCAGACCTGGCCACGCTGCGGCCGGAAAATAAACAGTTAATGTAAACTCGGATTTGGGCTGATGTGCAAGCTTGAGAGGGGGTTGCTATTAATCCTCATGTCCCCCAATATGATCCCTAGCATTTACAAAGATTTACAGTGCAGTCTTCAATTTATATTTGACTTTAAAGATTTTGGAGCTTACGGCCGGTTCCAAGATATGCGGCCGGCCGTAAGGGGAGATCCTTGCGGGCCGTATAATAGAATTGCAAGGTAACAGAACCCCCGCAAGGAATCGCAGCCTTACGGCCGATTTACGCCCGATAATAGAATGAGGCCCTTATACTGGGGGGACAAATTTGGGCTACTATTTGGTCTGTGCTAAAACATTTTTTTTTCTCCAAGATGAAATATTCCACTCTATTCAGAATTGGCCCAAATGAGACCTCAAGGTAGTTTGAAACAAGGCGTGCCCTGGAGACAGCATGTCTGTGGTGAACTGCTCATGCAAGAATATTAAAGATATTTGTTTAGTATACTAAAAACTGCCTGATTTAGGATTACCAGCTAGTAACATCACAAGCACATACCATTCACTATCATCATTGCCCTTTCAGAACCTATATTAAAGGCCATGGAAAGTGATGAATTCTGTGTTGCATGCAAAGGAGGGTAGACCTTTCAGTGGTCCCATGGTAGAATAAACTGATTATCAGCCTAATTATCTTGAATGGTTTGTCCCTAGCAGCCAATAGGAAGTAATATAATTACATAAGCCATCCTCCTTGAGTCATACTCTGTATGCAATATGCTTTACTTGATAATTTTTTCATGAAAAAAGTAACATTTGTAACTTTTGTATAGAACATGTTCCTTTAAATCCATGCACACATTTATTCCGTATCTCTTTAAGTAAACAACCTTCAGAGCAGTGTAAGGTCAAGGGCTGACCATAGCTTGGCTTTACCTGTTACTGTAAAAATGTTGGTGACAAGCGATAATATGTACATAGATATTTGGAGTTAAATGCATATCAGTGTCCTGGATTATGAATGCATCTGATAGTGGAGAATCAGTAGTGTACACAAACATTTTTTTGCATGAAAAAAAAACAAAATAAAAATTTACAAATTAATAATTCATTTTTGCCAATAAGGAGAAAGCAGATACATTTGTTTCATACTTTCGGGTTCCTGTGTTGCAAATCAGCCTGGGATATGTAGTCTCTTTCTCTCTATATCCTTGTGCTCTGATTTAGTTGTAAGCTCAGATGCCACCCAACCATGTGATTCCATCCTTCAGCAAGTACTTCCTTTGAAAGGTCAAACTCCATACCTCGCTGCATTTCCTCTTCTTATTTGGTAATTTTAAGCTTCATGTGGGTGTGTAAAGCTGGATTTTACTTTCCTTTCTATAACTTACACAGAACTAATCTATGTAACAAATCTTTTTCTGATAGTTTCTTACCAAACATTTGAAACCCAGGAAACTTATATATACCTTTAACTGTGCTTGGGTGGTGGGCACATGATAATGAAGCTTTATGCAACAAAGACAAACAGATTGTGTTATAAATTTAATGTATGATTTTTTTTTCTTTTTTTAGATTTTACCATCTGTATGAATAGCTTTTTTTCATAGCTTTTTTTACACATTCATATTACCACCTTGTTTACTACTGAGATTTATAAGACAACTGTATAATGTGTATAAACATACTAACAACTAACTGCAAGTCTTTTCTTGAATTTTTTTCTATAGGGGACTTGTACAGTATATATCTTATCTGGAATATGCTCCGATACATTGATTCTTTATACATTATATTATACTGTTAAGATTATGATTTTTATAGTTGTGTTCTCAGCAACTTATTATCAACAGTAAATGTCATGAAATTATGAATACAGGTGGAACAAAACTCTGTAGGGTGTTTTCAAATGAGTTAACATAAATTAATACTGTATGAGCTGAGTACTGTTACCTGTCAGAGCTGGATAAAGAACAATTTGTA
Organism: Discoglossus pictus; assembly: GCA_027410445.1. NCBI lineage: Eukaryota > Metazoa > Chordata > Amphibia > Anura > Alytidae > Discoglossus > Discoglossus pictus. Next base: position 259,037,945 of record CM050167.1, on the reverse strand, counting down.
TATGTGTCAGGTTGATGGGCCCCAACTTACTCAACTGTATATTTTGTCTGTTATATTTTACAACTTTCGTTAAATATTTCTTTTAACATTCAGAATGTGGGCACATTTTAATTTATATCTTACATTGTTTAGTTTTATTGTGTCATAAATAATGGATGAAATTCAAATGAAGGGGATCTTACTAATAACTTGTAGGGTGCCTTGGTGGTGTGAGTCATCTTTTTAACTTAATTTTTAATTATTTTTTGGAGGTAATGTACACTTTAATATACATCCTGAAATGTGTATTTAATAAAAAAAAATAAACATTTAAAATTAATTAAAAAATGAATGCAGGGTTATGTATATGAGGTCTGTATTGTAATGTTTGGAAATGCAAAATGTATTATTTCTGACAGCAAACACCCTCTTCCAATAGCCTTACAGAAGACTCAACACATGGACATCACCAGATTGACAATAAAGAAATCAGATTGACTGTATACTTTGTAGCCAATGGTGGAGGAGCTCCATACTGACCGGAGCTTCTTATTGCATCTTTCAGAATTAAATGGAAGGAAAGAGGGTAAATAATCTGATCATCAACAAATAATATCCACAAAAGAAAGAAAACTAAGAAGGGAAACTAGTTTTCTGATCAGGCTTTGAAAATTTCCCAGGAAAGAAGGAAAGCAACAAATAGTGGAGATAGGGAAATAGTTGTCCAACTGAATGCAGAATCCCAGAGGATAGCAAGAAGAGACAAGGAGACATTCTATAATGAGCAATGTAAAAGATAGAAGAAGATAACAGAATTAATAAGTCAAGAGATCTCTTCAAGGAAATTGGGAATCTCAAAGGAAACTTACATGCCAAAGTGGGAGTGGTAAAAGACAATAGTAGGGAACAGAACCAGATCAGATGAGGTGGCAGGAATACACAGAAGATCTATACAGAAAGAACCTTAACAGCAATGATAACCTCAATAGGTTGTCCAATGAGCTGCAACCAGACATCTTGGAGAGTGATGTGAGTTGAGCCATAGGAAGCCTTTTTGATAAGGCTGCAGGAGTTGATGGGATTCCTGTTGAACTATACAAAATCCTAGAAGATGATGCTGTGTGCTGTGAAAGTGCATTATCCAAATTTGAAAAACTAAAAAATGGCCGGTAGACTGGGAAATATCAGTCTACATACCAATCCAAAAGAAAGGCGGTTCCAAAGAGTGCTCCAATTATCGAACCATTGCTCTCATTTGACATGCAAGTAAGGTAATAATTAATATCCTGAAAGCTCGGTTCCAGCAATATATGGACCAAGAACTACCAGATGTGCAAGCTGTGTTTCACAAAGGCAGAGGCACAAGAGATACAATATCCGCTGAATAATAGAGAAAGCAAGAGAATTCTAGAAAAAAAAACATTTACCTCTGCTTTATAGATTATTCTAAAGCCTTTGACTATGTGGATAACAACAAAATGTTGTAAGTTTTTAAATACCGTCTCATTGAGCCCCTGGGGAATCTGTATATGGACCAAAAAGCCATGGAATAACTGAATGGTTCAAGATTGGGAAGAGAGTGTTGTATACTGTATTGTCACCTTATTTATTCAACTTATACACAGAATATTTCATTCGTAAAGTCAGGCTGGATGAATCCAAAGCCGGTATCAATATTGGTGTGATTAATATCAACAACCTCAGATACACGGATGATTCTACTGAAAACAAGGATGAACTAAAGGGTCTATTGAAGTATGGCCTTTCAACGTAAAAAAGAAGAAGATCATGGCAAATAGCTATCTCAGTTCCTGACAAATTGATGGAGAGGAAGTGGAGGCAGAGACAGATTTTATTTTCCTGGGCTCCAAGGTCTCTTCAGATTGTAACTGCAGCCATGAAATTAAAAGACATTTGCTTCTGAGGAAGGAAGCTATGGAAATCTGCATAACCAATTAAAAAGTAAAGATATATCACTATCAATGAAGGTCTGCATAATTAAAACTATGGTATTACCAGTAGTAACATACTCATGTGAGAGCTGGACTATAAAGAAAGCTGAGCACCATACAAATGATGCATTTGATGCCCTTTTGTTTTAATAAACTGTTGATTCTTTCAAGATATCCCTAGCTGACAAAGTAATGCAGAAGACAAAAGATGCATCCAGAAGAATGTGATAAAATAAATGGAGATGGCTTGGGATCCTGAAAAGAAAGGAGTAAATAGGGTAGGAGGGAGAAAGATGCAGTAGAAAAATGAGGGCAGAGCATGATAGTGAGTGGAGAATTGCAGGAACTAGGATGGTGAGAGGATGGGGCAGTGACTTGACAAGGGTAAAGAGGTTGGGTCACTAAAAAAGGCAAAACAGAAATGGTGCAGATGCATAGTGCAAAAAGGTAAAAGAGAGAATGAACAATAAAGGAGAAAAAGGGCATTACAGAAAAATGAGATAGACACAGTACATTGCTTCCAATGCTTTTATAAAGCTCTGAAGGCAAGATAGGCAGGTAGAATCTTACTGGAGTAGTCACTTGTATTATTTTGTCATAGTTCTTTCTGCAACAACAATGGATTTCTCCCAAAAGGTAAGACTGTTGTATCTGATTATACTTGGGTAATATTAAGTTCTAATGAGAAGCTATAAGTTCTCTCTTTTCGATCTTGGCCATGTATTTTGAATTATACGGAATTCATAATGTCCAATGTCTCATACTGTTTTAGTTCTTTTTAAAATATGTGTGTATTTTATAATATTAACTTTAATTAGTCTTTACAGTCTATAACTCACTAGCAGTGCCATTAGAAACTGGCCTAAAGTAAGATATAAGTAAATAACTGACCCTGCTCTGTTCTCAGTAGACTCCTTCATAGAGCCTCAATCAATTGAGCAATTGCAAGTTACTGTAGCCCGTAATGAAGGCCATAAGTTACTTTGCTATTCAATTGCTTGAAATCCTTGTGGTTGATAAAACCGGAACTTACAGTCCATCTAAGCCTTTGATCTTTCACGTCCCCAAGAGTTCCGATCTCTAAAATCGCAAATTGCTATTCAATTTCTACAATGCCTCAAGACCGCAAACGCAGTGAAGCCTGCAAACGGCAAATGGCGGCCCAAATCTTATGGGTTCAAAATAGGACCAGAAAAGAGTTTACAAACTAGTTTGTAACACTGGAAAACACAATAAAAACCCACCAATTGACTTTAAAATATGGCCAAAGCAATGAAAGGTATTAGAATTACTTGCACAACAAATTATCAAATATCAAATAGCTTCAACAAATATTTTTTTTTCCATATGTTGTAATGATCATACATATGCCAATATGAAAAGTCATGCCGCAAGATGCTGAAAGCTATTAAAAACACACTACCTGATTAAATTGAATATACATGAAAATGGCTTCCATATTAACCCTTTCTCACTCACAGAGGCTCTAATGTGGACCCTAAAAATACGAAGATCATCTTTTATACATCTCACTCATCACATCTACATTGGGAAAACAAATAGTGGCCAGATTACACTGCCAAATCACATATATCAAGTACCAGGGGGACATTTTACATTTGGTTGTTCAGTCCCTCAGTTGTGTCCGACTCTCTGTGACCCTATTGACTGCAGCATATTTAGCTATGTCTCTGCCTGTGCTTTTCCACAAGGTTTTGATGCCAAAGATACTGGGGTGGGTTGCCAGTTCCTTCTCTCGTGGACTGTGATTTGTATGAGCTCTCTGCTCTTACCCTCCCACCTACAGTGGCCTTATATGGTATAGCTCACAGCTTCATTGTGGTACACAAGCCCCTTAATCACCGCCACTTAGCAATCCAGAAGGGGACCAGGGGAACATACACCACACTAATCTACTCTAACCCATCAGGAAGGGCCGCAAAAACACATCGAGGCTGTGCAGAGGCACTTGGAGCAACAGCCAACTCCCCTACATCACGGATAATCTTCGCTACGCCCATCCTAGAAAGTCTCACACCATTGCTGGTGGTCATGTGCCAATATGTATACTGTTACGCCTGCCGGATTTGGGGGACTACGCTCACCCCAAGTCTCTCTATCTCTATGGGTCGCAACTGTTTGTTCAGATTTCAACACCAGCAGACACTTCAGATGACAGCATCTCATCAGACCTCTTTTCTTAGGGTCTAAGAATCACACACCATGTACCATCTGGGAGATGTCTATCCCATGATACATCCTCCAGTTGCCAGATCTAAACTTACAGGGTTATAAAACTAAACTTCACCCTTCCAGACTAAAGCCAGAGGATTCGTGCGTGGCTGCCTCTCAAAGCCATATACATTCTTTAGAATTATTTAACCCTTTGTGTAGCCTGTATCCTACTTTCCTACTTCTAATACAGTTACAGTATTTTAATGTTAATTAATGAACTTATTACATCCATCATATAACTACATGTATGCATTACACCCATGGTCTAACTGTTAAGCAAGTTGTTAGTGCCTTCTAACCACACATATAATAACTGATGAAACCCAAACAGTCCAGTGGGCCATTCTGTTCATATCATATACCCATTATAATTTGGGGACATCCCATTAAGTGTTTTGCTATCAATCAATTCACATTATCACCTGGCATATTGTTATCAGGGCATGTTAATACTCCACAGTATCACAAATTGGACTTTGCATGTGTATTAAACCTTTATTATGATATATGCTATATTTATAATATGATATCATATGATATTATTGTTATTATTATTGTTATAATATGTATTAATCTATTGCATAGTAACCTGGCTCATTAGTTTACAGATATAGGAATGTGACACACATATGATGCATGTGGATGTCCCAAAACCCCAACCATTGAAAACACACTGACATGGTGAGAACGGTATAGCAGAGCTTTATTTCATACACAGAGCACAATCAGAAATGGACAAGACTGAGCATTAATATCATGGGTGTGGTGTGGGCGGATCGCTGGGGGCTTGTTTTGGGCATAATGGGAATACCTAAAGGGGGTAATGTCATAGTCTAGAATAAGCATGATGCATAGCATCTGCCAGGGTCACATGTTGTCACTACACCACTGCAACTGGAATGTGATGCAAAAAAGAATCATCAGAAATCACTCCATTTGATTAAAGAACCCATTAATGTGGATAGCATTTACAGCGTGTGGACTGCTCCCAAAACAAAAATCTGAAAAAAGTGGTCAAAAAAAGAAAGACGGAGCAGGATAAAAAAAAAAAAAAAAAAAAAACATGCATGTACAGTAACATGCATGTACAGTACAGTGCTAAATACTGTAACTGTAACAATATACCAACTCACCTGATTCCATCTGCAAGCATTACTAACTATTAGCAAGTTCTTAGGATAACTCACTGGCCATGACCATTAATAATGATGTGTCATCTCACAATAAATGCTTATCTGTGACAAGCGTCAGTGGTCAAGGTGTACTACCACCCTTGCAATATGATATTGTTCATCGACATTGATATCACATCTATCAGCTATACAAGTGTTAGCACATATTAAAGGATATTCATGATATCAGCAATATGGGGAAATACCCATTAATTTTGGAGAGTACACAAAGGTCAGCAGCCAGATTCACTGTTAGTTACATCAGACCCTATGATCTGTTTTCAGACTGCTATTGAGGTCAGGATTACAAGATTCACTAGTGCATATATTAATGCTGGCTGTCATTAACATGCCATTGTGAGACTTTGTAAGTCCACCGCCATAGCGGAATTAGTCTACCTTTAAGCTAACAACAATCATGTCATGGATATTGGACTATATTGTAGCTTTAATATTGTGGGAGCTACATGTTAATGGTGTGTGTGTGTGTGTGTGGGGGGGGGGCTGTCATTGAAGGAATGTCTACCTGAAAGGCACTGGGAAAACCTTACACCTCATACATTTCCTTCACAATGCTTGCAGATGCAGAAGATGCCTTCATGGGCCTGAATTGTACCTAAAACAAAACTAAACAAAAACACCTGCAAAATAAGGCCTTAATGAATATAGGGACTGCAGCATCTCTTCTCAACCGCATTCCTCAGTGACCATCAATTGGTGAAATACACAAAGCCCTATGTGTCCACAGAGAAAGGAGTAAATGGCAAATGGGGGAGGCATCCCCTCAGGAGGCACAGGAGGCAGCTGCAAGTGCAGTGGTGGTGCTGGTGGCCAGGGCGTAGGTACAGGGGCGGATGGGACACAAATCCCCACCCAGCTTAAATGAATAGGAGGCACAAAAAATAGCAAAATAAAACGTAATCATGTATTATCAGATTTGGCCACTGCTATGGAGCCAGTATGTCTCCCAAGAAAGCTACAATATACCCATATCACCCATAATATATATTTATATATGTACGTGTGTGTGTGTAAACATATATTATATATATATATATATATATATATATATATATATATATATATATATATATATATATAGTAAATAAATAGTACATCTGTGTTCAAAGTTATTACACTACACTCTGGTAAGCTGAGCTGGGACATGCAAAAGCCTTGCTCTTCAATCCATAGCCATTTTCAAACTTGGCTTCCTTTAAGCTTATGAATGCTGTATTACACAGCTTTAATGCAAAGCCAAGGTTGGAATAAACACAGGCTGAGTATCCAATCCATGTACAGCTGTTTCAAGCTTACTGGCTATCATCAGCATGGAGCGGGACCTCAGCCTGTGTTGTGGAAATTATGAGTAGGTAGTTCACCACAACAATCATTTATAATATGGTGGGCAAAAGAGCGATAGAAGCCCTCCACCGTACAGTAGTACAGTAAATAAATAGTACATTTGTGTTCACATTTGAATGTCTAAAGCAAGTTTAAAAACTTGCTTCCAACTCAGAATTCCAGGAAAAACAATTATTACACTGAATTCTGAGAAGCTGCGCTGGGACATGCAAATGTGCCCACAAATGCCTTGCTCTTTAATCCATAGCCATTTTTAAACATGACTTCCTTTAAGCTTATGCCTGGTGTATTACACAGCTTTAATGCAAAGCCAAGGCTGGATTTTACACAAGCCGAGAATCCTATCCATGTACAGCTGTTTCAAGTTTACTGGCTATCAACAGCATAGAGCGGGATCTCAGCCTGTGTTGTGGACCTTATGAGTAGGTAGTTCACCACAACAATCATTTATAATATGGTGGGCAAAAGAGTGATAGAAGCCCTCCACCGTACAGTAGTACAGTAAATAAATAGTACATCTGTGTTCACATTTGAATAAGTAAAGTAAGTTAAAAAACCTGCTTCCAGTTAAGAATTCCAAGAAAAACAATTATTACACTGCATTCATACATATATACATTTTTTATGTTTAATTATATTGAGTGGGGCAGGGGCATTGGAAATGTAAACAAATAATAAATAAAACAATTCAAAAGGGTTTTTGAGGGTCACTGCAGTAATTGTGGCCCCCCAGAGCAGGGTCCCAGTGCATTCCACCAGGTTCACTGGTGGCAGTTCCGCGACGGGCTCCGGGTTTGTGGGGGAGGCCTCCAGGGTGGAGGAGGCAGGGCTGTGGACCAGAGCGCTGCGCAAGGCGTCTGTAGTTAGGTGTTGGAATGCGCTCTGGTCCACCCTCATCCTCAGCAGCTTGACAAGGTAAGATTCAGTCATCAGATGGTGCCTCCTCTCCTCCCTATTGCGCCTGGCCAGGATGCACATGACCTTCACATGATTGGCGGAGATGCTGGCCTGGATTCCCCGGAGACACTCCATCTACTGGTGCATGATAGCCATCATCTCTGCCTGCGCAGCCTGGCTTGGTGGTGGGCATGGAGGTCCGTGGGCCGTTGCTGGGTGAGGAGGTGGAGATGATGGAGTGGGGAAAATCTGGGGCCCGGCACTCATGAGAGGAGGAGGAGATAGGTCAAGCCCCGCTGGTCCCTCCAGTATATGTTATTAGCATGATGAATAATACATTGTTTTGTGTTTATTCCTAACTATCTGACATCTAGGTTTGAACCTGGATGATTCACTTAATTGCAACTATAAGTAGCTATCATTCAATGACTTGATCTATTCTTTGGTTCTTGATCTTGATTGTTCTTGGCTCCACAGCTATCTTGATTCTTCCTTCGGTCTGTAACTGCATCGGCTGCAGTGGGCACACCAATACATGGACTCTCTATTGGTTGGTTACTGTTGTTGTGCCCATGAATGACAGTGATTTGTCAGCTTCATGCATTTAATGACGCATCCAATTATCCCTTGTTAATTCCTTGGAACTGACATGTCAGTGTCCTAGTTGGTCATCATGTACATGTGTAGTGTGTGTGATGTACATGTGGTGGCATGTTGTTTCTTTTCCGCTGTTCCCACTGCTGTTTCAGCGGCCACTACCTCCTTCCATGCCTGGGCCTTAGGGCTGGGCCTAACTCCCCTCCGCAAGGATAATGGGGCGTGCCATGGATGGCACCAAGGCGGACCACATTCTCTTGTTGCATGTAGTTCAGGGCCCTGTACTTCCCCTAGCCTCTTGCCCTCCCGACTGTGGACGGGGATCCTTAGCTCCCTGAAGTGTCCTTGAGGCCTGTCCCTCCCCAAACTACCACCCCATCTAGGATCAGGCCCCTCCCCCTCTGTCCTTGGAATGGATGTGCCTATTTCTCGGGTCACCCTGCCACCACCCATCTCCTCTGCTCCACTATACCGGTCTCCTCTGCTCTCCACCTCCTCCACTGCTCCACCATTCTCCTCTCCTACACTCTCCACCTCCTCCACTTCTCTGCCACTCTCCCCTTCTCTGCTCTCCACTTACCTCATCTCCTCCACCACTCTTCTCCGCTATCCACCTCCTCCTCCACCTCCTCCTCTACTTCCTCCAACTCCTCCACCTCCTCCTCTCCTCCCCCACTCCTCACCTCCTCCTCTCCGCCACCACTACCCAGGCCACCTCTCTCTCCTCTCTCTCCTCCTCACCTCTCCTCATCTCCTCCTCCCTGCCTCTCCACTCCTCTCTCCCCTCTATCCTCCCTCCATTTAAATCACAAAAAGAATATAAGGATACAAAAAAAACAAGTGTTTCTGTATATATATGAAGAAAAAAAAATGTGTGTTTTATGTGTATTTATTAACTGTCGGTGATGGGGTGTGGGTGTGTGTATGTGTGTGTATGAAGTGTCCTAGCTCTATGTGTACCTATGTGTGTAATTTAAATTATGCATATTGGTATTATGTGCAATCTGCAAATATGTGTAATCAAGGATTAAGTGTAAATTCGTAAATAGATTAATATAAAAGAACAAAACCGCAATATACTGCCCTGAAAACTCTCCTACTCTCACTCACTCTGCTCAAACCACCGACTCTGAGATCTGCGTGCTACTTTGTCAGAATCTACAACACAGTCAACGCATGGGCGGGTGGAACACAACTTTATAATCTCTCTCACTCATTTTTGGCTAGACTGCTTTCTGTTAGCCGCACTCCGTTATAACTTGATTGGATTGTAACTGAGGACTGCATCTAAGAGCTTGCGCCGGCTGGAGGGGTTTACAGGCTTGAGGCTTTGGGACGTAACTTGCGCCCTTGTTCAATTGAATAGGACTGGAGTTGTATACAGCGAGATGCAGCCTTCAAATTGAATTCTACAGACTTTAAAAGGGAACATAATTAAAGATTACACATCATTATTAGGTGTGGGAGTAGGTACAAGGGGAGTGACTTTCGGGTTTAAACACTGGAAACACATTTTCTACAAATGCTCCTGAGGGAAGGAATGAAGCAAAGCAATGGGGGACAGAAGCAGGGAGCTTTATTTTATAATAAGTATAAGCAACAGAAAAATAAGTTGATTTAGAAGATGATACACAGAAGACATACAGAAAAAATAATCTCTGTGGATGGGTTTCAGAGCTTTCAAAACAGTAAGGTTTCTTTTAAGCAGAAAAATATACTGAATAAAGCTATTTTATGGATCACTAGTCATACCTCATCTGTAACTGTTTTTACTGTTTTGCATATAGTATCCACACAAGGACATTAACTGCACAAAACAAAAATGTATTATTAACATGGTTCATGTTCTATCTTTATTTTACACTTACTGTATATTCATTGGTTCTGAAATGGGTCTGACTGGCAAAAGTGAATACCTGATAATATTATCTGTTATGGAGGTGTACTGTGGAAAGTACATCTGAGAGTTCATCCCAATATTGCCAGGTGTGATTACTGCAGCTTCACATTAAATATTTAACATCAAAGTCACTCAATAGGGACGTGTACTGAAGCTAAAAGCACTTGTTAAAAATATAACATGTGAGCATGCAGCTTTTTAAAATCCCCTATGGCAGCACCCAGCATTTCAAAGTACTTTCCTGCAGTTCAACACCTTATCCAGTAAGGAGTGGCCATATGCTTTTATGGGTCAGTAGTTTGAGAAGTGCACAAATAATATTGTCACTGTTTGGATTAAAATGTCAGATAGAAACTATTGGTACTAATGTGTAGCTTAACACTCGATATTGAGAAAAATAACGATAAACATTTCCCTGGCAACATAATCAAGTTATTGTGAATATGAATGTACCACATGTTATGAAGCACCATACAGTACATGCTGCTGCTATTTGTATACACAACATTTATATAAATATGTATGCTAAATAATATATATTGCTTCTATTTGTATCTATAGCCAGCGGGCATGCATTGCTAATTCAAAATAACAGCAATTTTAGGGGAAACGTTTTTAATTTTATATTCTCAGAGAGTAGGTATTTTTTCCTTTTAATTGAGGCTTTAGTCATCTTGATTTTTGAATGAGCATATATATTCCATATCCTTATCTCTATGTTGAGTAAGAGTGCTTTTGCTCCCTGAAGTCATTACAAATCAATGTATGTTGATTGGCATTTGTGCTCTTGTTAAGCGCACATTCAGTCTGACATTTACAGATTGGTGTGACTTGCATGAAACCAATTTTTTTGTATTATCTATTTTCAGTGTGTTGGATTTTGTTATGATGAAATGTAATACATTTTAACTGTGTTAAAAAAAAAGTTTGTAGCATATTAATTTGCTGCCAGCACTTTTATAAAGATAAGTAAGAAACCATGTGCATCAATTCAATTGTTGCAAAATATAAATTTACATTGTAGTTTAAGCTCTTTAGGGACTGGTGTTTATGATAAGTTAAAGGCATATCTAAATTTCCTGGATTATGAATGCATCAGAATCAGTAGTGTATGAAAACATTTTGTTGCATGAAAATAATGCCAATTACCCTGAAGTTAGCAAAATGTCTTCTATTTTCTGGCAGTTGAATTTGAGTTTACACAATCAGGCTAAATTAGCATAAAATTAAAAATTCGTTTTGGCCAATCAGGAGCAAGCAGAGGCAGCTACAACATTGTAGCAAAAGTCTGATGATCCTGTCTCAGCAGAAAAGCATTATGGGATTTGTAGTCTGACATTACAGAATGCAGCTCATTTGTCACATTCACGTGGCAGTTTAATTCACGTTGGAATCGTCAGCACATTCTCATAGTCTCTGTAGCACATTCCAGCCCAATCCCAGCACCAAACAAATAATACAGAGTTTACATATAAAATGAAATCATACTGCTATACCTGCAGTGTGGGTTCAGCCTTGATTACTATGTCTACCACTTCTGTTGGAAATCATTCTATGTATCAACTACTCTTGAAGTTTTTTTTACATAGTTACATAGTTAAATAGCAATTAAGATTGAAAAAAGACTTTCAGTCCAATCAAGTTTAACCTTCAAAGATCTCTTCTGATCTGCAATATGCGGATTAAATATTAATTAATTAGTTGTTAATTAATTATTTAATTATTTTTATTGTATTAATTATTAATTAATTGAGAGGAAGGCAAACAGAAAAAAAAAAAAACAAGTGAGACTTAGCCAATCGTCTCAAAGGGAAAATAAAAAAAATATTTCCTTCCTGACCCCAGATACTGGCGATCGGATTTCTCGCTCTCTCTCTGTTTGGCAGAGCTAACAAATCTGCAGCGGAGCATAACTAGCTGTTAGCTTTGAGCTGTGCAGCATCTCTCTCCCTGCAGCAAGGAATAACATAGAGTTTACATATAAAATACAATCATACTGTTATACCTGCAGTGTGGGATCAGCCTTGGTTACCACGTCTACCACCATTTTATGTATCAACTACTGCATCTCTCCTCTATCTCCTACCACTACTACAACAACTGATGCAATGATTTTTTTAATTGCTGATGGTGGGAGAGCCTTTCTCTCTCTTGTGTCTCTGTCTCTCAGTCTGTCTCTGTCTCTCACTGTATGCCCCTCTCTCTCTCTCTGTGTCTGTCTCTCTCTCTCTCTCTCTCTCTCTCTGTCTAAGTCTCCTCTCACTGTGTGTCTCAGTCTCTCCCCCTCTCTCCAGCCATTTGTGCTGTGATATCATGTAATCTGATACAACTGGCAGACTGAGCTGCACAGCCTTTTGGTGAGTAACTAAAAAGGTAAAATTTGTATTTGAATGCTGTGTTCCTATTGGCTAGCATGTTTTGATTATGTAAGCAGCTTTGGTGGTGTGGAAATCAAGAGTTTAGTCTCCTGCAAATAAATCTATAAGTAGACTGAACTTTGCGATGCAGTATATATTTTTCTGTTAATCTGCGGTTGTTTGTTAAGAAACATTAAAACCCAGGAAACTTCTCTATACCTTTAAGTATATACTTCAGTTAATGTTTTTACAATTGATTCCAAACATTAAAGTGTGAATAGATGCATACATTTGAAAAATAGGTTGTATGCAAAAATTATCTCTCATCTCACTATGAAAAAAAGATTTACCTTTGTAGAAATAGCCCATTTTTAATAAATGAACGTCTGATATCAAAAAGTGCAAATGTATACAGGCCCAAGATTTGGTTAATTGATCTGAAAATATGAACATGCGTATACCTGAACCTGTGGTTGTGCTGGGAAGCAAGTGTTGGAAGATGGAGAGAACAGTGTTACCTGTGAAAGAAAAACATGCACACTCCTTACTCAGTGCTTACACACCATGATGCCCCTGAGAGCCGTGAGAACATTAGGGAGTGAAAAAATGATTTTTTTTTTTGTATTGTATGACAGCAGAGGAGCCTGGTTTTGTATGAAGAGTATATGTGGCTGTGTATCTATTGTTTGTCAGATTTTGCTTTTCTATTTTGTTCTAGAATTATCATCTTCCTACACTTAAGCCTGAACACTTGATGCAACATGTTCTTTTAACCTGCCTAGGTATAAATCAACTAGGGAGAGAGGGCAAGGTATTGAATACATTTGAAATTAATGCTAATTTCATGTTTCACGCTGAAGTCTAAATATACTTGCTGCGCCTTAGGGAGTTCAGCTCCACTCCACTAACAAGTCCCAATCAAGGACAAAACATACATCTGGGGTTAGCTGTTTCTCTTGTTCAGGGTAGAATTGCCTGGTATTATAGGGCTGGATAACTCTGTTGAGTCCGACCACACTGATATTCTACAGGATATTTCTCCCTGTGAAGGGCACAAGTGAGATAAAAGAGGTTGCTCTCAGAGTGGGTTGTCATGTTCATAGAACTAATCTATTATGGTTAGTTCATTCTCTGATTGAGAACCTCTGACTTTGTTGTTTTGTTTATGCAAATTACCTTTAGGGATTAGTCTCCATAAGGGAGATGGGGACTCCAGACATGGACCCCTTGCTCATTGTGCCTTAGGGAGTTAAGCTACACCTCACTGACGAGGACCAAAGAAGGCTGAAACGTATGTCTATGGTTTGCTGTTTCTCCTGTTCAGGGTTGAATTGCCTGGTATTTTGGGTCTGGGTCATTCTTTTGAATGAGACCAGACTGATATACTACAGGATATTTCTCACTGTGAAGGGCACAAGTAAGCCAATAGAGGTTGCTCTTAGAGTGGGTTGTCATGTCCATATTAATTAAGGTTAGCTTGATCTCTGATTGAGCACCTCTATTTTCATTTTTTCTTTTTGTATTATAGAGTTGAAAAGAAAATGGAAATAAATCTAGAAAACTTATTTTGTCATGATAACAATGAGAAATCAACTTGCTACGCTTGGCAAGCTAAACAGACAGCCTTGCAATAAAGTCCTGACCCTTTTCAACTAACAAATAACTAATGCTTCTATATCTTCCATGGTCCAACTGCAAATCATTACCTCTTGTTCTTGCATTCCACTTTTTCTGGAAAATCTTTATTAAATCCTTTGATAGCAGCCTTTAGAATCTCAGACACTACAAAACAGACCGAAAGGCAGAATGGGCATCACATTATACTACATAGACCAAGTAACAAGCTGATACACAAAGTGTATTCCTATAAGTGAAAGACCTTAGAGGAATATGTGACTATGTGGGACTGAAAGGAAAAAATAGAAAGAAATGTACTCTAATGAACTTTTTATTCACCTTAAAAGAACATTTTAGTTAAACAGAACACAATGTTGTAGGCTTAGCTTTGTGGAATTTGTATAGACTTCTAATAATGTGCTGTATATCCATTTGTCGGGTTACATCAATAAAAATCCAATCAAGCTCATTTATACCACATAGATAACTTCTTTTCTTACCTACACAGAGATTACAGTTTCTTCTCCATAAAATGAAATGTCTTTTCATGCAAGAAGTTGAAAATTAAATCAAAGGAAGAATTAGTGTTTACAGAAAGCTACATACACTCTGTATTCACCATATGCTCAATGTGAAATGAAAATCAGGATGCTGTTTAACCATCCTGAAATAGCATTTACCAACTTACAAAATGCTAACATACAGAGCAAGCAAAGCCACATAGTCTATATGAGTTTGCTTTATGAATTAAATCTAAATTCACATTTTCACAGCAGACAGTTAGTTTTGGTTCCTTGAATACTTTGTAGTGAAATCCTAACATTGCATTTATAGCTGCATTAAGTATTCTAAAAAGTGATTCCAAAGTGCAGGTATTTATATACGTCTGTATAATCCCTTTCTAATGTACACAGCTCTCTTATATAAAAATATATTATTTTTTTTAATTATTACACTACATCACTAATATGCAGAAAATGTAATATTGGATATAGTATGTTACGCCTGCCAGATTTAGGGGACTACGCTCACCCCAATTCTCTCTCTCTATGGGTCACAACTTTGGTTCAGATCTCAACACCAGCAGACACTTCAGATGACAGCATAATTTCTGAAGAGACAGGCACCATCAGACCCCTTTTCTTAGGATCTAAGAATCACACACCATGTACCTTTGATTCGTACAAGCAGACTCCGACACTACCTTGGTTTAGTGTGTCCAAAATCAGACTGGTACTTCTTTATTGTTACAGATATATAAAAACACAGAAATATCTCACTCCCCCCACATGCCTAACCCCTCCTCTTGTGGGCAATAGCTTGTTACACTCTCACCCCTGGGAGATGTCAATCCCATGATACATCCCCCAGTTGTCAGATCTCAACTTAGAGGGTTATATAAAACTAAACTTCCCCCTTCCAGACTAAAGCCAGAGCCTTCACACGTTGCTGATCGCAGGGCCATATAAATTCTTTAATATCTTTAACCCTTTGTATATCCCAGATATGAATGCATTAACTTTATTATCTAAACATAGCCTACTATCCTACTTCTAATACAGATACATTATTTTAATGTTAATCAATGACAGTATTATATGCAATTATTACATCCATGATATAACTATATGTATGCATTACACCCATGATATAACTGTTAAACAAGTTGTTATTACCTTCAAACCACACATATAATAACTGATTAACCCCAAACAGTCCAATGGACCCTTCAGTTCATAACATAGTACATAAACATAAATTTGTAAAATGTAATATTGCTTTTGGTACCCCACAAATGATCATCAAGTTTACTGGACTTTATGTCAAGTAATCAATTTTATTATCCTGAGATCATTTCAAAACTTGTTTAGATGTATTCTATTGATTCCAGCTCATAAATTCCAACCTTAAGGCTGAATTCGTAAACCCTGCCTTTTGAAGTCTGATTTCAGGGGGCGTGATCATATGATCTGGCAATATTTAAGCTAGTCCGTAATATATTTCTTAAACACTCACAATACTTCTTAGACACTAGTAAAAGAGTCAATAGTAAAAGAGACCATCATCACAACGTCAGTAAAATATGTAGTTTACACTTAAACTTCACTCAGACATTACAAATAAATTAGTGTCGAGAAGAAAATTTAGCGAACAGACTCGCACTCCAGCAATGTAAAAATCAATGCAATTAATTAAAGCAACTTTTCTAGTCCATTAGGGTTCCATTATATGTATTAACTCCTTAAGTCCTGTGATCCATTTCACACAAGAAAACGTTAAATATATATATATTTTTAATTGCATATTTGTGGGTTTGAGACTATTCTGCAATTCATTCTAATGTATTGCTATGCTTTCCCATATTTTTAAAGTACAGTATTGCATGTTTAATAGCTGTTAAGGTTCTAATAATTGATTGAAAAAGCCCTTGTGAGGCCTCTTGAGTACTCGTAATATTTTATACAGAAACGTGATACTTTTTTCATTTGCAAGTGTGACAATATCTTCGAATTAGAGCTGCGAGTCTAATAGAACATGGATTTGATTTAACCTTAATTGGTTAAATCTTGAGCTGTGCTAAAACCAATTGAGATTTCAGCTAGGATTTGCGAGTTTGGCTCATCAGAAGTGATTGCTGGTGGTCTACTAGTAATCTGTTTGCGAGTAGCTAATAAAGAATATTTGGCAATTGCCACTGATTATACTTAGCAGAAATGTTATTTTAATTTAATAAGCTTACTGTTTTGATTAAACCTTGTAAAACATAAAAAAATATTATCGGAATAATGTCTACTGATACAGCAGATATTTATCAAGCTCGGATTATTGGCAATGCCCAACAGTATATTCCCCTTACTGCAGTAAAATAGAATGTATTAAAGTTTACACCATTTGATTCTGTATATATATATATATATATATATATATATATATATATATATATATATATTTTTTTTTTTTTAAATTGTATTAATATCCAATTATTATACTTCAATGGAGCAGCATTTCACACACAGGTATCATAATGGAAATTAACAAGCCTTAAACCATCTTGTATCAAAACTACATGTGTTGGCTGAGTGAATCATAATGGAAATGCCATTGCTTTTAGCACAAGGTCAGTTTATGTTGATTTGGATATGTTTTATGCCAATACAATAAGCAATTTATCTTACTTCAGATTTCATATTATACTCTTCTTCAAAGGTTACCAACATTTTATTTATGGAGTATTGTACAATGAAATATCTGCAGAAAACCAATAACTTGATGGACATTGATTTGAACATTAGTACACATGCTTTCCTACTCGCTATCCTAAGGCCATCTATTTTTAATCCCATTAGAGTGTCTCTTCACATTTGGGTTTGATGCATTTTCTGTCAAAGGAAATATTTGCTAAATGTATTTGGTACCATACTTTAATTGCCTGCAGGTTTGTACGTGACATAATTTATTTTCTATATTCAAAGAAACAGTACATTCTTTCCTATTTACGTAAATCCTCTTATGCATTCTCTACTGTGTATAACATATCACATTTTGGTGATTTATAGATATATAGTAGCACAATTATTGAGGTTGAAAAAATAATTTTAGTCCATCAAGTTTAACCTTTTTAGATCTATTCTGATCATTGTAATATGCGGATTAATTATTATTAATTGATTAAATAGTGAGTGTATTGAGTGACTTTTGGTTAATAAAGGTGTGCTTTTCTTTTGTAAATTGGTGGGGTTCATTGTTAATTGACACAGAGGAAGGCAAACAAAACATCCCATTGAAATATTGTCAATGGTCTCATAAGGGAAAAAAAATATTCCTGACCTAAAATGCTGGCAATCAGATTGCTTTATGGATCAGTACTCCTCCTTCTATAGTTATCAAGGAAAACCCTGAATGCCCTTTTTATTTAGACACATATCCAACCCTTTTTAAAGTTATCTATCCTTATAATTTGTTTTTTTTAAATCTAGCCCAAGTGAGACTGTGTTGTGATCACTGTTTCCCAAAGGTTCCCCATTTCAACATTTGATATTATATCAATATTATTTTTGATGATTAAATAAAAGATATCTTAAATTCTAGTAGGGTTTTCTGTATCCTGAGCCATATAATGATCCCTGAGTGTACTTAAGAATGTGCTCCCCTTAGCTGAACTTTTGGTCTCATTCATCCAGTTTATTTCACAGTAGTTAAAATATCACATTATTAGAACTTGACCATGCTTAGCAGCATCTCTAATTCGGAACAATAATTGTCATTCTACACTTTCACTTATATTTGGGGGTCTACAATGGTTTCTTAGTAATTGTTCCTCCTTTTTTATTTCATTCCACAAAGTTTGAACATTACCATAAATATCTTCTCTGTAGACTTTAAATCAGGCTTTACATACATTCAAATCCCTCCTCTTCCAACATTGCCCTTATCTTTCCTAAATAGTTTATAACCTTCCAAACTATCTGTCCAGTCATGAGATTCATCCCACCATGTTTCAGTAATGCCTATCAGATACAGTTTTACAATGACTGCTAATAATTCTAAATTGCCCATTTTCCCTGGCAAGCTTTTTGCATTAACAAGCATACCTTATAGACTGCTATGTCTCTGCAGATTTGAAGTACTTGCTACTGTATTTGAGTTACTTGCCATAACCTCCCTATTGACAAAAAAAAAAACGCCATTCTCCCCTACCCAATGAGTAGGTAATTCATCCCTTAACCCCTCTAAAGTTTGTACCCAATTACTTCTATCTAGTCCCTCTTACTAGTTAAAAAACTCCCCCAGCCTTTCTACCATCATCTCCTCCTGCACACAAGCTCTTTTTTTATTAAAGGTATATGAAAGTGAGGGGGGTTATGAATGCATCCTGTAGAATGCATCATAACCCACCAAGCAAAAAATGTTTGCATGAAAAAATCCAAACATTTTTTGCAGAAAAGACAAAAATGTGCTGGGGGTGATGTAGACACCCCTTGCAACTGAAATTTGCATATTGGATATCTCATTTTTTATGATATATCCAATATGCAGCACATGCACATGCTGATTGGCTAAAGGAAAGGAAAGTGTCTGACATCATGTGACTTCCCACAGTAGGGCAGACTACATGTGATAACTGAGCATGTCTGCACAATCCAAAGGCCAAAAAGAAACATTGTATAAGTTATGCTAATTATCCCTGGGTGTCAACATTGTGAGAAAACTCTTTGCAAATGCAAGAAATTCAGCAAACTTTAAGCTATCGGTTTAACTGTTTACTTTGGAATTTTTTCATGCAAACAATTCTTTTCAGACACTATAAATTCTCCTCTATCAGATGCATTAATAACCCAGATTATTACTTTTTTTATTATTACTTTTATTTGTAACGCGCCAACATATTCCGTAGCGCTAGTAACGCTTTCATATACCTTTAAGGTGCAACCACTCACTGCTATAGAGATTGTACCCAGGAGAGAAGTCCAACCCTGTGCTCGAAATTCACATTTTTAGCCAAACATGAACCTCCCTAAGCTCCTTCTGTCTCCCTGGGCTAGCATGTGGCACTGATTGTATCTCGGAAAATACTATCTTGGACATCCTTGCAGTAAGCTTATCTCCAACCTCTCTAAAATAATTTTTAGAACTCAGCATCTTCCACTTACTTTGTCATTGGTATCAATATGTACAAAGACCGCTGGTTCCTTTCTAGATCAATTTATCAACCTGATTCACAACATGCTGAACCTAAGCACACAGGAGACAGCAAACTATTCTGAAATCCAAAAAACTCAAAAGTCACTTATTATGATTTTTTTCTTTAAAAGTTAAAATGAATACACATGTATGTTTAATTCTAAAACATTACTTATTTTAGTTTGCAAGTGGCACTTTTGTTCTTTGGCTTTACAAATTGTATCAGATGTGCCATGACTGACAAAATGGTCAAACATACATCATACAAGTACTATAACATGTTTTTCTAATAGTATTGTATATACGTAATACATAATCGAATAATATAAATAATATATCATCCTATAGAAGCATGCCATTTGCTACAAGTACTCTAATAAAGAAAACAAAACAAGAAGACAGTAGTATATAATATAACTTTTCATAATAAAAAAAATTACATATTTCTGATATTACTGAACACCTCTCCGTACAGTATTTAGGTTATATCTTCAGGCAACAGAAAAATAGATCTGTTTTATATATTTGAAGAAGAAACAGCCCCTGGGCTGAGAAAGTTTTTTGCGATATAAAACAGAAACATATATTTCCAGTAATCAAGCTGGTTTAACTTTTTATAACATTATGCATGGCCTTGTTCTTCTGGCAGTGAAAGAACAGGATGATATTAAATGAGCATAGACAAGGGGCCTCATTAGATTGCAAAAGTTACTGCAACCCACAATCTATTTGCGGGTTACAGGCTGACAATCCCTACAGGCTGTCAAAATCATAACTCCAACCCAGCTAGGCCTTTGATCTTTCAAGCCTGAACATGTTACAATCTCTAAAATCACAAATCACTATTAAATTGCTACATATCCTCAAGCACGCAATTGCTTTCACACCCGTAAATGGCAAATGTAGTCAAAAATTCTACGAGTATTAGAGAGGACTCGCAAGGTGGTTAAATACCGGTTCATAACACTATGAAAGCAAAGAAAAACACAATACGGCACTTTAAAATATGAAGAAAGCGTTGAATGACATTAGAATTAATTGCATAACAGTCTCAAGCTCGCAAATCTGAACTCAAAAATGATTATTTTATATCACTGGTTTGATACCCCGATCACATATTGGACGTCTAAACGCTAATAGGTCATGTCAAACAAATCTAATTAGTTTCTATGAGGAGGTTAGTAGGAACCTTGATCAAGGCAACTCAGTGGATGTAGTCTTTTTGGTATTTTGCAAAGGCTTTTGATACCGTGCCACATGGCAGACTATTGTGCAAACTAAGGGATACATGAATTGCAGTAAATATCTGCTCATGGATCGAGAGCTGGCTAAACGACAGAAAGGAAAGGGTTGTGGAAAATAGAACATACCCTGATTGGGCTAATGTGGTAAGTGGGGTTCCTCAGGGTTCAGTACTAGGTCCTCTCCTTTTGAAAATATTTAGTAATGACTTAGAGGTGGGACTAGAAAGTAGTCTCTCCATTTTTGCTGATGACACAAAGTTGTGCAAGGTATTTAAATCAAATAATGATGTACTTTCCTTCCAAAGGGATTTACATAAAATAGAGGAATGAGCATCTAAATGGCAGATTAAATTTAATACAAATAAATGTAAAGTTATGCATCTGGGAAGGAAAAATAGCCATGCAAATTATATTCTTAATGGGTCAAATATAGGGGTAGCAGATATTGAAAGGAATTTGGAAGTGCTTGTGGACAACCACCTAATTAACAATGCGCAAAGCCAAGCAGCAGCTGCAAAGGCAAATAAAATATTAGCATGTATTAAGAATGGTATAGAAGCAAGGGAAGCAAATATAATTCTGCCACTATACAAGTCTCTAGTATGCCCTCATTTGGAATATGGAGTACAGTTTTGGGCACCACTTCATAAAAACGACATTTTAGAGCAGGAAAAGGTACAGAGAAGGGCAACAAAACTAATAAGGGGAATGTAGGGGCTAAGTTATGAAGAAAGACTAACGAAATTAAGCTTATTTTCTCTAGAAAAAAGGCGTCTAAGAGGGGATATGATTACCTTATATAAATACATCCAGGGTCAGTATAAAGATTTGTCAAGTGAGCTTTTTGTGCCAAGAGGTTTTCAAATGACAAGAGGACATCCTTTGAAGTTAGAAGTAAAAATATTCCACCTTAAAGAAAGAAAAGGGTTCTTCACAGTAAGGGTGAGGTAATCTGTGGAATTCTCTACCAGAGGAGGTGGTGACAGCGGATTCGATAGATAACTTTAAAAGGGACTGGATTTATTTATTTTTATATAAAAAGGGAATTCAGGGTTATCATGGATAATTAGAGAGAGAGTATTGATCCAGGGAGGAATCCAATTGCCAGTATTTGGGGTCGGGGAGGATTTTTTTTTTTTCCTTTGGGACAGTTTCACTTGGGTTTTTTCTGTTTGCCTTCCTCTGGAATCAATTCATTAACAAAGAAACCACAAATTGCAGATCAGAGGAGATCTTATAAGGTTGAACTTGATGGACTGAAAGTCTTTTTTCAACCTCAATTACTCTGTAACTATGTAATTGATTGACGTTTAACCTCCATGTTTAACTTATTGGCACTAATTGATATTTGATCCAAATTAACCACTAAGAGGAAATATCGAGACTTTGCACATGATTTGGAATTTTCTACTAAAGTGACTAAAGTTATCTCTAAAGAAAGCAGTTAAGCATAACAGATATTCAGCCACATTAAATTCCAGCCCCGTAAGTGCAACGTGAAGCTCGCAATGGCTGCAAGCTTGAAGAGTTGCAGATTTATAGGGCTATTAAATTAGAACAGGCTGCAAGTTACGGGCTTGAGAGGCAAACCCGTAAACCATACTTCGCTCATCGGATGTGCGGCAGTGAACGTGATCAATTAGTCTAACTCATAGTTACGAGTTGGGATGGAGCCAATGGCAAAAGAGATTGTCAGAATTACGTCACTGAAAAATGGAGGTGGGATTTTCAAAGTCCTACTCGGTTCAATTACGAGTTACGATAGGACCCACATTCCAGATGTAATGCAATATTCATAAAGACGTAAATATGATATTCTATCACATGTGAGTTACAGTATATGTATTAACACATTGATTGCCAGGTTCAATATAACATAAACATTATACAAGTAATAAAGTATTTTTATGGGCCTATTTGTGGGCTTGAGAATGTTGTGCTATTAACTCTAAGATCTAACATCACTTTCCCTTTTAATAAAAGTACACTAGTGTGATGATATGTGCATTTAAAGTGCTACAGGTTGGAATTTACCCCCCTTGCGGGTACTCTCTAGCACTCGTTGGCTTCTTGGCTCCATTTGCGAGTTACGAGTTTGAACGCAAGGGATTTTGATGCAATTTAATAGCTCAATTGGAACATAGCGGTTACAGGCTTGAAAGAACAAAGGATTTGTGGCCACGAAGTTCCACGTTCCACGTCCCGTAGGCTTTTTTAGGCCTTGCTGCGTCTTAACCCACAATTTGTCTGCCGGTTGCTTTAAGAGGCTAATTTAACAGCCTTAAGTCCTGCGACCTACGTTACGAGCTACGATTCATTAATTCGTAGCAATTTGATGGGGCTGATAAAAGGAAAAATAAGTTCTTATTGAAAAATATTATAAACACTTACATACACATGTGTAGAGAGAGACTATTAGACTATGGGACTTTACCCATTTTGCTTTTTTGTCAAACCACATGCTATTTTGAAGAACTACACTTAAAAATATGCCAAATGTTTTTAAAGTAGAAAATTAAATAATACTCCCTCAAAGAGGTCACACCACCCTGAAGCTGAGCAGGGCTGGGCCTCGCCAGTACTTGGATGGACCATCTAGGTACACCAGGAGCTGTATGCTGTGGACCACTGGAAATGGAACTGGCAACCCACTCCAGTATCTCTGCCATGAAAACCATGTGGATCAACATGACCATGGACATTAAGATGTGCCTGGTGTGTTACGGTCCATGAGGTCATGGACGGTTAGACATGACTAAATGACAAACAACAACTTAGCTGAGACTGCAATGGCAATTTTTCCCATAGGAAACATACAATTAAGTCTTTAAAGGACTACTGTTGTTAAAAAAAAACACTTGTTTATAAAGTATGGATCAAACAATATTAGCTGCTGTGTAAGCCATGGGTACAAAGCATTTTTGGGTAAATCTTATTTTTGAAGACTAAAGTTATGTATATACAGTAATCTAGTTTCTATTTGTTACAACACTTCATCAGAGCTGAATCATATGGATGTTTATGTGCGAAAAGAGGCATGGGGAAGGAGCGAACAGAAAACCTTTGTTAAGATAATTGGATAAGGTTGAAATTGACACCAAACCCTTTTCCCCTCACTGGCCCTTAAGAAGACTCCTTGCTTCAGAAAATGCAACCATATCTCTCCAGAAATGTAAAGACCCATCCTATACACACCTTGTTCCCCCAGAACCCAGTAAAGGCATCATTATTATTTTTTTCTAATTAAAAACTATTTATATGTCAGTCTCAAAGTTTTCATGCAAATATTTTTTTCACCGTGCAGTGGTCCTGTAATGATATGCTTTACAGCCTCCATGAAAAGTTGTGAATGTGGGAGAAAAACTTATCACCACAATAGGACACAAATACACAATTCTGCCACTGAGCTGGTTAATAACAGTAAACCAGCAGAACAACATTGAAAATATAATGAATGGTCATTACATCTGGCATAAAATGTGTAGCTGTAGCCATAGAGGTGCATGCATAGAAAGCAATTTATTTTTTAAGTTGTTTTTCTAAAGTTGAATTATATTATTTTGCAGCATTCTTTTTTTCTGAAATAATATATGATTTTATCTGTACATGTAAAATCCAGCACTAACAGGCTTTTCTTACAGCTGCTAATTAGATAAGCTGTTATGATGTTATTTTTATATCAGATTGACACTTCATGGATAAATTGTTACTGTGAATGTACAAAATCCAATCTTAATTTTTGAGTTTTCTGTTAATATAAATGCGATGCATTCAGTAAAATAAGAATGTAGTACTGGTTTACTTTTTTGGCAAGTATTTATTAATTCTGTTTCTCATATTAAGGTAGATTAACTATTTCTCTGTTAATATGTTGAGTTTATTTTAAAGGGACGCTGTCACAACATAATCAATTTATTTTTAGGTTATTCTTAAAGAGCATGAAAAACTGGCTATATGTTGTATTATCATTGTTTTCTTAAGTGAATCATTCCTGGGAAATCCCATATTGTGGTTGTTGTTATATTTCTATGCAAATGACGACTTCACATATATTAATTATTTGCTTTGATGTGTTAATTACTGTCTGTCTCTGTGATGGCCAAAATAATTACAATTATCTGACAAATCGCTCTCCCACCCTTTTAAAGTACTTTGAGACACGCGTTAGCATACTGAGCCACACATTAACATATAGGAGCCACAAAATAAATTATAAATATTTCAGAAATGATTTACTGTAAAGATGAACTGGTAGTAATGTAAAGCCAGTTTTTACTGCTTTTCAAAAATCAACTTCCTGTTAGGGTAACAGAGTCCAGAAGATCATAGCTATATAGAAGAAAAGGACATTTTAATAGATAACTTTAAAAAGTGGTTGGATATATTTCTGAATAAAAAGCACATACAGGGTTATGTAGGCTAACTTGAGAATGATGGGTGTTGGTCCAGGGAGCAATCCGACTGCCACAAATTTGGTGTCAGGATGGATTTTGTTTTTCGTATGAGACATTTGGCAGTGTTCTTATGGGGTATTTTGTTTGCCTTCCTCTGGATCAATTAACAATTCACTAATTGCAAGCATCAGATGATACCTAAAAAGGTTGAACTTGATGGACTAAAATACTTTTTTCAACATCGTAACTATGAGCCCTATTCTATTAGAAGCCTGCAAATATAACCTGTAATTTTTGTTGCGGCTGTTTTTTCTTTCTCTAAATATTTGATGTATTCTATTGACTCAAGCTCGCAATTTACCTATTTAAGCCTAAACTCCTAAACACTGCCCTTAAGTAGGATTTCAGGGAGCGTCATCATATGATCTGACAATATTTAAGCACGCCCGTAATTAACTTCTTAGACACAGCCAATAGTGTCATCATGATGTCAGTATAACATGGAAGTTACACAAAATAATTAGTGCCAAGAAGTAAATTGCATATTTGTGGGTTTGAGACTGTTGTGCAATTCATTTTTCTTTCAATGTTTTCATGCCTTCCTGTGCTTTTAAAGTATAGTAGTGTGTGTTTAATTGCTGTTATAGATCTTATAAGTGTTTAAAAAAGCCCTTGTCAGTCCTATTTAGTACTCATAAAATTTTTGACAGAAACGTGATTCTTTTTACAGTTGCGGGTTAAACTTTATTTGCAATCTAGAGCCATGGGTCTAATAGAATATCAATTTTGTGTAACTTCAATTATTTAGAGCTTATAATATTTGAGCTGTGCAAAAAACAATGGAGTTCTAAGGCCAAATTTGCATCTTTGGCTGGCCCGTAGTGATTATGGAGGGGGTAACTCCTAATCAGATTTTGAGTAGCTAATATAATACTTGCCAATATTAAGAGCGATTTTAAGTATGCATACATTTCCGAATTGGGTAATAGAATAGGGCCCAATGTTAGTATGACATGACAAACCATCTAAACGACTTCTACCGCTCTATTTTCTGCAGCTGATGAGAGTTACTAACTAATAAAGTAACTGACAGGTCTAATTACAGCAGGTGAAGTTTTAATTGTGATATCAATGGAAAATTGGGACCAAAAGCTAGATTGGAGAGGGTCAAGTAACTAGCTGGGGGAAGTGGTTGTAGATGAGTCACTCAAATAATTTTGAAGCCAATAAAAAGCTGAGATAAATAGTCATAGGTAGTTGAAGATACTGGATCAACCTTTCTTAAGGATAGGTGTTTAATTAGGGTATGTTTGAGAGGTTCAAACTTGCAGAGAGATAAATGGGTAAATTGTAAAATAAGAGAATGGTAGAAGGTCAGAGACTTAATTTTCTTTTACAGGATGGGAAGAGTGTGTGTTGTGGAGAAGAGAGGTTGTTCCTGAAATTTTCCATTTGCATCAGGATAATGTTACATTATCCAGCCATTGCTTGATAAATACTTCATTATCTTGTCCATTAAAAGTAATTAAACGTTAAATAAAAAAACAAACTAACCTTTTATGTTTCTCTTCTATGCCGTCTTCTCTTGGCACTGCAAATACTTACATTGTGTAACCATAACCTCCATTATGCCATGTTTTGTGTACTTGGCTTCACATTTACCAGTGACTTGCTTCATTTTAATGTAAAATAACAGATTTTCAGGTCTCCTGCTCTATGTAGTGTCCCTGCAGCAACCACTGCCCTCTTACTGTACTTTAAAATTGTGCTTACAAGTTAATAGTATCAAAACTCTCTTGATAATGTTGACACTATAAAACAAAAAATTAGATAATATCAAAAACATGAGATATTATCTACTGCCCAATGGATTATGTCAACATTAACAGTTTCTGACATTATCAATAACCTGATGAAATGTTTAATGAATTGTTCACATAGGGGTCAAACAATATTCCCATACAGTCATGACTGATAGAAGTAACTGACCCTGTCTGACCACTGTTACCAACTCATTACACATTTCACAATATTTTGAATCCTGCAGCATCACACACACATCTCAAGAGAGGTACTGAAAGCTCCAGATTATATTATGACTAAAAAGATTACTATAAGGTCTTGTCATGACCATATGAAACAATACTGACAGGTACATTACCCATGAATAAACAATGAGGGAGTGTTTCTGGTAAGTAAATGCATAATTGGGTATGTTGGTTTCTCGTTGACTGTCCTCTCTGATTATCTTCACAGCTCTAGGTGCGAAATTATCCTTCTCCGCATGAATGTTTGTGGTCGCCTATAATATGCCTGATAATAAATCTAAAAAAAGGTTTTCTGAAAATGTCTGAATGTTCACAAATAGAAGAAAAGATGGGCCTTATTCTATGTGTAAAAGTATTTGTTAAACCCAAACTGAAACAAAAACATTTTGTTAGTATTTTACCATTGGTAAATGTGTCGTTCTTTATTTAATTACTCTTGCATGAATGTGTCAATCTATGTAGTGAGAGAAGCCATTTAAATGCCTCTGTTGAGCCTTTGATCTTTCCAGCTTGATCTTGACCTAATGGTTTTTTTATCCATCTGATAGTTTCTCAAACTACTTACTCTCCATTGAATAAAAAACTAATCAATGATCAATCTCCATATTGTTTTGCCAAAACATATTTTCCTTTTAAAGTGCATATTTGAACAATGTGTATATAATAATATGTCTAATTTCAAGCATAAATCTGAAGTTGTATGAATATGTTTGTTCTTTCGGTATTGTAGAACTGAACATGTCATGTTTATGTGCACTAATACTATTTTTTAGACACCTCTAGATCGACTAGAAAAGGAAAAAATTAATGATCTTGATGTTTTAATATAAAAATAGTTTATTATATGTGTCATAAACATGTTATACTTACACAGTATTTACTTAGTTTCACAACATTTTAATTAAAATGGTAAAGTGTCAATATGCTCATCCTTTTAATTTGTATCATTTATTATAAAAAAAAATTATATTTGTACACACCATCAATCTATGTATGTGTTTCTTTTCACTGAGCCCATCTATTTTACCACTTATTTATTCTAGAATTATAGGATGCATTGGATATATATGGTTCCATATATGTTTAGACTTCAGTGTGATTTGTTTTCAGTAAATGTGTTGATAAATTAATCTACATACTATGTTATCTAGACCAATGCTACTGAACATTAGGAGACAGTTATGGGACAGCGGGTATCTAGGGGAGAATTCCAGGGGTTTACCGGCTCATATGGGGTAGCAGATCATAGAAGAAGGGGTAATAAATCCCCTGCATTTTTGATTATTTAACCATTTTACTGTCATGGGAATGGGTTCATATAGATATATAAATAAAGATATGGGAGGATGCCATGGGAAGGAGTTCATATAGATTCATAAATAAGGATATGGGAGGATGTTGGAGCTAGTGCAGTATGGTCACATTAGTTAGCCTTGCTATGAAGACTATACAAACGAACAATTCCTAAGTAGGTTTGTCCTATAGGTCTGGTTACCTACTCAGAGAGCAGCCTCTTTTAGCTCACTTGTGCCATTGACAGGGGGATAGGGACTCCAGACGTGGACTCCATGCTTACTGTGCCATACGGAATACAGCTGCACCTCACTGACGAGGCCCACAGAGGCCAAAACGTCCCTCTAGGGTTTGCTGTTTCTCCTGTTCAGGGTCAAATTTCCTGGCATTTGTGGCTGGATCACTCTTTTGAGTGAGACCAGACTGATATACTATCCTTTAGAGTGTAAGTTTGCAAATTTTCAATCTTGCATGGCTTTTTGGAGAAAGTACTATGGACACGGGATTCTAAACTCCGTGACAGGGCACTCCATTCTTTGCAATGTGTTTATATTATTTTTGTCTCTGCCTGGAACTTGTTTAGCGCTTTATAATGATAATAATAATAATAATAATAATAATAATAATACTATACTACAGGACATTTCTCCCTTTGTAGTGCATAAGTGAGCTCAACAAGGCTGCTCTCTGAGTAGGTAACTAGACCTATAGAGCAAACCTACTTAGGTGTTGTTTGTTCTCAGATGAGGACCTTGACTCTATTTGTTTAGTTTTACTGTGGAGACTGCTGAGATTCAGACTCTCTGAGACTCCTGTCAG
Organism: Discoglossus pictus; assembly: GCA_027410445.1. Taxonomy (NCBI): domain Eukaryota; kingdom Metazoa; phylum Chordata; class Amphibia; order Anura; family Alytidae; genus Discoglossus; species Discoglossus pictus. The sequence goes on along the minus strand of CM050167.1, from coordinate 259,008,394 downwards.
CAGGTTGTGAGCACACATTAGAACTAGAAAGCGACATCTGAATCAGTAAGTTTTACTGGATTGTTTTTTTGTGGGAGCAAAGTTGCTTAATAAAACCTGTGTAGTTATGAGTTCTTACTGGAGCCATGGAATAGATTCCTATGTTGATTGCCCCATGTCAGTTACTATTATTTCATTTATTTGTAATGCGTCAACATAATCAGTAGTGCTGCACAAGGGTAAGTTCAAGTCAAAAACAATATTAACACAATGCCTAAGAATAGAGGGCCCTGTCTTTGAGCTTAAAATCAAACATACACATCAATTTGTAAGCAAAAATGCTCTTGTTTCTCAAGAATGTGCCAAATAACAATATTAGCAGCTGTGTAAGCCAAGGGCATAAAACATTTTTCGGCAAATTCTAAATTGTTTAGGTAGAGGGATGAGGGAGTAAGGGAAAAAGTCCAGGATACGTTTGAATCGCTAGCACACCTCTTTCCCCTTACAGACCCAGAAGCAGGCACCTTGCCTCGTTCAATGCAAAAACATCTTTCCAGGAATTTAAACTCATCTCTCATGCAAACAACTTACAACAAATAAAATGAATCCCTCCAAGGTCCTGCAGAGGTATCAACATGTTTTTTTTTCCTATTAAAACTACCGTAGCTTACCACGTTTTTCCTGCTTAATTATGTTCTTAGTCAGATTCAAAAGTTTTCAAACATATTTTATTTTGTTGTGCAGTGTTTTTTTTAATATCAAACATATTGTGAGCCAATGATCCCTAGATGATTCAGACTGTACCGTGGTTAAAAACAAATCCATATATGTATCATATAATATGTATTGAATCTAACAAAAATATTTAAAATCTAATCTATATACATTATAAATTATTTTCTATTGAAGATACAAGTTTAGAGAAAACTTCCTTTTCCCATTACTATGTATGGAGGGGACTGGATATTTATCTTAAAAATATTTTTTCAAACAGGATTGAGACTCCAGTGTAAGATACATACTTTTTCACATTCAGCACCTATGTGAATCAAATAGCTTATATTTCACTTGAAGATCTCCTGTGGTACAATATTTCTTCTCAAGGAGCAATTCCACATATTTTATTATATATTTAACATGACAAGCACAACTCCACAATGCCTTGTGGAAAAAAGGAAGCAAGTGAACAGACAAATCATCTTGTCAAATGAGGTAGTAGAAACCAAAAACACATAGCTGCTAGCAGCAAAGTTACTCTGGGTCTTGAGACCAAATCATAGCGCTGAGGCTCAATACTGTATCATTAAGAGTCATGAAAAATTAAAAGCATGAAGTCAAAAAAATGCAATGTTAATAAGTGATCATGTCAAAATAGAACAAAAGCAAAAAAAGACAGATATAGTTTTGCAACGTTTGTATTTTATGTAATTTAAAGTGTATTCTTTAATGTGGAGTACATAGATTTACAAAATGTATCAATGTATGTAGTCACAATATAGCACATTTCTTTAATCATTCAATATTTAGCAGTGAGATAAAACATTGCTCCTATTCAATTTAAGAACATTTAAAAAGATGCAACTATGGAAAGTTACCAGTCTCCTCTCATTTTGTGTCTGTGTTTCATGCACTTTGATAGAGGAACACAATAAAAAAGGTTGGACATAATTTTCCAAGTTTTGCTAAAATTTAACCAGTCATACAAAAAAAAAAAAAATAAAGAAACTAAATGGTTTAGCTTCTTTAACCATCTAAACATTGGTAGAGCAAAACAAACAGCACAATAATTTGTTCAAAATCAGTAGCCTATATAGTTTCGGATTCCCAGGTCTCAACTCTGCTCCAAGCAGTCATCAACTGCAGGCTGCTATCTCACTGGGTGTGTCTTTCTCCAGGTCAGATAAAACTGCAAACATTAGCATTAGTCCATTAGCAGCCTCTCTAATACTCTAGGAGCAATAGTAGTACATTTGTGTTCACATTAGAAAGTCTAAAAATCAGTAATTTCCTGCTCAAAATTCAAAGAAATACAATCACTGCACTCTAGGAAACTGTGCAGGAACATGCAAATGAGCCCACAATGCATTTTCACTCTTGAATACAAAAAACATTCAACACATGGCTCCTTTTCGGCAGATGCTCGCTGAATTACATAGTTTTAAAGCATTGCATAGGATGGATCATACACAAACTGGGTAGGTCTCCTAGCTAATTCAGCGAGCATCTGCCGAAAAGGAGCCATGTATTAAATGTTTTTTGTATTAAAGAGTAAAAATGCATTGTGGACTCATTTGCATGTTCCTGCCCAGTTTCCCAGAGTGCAGTGCAATAATTGTATTTCTTGGAATTTTGAGCAGGTTTTTTTTTTATAGGTATACCCCATTTAAAGCAGTAGAAGACCAAGTGCTAAGACTTAAACAGGGTCATTTTAACATAGGGTAAATAGGAACAGGAGAAGTCGTGACGAAGAATACACAATCTAACTTAAATTGTAAGTTTCTGTATTTTTATATTAGCTTGCAAAAAACAGTATACATAACACATACACAAACTGTACATACACAAAAATACAAGCTTTATTTTTATGATGTCAAAGGCTCTGACTCTTCTGCAATTCCTAATTTTTAGTAATGAAGTTGTCTGGTGACATTTGTATTTTTCTTTCTGTCATTCAGCAAATGTCAGTAGCAAGAGATTGCACCCAAGATGCTTTGTCTTTCTACTTCTGTAAAAATCTGGATTCTTTGCTACAAATTGATCAATGATTTTGGTTATCATCATCAAACTTTAACTGAGGAAATCTGCAGCAAGTTCTTTGGGTTCTTCATCGTCAGAATCTGACTGAATCCCTTGTTATGCCAGTTCTTAAAGGTCATCATAGGTAAGGCTCTCATCAGAAACCTGCAGTAACTCCCCAATATCCTGTGCATCTGCGTCTCCTAGTCCTGCTGTATTTACTAGGTTGACAGTTTGGCCAACAATGGTTGAAAAAAACGTTGATAAGATGGCTTGGAGCATTATCAGTCATTAATAGCATTTTTTGGTTCAATTTAATTATATTTACAGTAATGTTTTACGTAAACAAGCCGAACAGAAAAATGTGTGGTAAACCATTTTCAAAAATGTCCATAGTGATCAAAGATGTCCTATTAAATTCCCAATTCACATGGTTCTTGGTGTTTTGGAATGATACAGAAGCAACGGTTTTATTTTGAAATCACCATTGGTGTTACAACCCAGAAGAAAGGTTAAACGGTCTTTGGCAGCTTTGAGCCCTGGTGCAAATTTATTTTTTGGGCAACATAAATGTGCACTCTCTTCTAGAAAAGTCCGGTTTCATCAACATTGAGAACTAGTTTGGGAGGATAATTCCCTCTTTCAATTATGGCTCTTAAAGTTGAAGGAAATCTAGAAAACCAACCAATACTTCTAGCCTTTTTCAAGATGATTGCTTTTGTTTCATAATCAATCCAAATAGAAAGAAGTTTCTTAATTTCCTCTAAAACATAGGTTCTGGATTGGGTTACCTTTGTTGCAGAAGACACGTCCGACTCCCCATGACCCTATGGACTGCAGCACGCCAGGTACATCTCTCAGTTATTGCCCCTCTGAGCTCCATCAAGTTCATGTACATTGCTTCAGAGGCCTCATCTATCCATCTCCACCTCTGTCGTCCCCTTCTTCTTGTGCCTTCAATCTTTCCCAGCATCAGAATCTTCTCTAGGGAATCCTGCTTTCTCATGATATGGCCAAAATATTTGAGCTTCAGCCTCATGATAGTACCTTCTAGCGAACAGTTTGTCTTAATTTCCTGAATTCCTTATCAATTGGATCTTCTTGCAGTCCAAGGGACTTTAAGCAGTTTTCACCAACACCACAATTCAAAGATGTCAATTCTACGGCGCTCAGACTTCTTTATGGTTTATGTCCTAGCTCTCACATGTTGTGCAGACCTTTGTCGATTGCCAAGCTTGCCATATCTTTCCTCCCCAGAAGCAAACTTCTTTTAATTTCATGTCTATAGTCACCATCTGAAAAGATCTTGGATTCCATGAATATAAAATCTGTTACTGGCTCCACTTCTTACCCGTCTATTTGCTGGGAACTGAAATTGTCATTTGCCAAGATCTTTTGCACCCTCTTCTTTTATCCTCATTGTTACGACCCAGATTTGAGCCACATGTACCTCAATTTTCCCCTTCTAGGTCGTGCAAATGTGTTTAATCTCAGCACCCAGCAATTAATCCAGATCAGTTACAGGCACAATCAAATCCTGTTTCTTAGGACATAAGAAGAGCACAAGTACCGTTGAGTAGTACAAAGCAGACTGCATACCAGGGGTCTTTGATCAGCTCCAAAGTGGCGACACCTTGCCTCAGAGTGACTATACATTTAACCCCTGACCTCCCTGTCAACTCTCTCTCTCCAAGTAGCTTGGCCCCCTCAATTGCACATTCCTGTTCCAAATGCCTGGGGAACCCGACTATAACACTTTATTCATATTCCCTGGGGAGAATGGAGCATTTTGACACTACAAATGGCTGGGTACCATCCATACATCATATACAAACAAGTATAACATGGCTCACACACAGGATGGCTGACAGCAAAACAACTCCCATGGTTTTGTAGCCAATATTAAACACATCATGCCAACACAGAAATACCTGTCCATGTTAATCCAGGCCTTCCCCAATAGTCCATCAGTCCCCAAGAGTTCAGTGGACCCTCCTGAACATGACACTCATCAACAAATATTTTATTTCCTCCTCACTTTCAGCCATCAAAGTAGCATTATCAGCATATCGGAGGTTGTTGATAGTACTTCCAGCAATATTTCTTCCAGATTTGAATTCATCCAGCCTTACATATAATGTACTCTGCGTATAAGTTCAATAAATAAGGTGACAATATACAACCTTGTCTCACACGTTTTCCGATCTGTTGCCCCATGTTCGCTTCTGACTGTGGCTTCTTGTTCCATATACACATTCTTCAGGAGGCAGATGAGATGATCTAATACTCCCATTCTCCCATTCTCTTTAATAACTTGCCACATTTTGTTGTAATACACACAGTCAAGGGCTTTAGAATAGTCTATAAAGCATAAGTAATTGTTTTGCTGGAACTCTCTTGTTTTCTCTATTACCCATCGGACATTAGCAATTTGATCTCTTGTGCCTTTATCTCTGCTGAGTCCAGCTTGCCAATCTTGCTCAGTCCATATATTGTTGGAATCAAGCTGGTAGGATCTTAGGCATTACTTTACTGGCATATGAAATTAGTGCAATTGTTCGATAATTGGAGCACTCTTTGGCACTGCCTTTTCTGGGGATTGGGATGTAGACTGACCTTTTCCAGTGTATAGGACAGTGGTGAGTTTTCCATCTTGTGGAATTTTGAATAGTTCAAATGGGATTCCATCAACTCCTGCAGCCTTGCTATCAGCAAGGCATCCTAGGGCCATCTCACTTTGCTCTCCAATATGTCTGGCTCCATCTCACTGGACAAACTATTGAGGTTATCACTGCTGTTAAGATCCTTGATGTATAGATCTTCAGTATATTCCTGCCACCTCTTCTCACCTATCTGATCTTCTAACATTTTTGTTTTTTTATCACGCCTACTTTGGCATGAAAGGTGCCTTTGAGATCCCCAATTTTCTTGAAGAGATCTCTCTATCATTCTCACCCTACCCTGTCCGTCTCTCCCCTTCTTTTCTTCTCTCCCCCTCTTTCCTTCTCTCTCCCCCTCTTTCCTTCTCTCCCCCTCTTTCCTTCTCCCCACCTCTCCTTCTCTTTCCCCCTCTCCTTCTCTCTCATTGTCCCCCGCCCCTCTCCCATTGTCTCACCCCCTCTCTTCCCTCTCTCCTATCTATCACTTACCTGTTTCTTCAATGCTCCAGTCCCACGCCTGCAGCTGATCCTCCCTCGTAGCCTGGCTCCTCCTGGGTCCTGTTTGCATTGTGGAAGACAGGCAACAGGCAGGATGCCCTCAGGATGGGGGAGGTCCAGGGTACCTAGGGCTGTGTGGAAATGTCCTGGGGTGCAGTCGGAGGCTGAGGGTGGGCCCCTATACTACAGAAAATGTTTTTAAATACATTTATTTATTTAAAAACAGCCTGCACTGGGGTCCCCAGGAGATAAAGGGCGTTGGTGCATAGTACCGTCTGCACCGGCAGTAGCTCCACCTGTGATCATTGGTGATCTACTATTAATGTCCTACATTCTTTCATTTACAATGTATTAGTTTATGTGCTTTCTATATCAATGCCTACCTCTCTCTTCTTTACCAGTAGTTCAGTTTCAAAGGATCAATCAACACAACTGTGTCAGCTGCTACAATTAGAATATATCACATATATAGTTGTGAGCGCACGAGTTGTTGCTAACGCTGCGGGCTCGCGTAGCGAGCCCGCGGCCCTCGCGAAGCGAGGGCACTGCCCGAGGGTCTCAGTTGCTGCAAGGAGCGCCGAAGCGAGGGCACTGCCCGAGGGTCTCAGTTGCTGGCATGGAGCGCCGTAGGCGCTCCATGCCAGCACCTGAGGACCTCGCAAGGCGAGGGCCGCAGTTGCTGGCATGGAGCGCCGAAGGCGCTCCATGCCAGCAACTGCGACCCTCGCAAACTTCACGTCGCAACCCAAACAGTACGACACACACATTACGACACTCGCAAACAACATACGACACACGTTCACACACATTACGGACTCGCAACACTCGGACGCAACTCGCGAACATTACAAAATGTAAAACACAATACATACACACACCACATACATAAAAAACTTACCTACACCAAGAGGGAGCACCCAGCACCTCAAAAATACAACTTACACCTCGATTTTACTCGAAATAAAACAGTTTAGAGACTAAAAAAAAATCGAAGCGAGAGAAAAAATGGCCGCCGAACAAAACGAAAACGAGGCTACAGCACTCTAAACTCGCAAAACACCACAAGAAACTCGCAAAACACCACAAAACACCTACGGATATTCCGATACAAACGTATACCACACATTACTCGCCATTTTACGCCAATGCGGAAGTACACGACAACGGTTTGGGCTCGCGCACGCACAGTGTTACACTGCACACATTCAGCACGCTTACACAGCAGATCCACACCACTAATGCTGCAGCAACATCAAAACACATTCACAGCTCTTCCACACAATGCTTTAAAATAGGTAAAGTATATTCATTTATTAATGTATTATATATTTCATTATTACACACTAAACAGCATTAGCTACCTTACAATTTCATTGCCGTCATTTTTTGACGGGCAATTCGCTAGTATAAATATAAGTGTAAGTGTATAAGTGTATTTTCTGACATTTGCTGAAGAAAATACCTTTAAATGTTTGTCATACATTGTTCATACATTTTCCATCTATGCGCGTCAACAGCAAAATTTTTCCCCCCTATGACAAATGAAATTGCAATGCATTGCTCTAAATAAATCACCATTACAGAACTGTGAAGATTTTATTTAGCGGCTCCAAAATCAGAAATGTTTTAAATACATGCAAATGATAAATCCAACTAAATATAGGTATACACATTTTTCTGCATGTGCCACTTATTTGGTATCAGTTAAATGTTTTTATTTTGTACATATGTAAAAAATTTGGCTGTAACATAATGATCACACAACAGATGCAAAATACATTTTATTTGCTCTTCTTTTTTGCTTTTTATCATTCATAGAATTCTTTGAGTACAGGACACACGATACAACCTGGAAAAGTCATCACAGATCTCATTCAGGCTGACTGAGTGATATTGCCTCAATATATTTTATCCCTTCAGTTGAATATAATTTCCGTGCAGTCAGTTGACACTGGGTGAAGTCAAAAAATGCTTTCTTAATATTCTCTCAGTTTAGTGGCTACTCGGACGTTGATTTAATTAGAGTAAATTTTCAGTGTCCTAAAATGTTTCATATTCCCACTAGATTGAATTTTGAGACATATAGGCGCTTAATAAATTCCAAGCCCGCAGTTACCTCCATACAGCCCGTACGTCTGCGGGAAATTTGCAGCGGTTACATAGTGATTAAATTGAACAAGCCCGCAACTACATGGCCATCAGCTTATAACCCGCAGATCGATTGTGGGTAGCTAAAAGACGCCAATGTAATAGCAGTAACTTTTGCAGGCTACATTACGGGCTACAGTAACTACAATTTGGACAATTTAATAGGGGCCATACAGCCCTATTAAATTCCTTCAACGTGTAAAACTGTAGCCCGTAATGTAGCCCGCAAGACTTACCGCTATTAAATTGGCCTCTCAAAGCTTCCCGGAAACGACCTGCGGGTTAAGTGCAGAAAAAATATACGGGATGTTGAAATCTCCCCACCGTTGCAGCAAATCCTTTGTTCTGTCAAGCCAGTAACTGTTACGTTCCAATCACGCTATTAAATTGCGACAAATTCCAAAAGACACCCTGGCTTCAAGCTCATAACCCGCAAATGTAGACAAAAATGTTACAACCTCCAAATAGGACCCGCAAAGGGCCTACAGACAATTTATCAACACTGTAGAAAACAATATAAACACACAGTGGACTTTAAAATATGGGGAAAGCACAGAAAGGCATTACAATTACTTGCACAATAATCCCCAAATAAAAAATAAGCATTAAAAAAATATTTTATTTAATCATATGTTGGAATGGTCATGCATATGCCAATATGAAAAGCCATGCTGCAACATGCAGAAAGCAATTAAAGACACACTACCTGATTAAATTGCAACACAAAAACATGAAACTGATGCCATATTAACCCTTTGTCACTCACAAAGACTCTAATGTGAACCCTGGAATATATATATGATTGCATATACTTCTTGCTCATCACATGTACATTGGGGAAACAAAAAGTGGCCAAATTACAACGCCACATCACATATATCAGGTACCAGGGGAACATTTTATTATTTGTTGTTCAGTACTTCAGTCGTATCCAACTCTCTGTGACCCTATAAACTGCAGAACATTTAGCTAGGTCTCTGCCTGTGCTTTTCCACAAGGTTTGCATGCCAAAGATCCTGGAGTAGGTTGTCAGTTCCTTCTCTAGTGGACTGTGATTTGTCTGAGCTCTCTGCTCTGACTTGCCCACCTACAGTGGCTCTACATGGTAGAGCTCACAGCTTCATTAAGGTACACAATCCCCTTAACCACCACCACTTAGCAATCCACAAGGGGACCAAGGGAACATACACCACACTAATCTACTCTAACACATCAGGAAGGGCCACAAAAACACATGGAGGCTGTGTTGAGGCATGTGGATCAACAGCCAACTCACCTCCATCAGTGGTAATCTCCGCTATACCCATCCTTGAAAGTCCCATGCCATTGCTGGTGACCATGTGCCAAGATGTATACCCATTCCCATTTGGTGACCTACCATTATGTTTTGCTATTCATCAATTCACATTAGTGTGGTGTATGTTCCCCTGGTCCCCTTCTGGATTGCTAAGTGGTGATGGTGGTAAGGGGCTTGTGTACCTGAATGAAGCCGTGAGCTATACCATGTAGGGCCAGTATAGGTGGGTGTGTCATAGCAGAGAGGTCAGACATTGGACATTGGACATTGACATGTGTATTAACCCTTTATGTTGATTATATATGACATATATTATTATATAATATCTAATGCTATTATGACTATTAGTATTGTTACTAGCGACTTGCCCGTCAAAAATGACGGTCAATTCAATTTGAAGCCATGAGAATGCTGTTTGAGACATAATTGAAACCGTTTTGTACTGAGCGGACCTTCTGCGCTCATTGCGAGGCTTGCACTGAGCGCCTTCGTTGCACATCGCATGCCACGCAATGAACACCTTCGGTGCTCATTTCGAGTCTCAGGACCTTCAGCGCTCATTGCAAGGCTTGCGCTGAGTGCCTTTGGTGCACATCGCATGCCACACAATGAGCGCCTATTCGCGAGCCTCTCATGTTTTGTACTTTTGGCCCTCTGAGAGAGATATATATTTCTATGTATATGTAGTTAAGTAATAATTAATGATTTATTCAATTAATTAATAATTAATTATTTATGCAATAAATAGATATACTTTAATTATTTGTAATTGATATATGCAGCGAGCAATAGGCTGAAGAGCTAACAATCTGTTTGTATTTTGCGTCTGCATGGAACATACAGTTTCAGTGTTGTTGCCCTGCTTATAAAGTGTAATGAATGTTTGAACTGTGCATTCTAAATAGGCTGCGTGCGCCAGGTAAAGCCTTTGGTTTATTGTGTAAAGCGGCATTGTATAGTCGTAATGTTTTTAATGTGGTACGCATCTCGTGAGCATTATCAGGCTTTTGTAATAGTGTAGTTTGTAGGTCGTAGTGTGATGTTTAAAGTGCTACGCGGTTTGCAGTGTTTTGCGCGGTCCGGGGTCGTGCAGCCTCGTTTTCATTTTTTTCAGCGGACATTTTTTTCCTTGCTTTTTGGTTGGGCGAAAAAGGGGAAAAAGGGGATACCTACATGGGATAATGTCATAGTCTAGTCTAAGCATGATGCATAGCACCTACCAGGGTCACATGTGGTCACTAAACCACTGAAACCGGAATCCACTGAACCCAGACCTCCTTGATGCTGAAAGAGAGAAAAGAAAGGTATATGTTATTAGTATGATGAATAATACATTTTTTTGTTTGAATTCCTAACTATCTGACATCTAGGCTTGAACCTGGATGATACTCCAAATTGTTACTCAGATAAGCTATCATTTGCTAGATGAGATCTATTATTTTGTTCTTGGTCTTGATCATCCTTGGCTTCTAACATGATTCCGGCTGTGGTCTGTAACTGCATAGGATGCAGTTGGCACTCTCTATTGCTTGATTTCTGTTGTTGTGCCCAGGAATGACAGTGATTTGTGTGTGTCATGGATTTAATGATGCATCCATCTATCCCTTGTTAATTCCATGGAGCTGACATGTCAGTGTCCTTGTTAGTCATCATGTACATGTGTAGTGTGTGTGATGCACATGTGGTGGCATGTTGGTGTAGGTGTCGGATGGGGGGGGGGGGGGCTGTGTGTCTGGAGTTGCCTTGATCTATATGTCTCTATGTGTGTTCTTTAAATTACATGTATTGCAAATATGTGTAATCTGTAAATATGTGTAATCAAGGTTTAAGTGTAAAATATTAAATAGTAGAATATAAAAGAACAAAACCGCAAATTACTACTCTGAAATGACTCCTGCTCTCTCTCTAACTCTCCAAAACCACCAACTCCAGGACCTGTGTGCTACTTTGAAAAGAAAAGAAAGAAAATACAACACAGTCAATTCATGGGTGTGTGGAATGCAAATTTATATTCTCCCTCTCTCAATCATCTTCAGCTAGACTACTTTCTATTGGCTGAGAGGCCTGTATCGCACTACGTTATACCGCAGTTGGATAGTGATGGCCTGGCCAGACACTTTAAAGCCTGCGTGCGTTCAAAGAGTTTACGGGCTTGCATCTATGGCCTGTAACTCGAGGCATTGTTCAATTTAATAGCTGTGTAATGCAGCCGAATTTCAAACCCGCAGCCTTTGCGGGCGTGCCGTTGCCACTAGGGGCTTCGAATTTAATGGGGCTGATAGTTTTTAATTTCTAAACTTTTTACCATGCTTAAAACATATTTTAGAGTCATTTGGGCAATATGAAATATAAATTGAATGTTCTAAAAAGCTATACAGTTTCAAAATCAGCAGTTTGTTGAAAGGCTAAAACAAACAGCCTAACTCTGAGTTTACATTTATAAATATATATATATATATATATATATATATATATATATATATATATATATAAATACACTGTATGTATATTGTAATTATTTACTGTTCAATAAATACACACACACACATATATATGTATGTGTGTATATATATATATATATATATATATATATATAAAATGAAAAAAAATATATATATATTTATATATATATCCACGGTCTACAAAAGGAAAAATAAAATAAAACAAACAACTAAATTCCTATATAAATATTTGTACACAACAAGTGGTTCTGGAGACATGTCTCTGCCTTCATGGCTTATGTGTTCAAACAGTTAATACCCTAAATTATATCTCAAGCATTATGTACTCAATTGTACTATGCAGTATTGCCATAGTAACAAGTACAGCATGATGCATAGACATAAATGCAATACAGATTTAATTGATAGCTTACAGTTCTTACAGATATACATTCACACATATACACATATTGAGTTTGTCACCTTTACGTAATTAACACAAAATCACACTTAAGTATGAATATTACTAAAAATATAAACTGTGGAAGGATTATGCATTGGTCACCATTGGTACAAGGTGTTTTATAATGATACTAGGGAATTTCCCGTCAAAAATGACGCAATGGGCACCTCTCCCCCGTCTACTGGCACTCATCGCAATTTTCCTCTCCCTTCCCTTTGTCTTTTTCCCCCTCTCTCCTTCCCGCTGTCTCTTTGACCCCTGTCCATGCCCTGTGAATTTTTCCCCTTATCTCCCTCCTCTGTGTCTCTTTCCTCCCCTCTCTCACCCCTGTGTCTCTTTCCTCCCCACTCCCTCTCCTGTGTCTCTTTCCACCTTCTTCCCCCTCCCCTGTGTCTTTCTCCTCCCTTTTCCTGCTCTGTGCTGTATGGGTCTGAAACCATTTGCAGGCTTGGGAAATTGATCAATTTTCCCAAGCCCAAAATGGCCTTCCGATTTGCGGCTTTAAAAAAAAAAATATGTCTTTATGGCCGCCATTTTTTTTCTCGCATAGCCATTTTCAGACCTCAAAAAATGCCAAATGAAGATCAAATTAGCTTTCAACCTCACTTACAGGCTCCCTGCCTCTCCCCCTGTGCTGTGTGTGAGGTTGTCGGTTCATTTTGTAATCAATTGGCATATTTTGGGGGCCTCCAACCAGGCTTCTGATTTACAGGCTTGAAAAAAATGGCAGCAGTTAAGTTTTGCATGCCTCGCGATGAGCGCCTTTGCCGCTCATTGCAAGCCTTTTTCTAAGCCTCTGATGCTCATTGCGCATGCGCAAGCCCCTTTCTTTTAACACTGCGTGAAGACAACTCGTAAGTACGACAACTATTATATGTGATAAATTCTAATAAAGCAATTGACATAGAATTTAGTATTACAAAAAAAACTCCCATGTTTTACTTTGAGTAATTAAGCCATGTCAATATAGGTTTACCCAGAGCATGTTCTGCATTAATAACTTTATGTAATCCCACCTGAATAGATGCTTTGAATTAAACAATAAAGTCTTGAGTTAGCAGCATGTCCAAACATTGTATTTATGTTAATATCATATCATTGTTATGGGATTTCTTTAAAACTGTTACAAAACCAGATATGTCAGCATAAGAACAAAATTGAGTAGAGTTAAAGAAATAGAATCTCATTTTATCAGATAACAAACTCCTTAAGGTTGAAGGTACTTGTAAAGTCCGTTATATCAGTTTCTCTTCTGTGTGTCTGCAATTTTTAGAGTCTGCTCTAGAAGAATTTTAGAATTACTATGAAAAACAGATGCTGGCAAGAGTTAAGAATGCATTATAAGCATTACGTGTTTGAATAAATAGTCCTCATCAATGTAATGTACACCTCAGCATCAAAGCAAATTTGGCATTAAATGTGCTCAGTGATTTGCAATCGCCAAACAGAATTTAGTCAGTTTACATTATGTGAATGTATGAAACATACAATTTAAATGAAAACTCTTGGGCAGAGATTTCAAATTAACTAGAATTTAGGACACGGAAAAACGCTATGGTTATGTTATGCCATGGTTATGTTATGCCATGGTTAGCCTATGTGCTAGCAGCTGCAGTGTCACATATAATAGTTGTCAAACTACGAAACGTTGATCACTGCAGTAAAAAAATAATTACCAAGGGATAGTATACAGGAATATATACAGTGCCTTGCAAAAGTATTTACCCCCGTTGGCATTTTTTGTGTTTTGTTGCCTCACAACCTGGAATTAACATGGATTGTTTGAAGATTTGCATCATTCAATATACAGAACATGCCCACAACTGTGAAGATATTTTTCTTTTGTTGTGAAGCAAACAACAATTAGGACAAAATAACAGAAAAAGTAAATGCGCATAACCATTCACCCCCCTAAAGTCAATACTTTGTAGAGCCACCTTTTGCGGCAATCACAGCCCAGGGCAGCTTTGTATAAGAGCTTGCCACATCTTACCACTGGGATTTTTATACATTCCTCCTTGCAAAACTGCTCCTGTTCCTTCAAGTTGGATGGTTTGCACCTGTGAACAGCAATTTTTAAGTCTGACCACAGAGTTTCTATTGGATTGAGCTCTTGGCTTTGACTAGGCCATTCCAACACATTTACATGTTTCCCCTTAAACCACTCAAGTGTTGCTTTAGCAGTGTGTTTCGAGTCACTGTCCTGCTGGAAGGTGAACCTCCGTCCTTGCCTCAAATCATGCACAGAGTGGTACAGGTTTTGCTCAAGAATATCCCTGTATTTAGCACCATCCACCTTTCCCTCAACTCTGATCAGTTTCCCAGTCCTGGCTGCTGGAAAACATCCCCACAGCATGATGCTGCCACCACCATGTTTCACTGTGGGGATGGTGTTCTTTGGGTGAAGTGATGTGTTGGCTTTGCGCCAGACATAGCCTTTTCTTTGATGGCCGAAAAGTTCAATTATTGTCCTATCAGACCAGAGCACCTTCCTCTATACATTTTTGGAGTCTCCCACATGCCTTTTCGCAAACTAAAAACCTGCCTTTTTTTTTTTTGCTGAAAGTAGTGGCATTCTTCTGGCCACTCTGCCATAAAGCCCAACTCCATGGAGTGTACGGCTTATTGTCGTCCCATGTTCTTTCCATTTGGTTATGATAGATTTGATGGTGCTCCTGGAGATCATCAAAGATTTGGATTTTTTTAATAATCTAACCCTGACTTGTACTTCTCAACAACATTGTCCCTTAATTGTTTGGAGTTCCTTGGTCCTCATGGCAGTTTTTGGTTAGTGGTGCCTCTTGCTTAGGTGTTGCAGCCTCTGGGGCCTTTCAGAAAAGGTGTGTATATGTAATGACAGATCATGTGACATTTAGATTGCACACAGGTGGACATCCTTTCACTAATTATGTGACTTCTGAAGGTAATTTTTTGCACCAGAGCTGTTTATGGGTTTCATAACAAAGGGGCTGAATACATACGCACATGCCAAATTTCTGTTTTCTATTTCTAAAAAATAGTTTATGTATATATTTTTCTCATTTTACTTCACCAACTAATGTGTTCTTATCTATCACATAAAATTCAGATTAACAAAACATTGAACTTAAGGCTGTAATGCAACAAAATAGGTTAAAACACAAGGGGGTAATTACTTTTGCAAGGCACTGTACAGTCAACATGGATTTATGAGATATAGGTCATGTTAGTTTCTATGAAGCAAAGGGGAGCTTGGTTCAAGGCAACTCAGTTGACATAGTCTTAAAGAAAGAAAAATATTCTTCACAGTAACTGTGGTTAAAGTGTGGAATTCTCTACAAGGAGTTTGTGATTCAATAGAGAACTTTAAAAAGAGGTTTAATCATTGGCAAAGCTAGATAACGGAGGGCCCTGGTGCAAAAAATAAAGTTTTGGGGGCCTCTCTCCCCCAAAGGGGGAGGTTGTAAAATCCCCAAGACCCCTTTCCATAACAGCACCCTTCCCCAAGACCCTTTTCCATAGCTGCTTCCCACAGGACCCTTTTCCATAGCTGCTCATCTTCCCATAACTCCTGCCTGAGTGAAGCACACATGTATGCACATATATAGATATACTATCTCTACAAAGCAGCCAGTCCCTCTCAACAGCAGCACTCACGCAACATTCACCTCCACATAGCACCCATTCCTCGCAGAATCTATCCCCACCCAGCAGCCAACCCCTCTCAGCACCCACCTCAATGAACACATTCCCCCTGTACTTATACTTTTGATGAAAAAGGGCATTCAGAGTTATTGAGAAGAAGAAGGAGTATTGATCCAGGGAGTAATAATTCCCCCCCATTATGAGTGAGTTAGCAATGTTTCAATTCATTTTCTCTTTTTGCCTTCCTCTGGGTCAATTAACAATTAATCTATATATTACAAGGATCAGAGGACCTAAAAGGCTTGAAATTGATTGACATCAGTATTTGTTCAATTTGAATCATTGTGTTACTATGTACCATATTTTTCTGAAGCCCTCATGTATAAGACGACCCCTATTTTTGGAGCCTAAAATTCATAAATAAATAAATATGCAAATGTGTATTTTATAAGTTTTTATTGTGTTACACATATATTTAAGGGCACTTTCTGTCATGGTTTTCACTGCTTTCTATTCCAGCTCAATATCCTTGTGATCACATCACTTATTACTCAGATCACAAAGATATTCAGCTGGAATGGAAATCAGAGAAAATCATGACAGAAAGTGCCCTTAAATATATGTGTAACAGAATAAAAACATACTCTTCTATTCTGTCCACTTTGTTTACTTCACTCATATTTGTATCAGTATCAGTATTGCTTTTGACTTGATAAAGAGAGGATCATCTCTTGAAAGCTCATCTTCAATGCAAACTAGGAATATGTCTGTCCAATAAAAAGGTATCACTATATACTTTGGCCTCTGTGGGCCTATTCAGCGAGGTGTAGCTGTACTCCCTATGGCACAGTGAGCAAGGAGTCCATGTCTAGTTCTCCCTATTACCCTTAGGGTCATTTGCATACACAACAACAATATTAGAAAAATGCCTAAGGGTTATTTGCATACACAACAACAAAATTAGAGGTGCTCAGTCTGAGTACGAACAGTACCTGAAGTTGGTTTGTCCTATAGGTCTGGTTACCTACTCAGAGAGCAACCTCTTTTAGCTCACTTGTGCCCTTCACAGGGAGAAATATTGTGAAGTATATGAGTCTGGTCTCACTCAAAAGAGTGACCCAGCCCCGAAATACCAGGCAATTCAACCCTGTTTCCCCTGTTCAGGGTAGAATTGCCTGGTATTGCAGGGCTGGGTCACTCTTTTCAGACACCACCCTCCAATCCCACTACCAAGTCATTAATAAATATGTTAAAAAGGAGGGGACCTAATACTGAGCCCTGAAGAACCCCACTTACCACATTAGTCGAATCAGAGTATGTTCCATTTAAAACAACCCTTTGCTTCCTGTCTTTTGGCCAGCTCTCAATCCATATATGTATGGCAGTTCCTGTATCCCTTAGTTTGCTCAATATTCTCCTATGTGGCACTGTATGAAAAGCCTTTGCAAAATCCAAATAGACTTCATCCACTGAGTTGCCTTGATGCAAGTTCCTACTAACTAACCTCATATAAACTAATTTGGTTTGTTTGACATGACCTATCCTTCATAAATCCATGCCGGCTCCTACTTATAATCCTTTTTGAATAGACGTATTACTGAATTGTATCCCTTATTAACCCTTCTTTCCCACTACTGACGTGATACTCACTAGTCTATAATTCCCCAGAATTGCTCTTGCTCCCTTCTTAAATACTATTAAAGATCCCCAAAGTACCTCTTCTAGTATGTAAATTATAATATACAAACAAATTGTGTAATCAGTGTGTAATATTGATCTGTGATTCATTTTTTACTATTTTAATTGTCGTTGTTTAATTTTATTCAATAAACTTTTTATTTTAATTACATGCTGTGTCTGCAATTTTGCCATGATATTATAATTTACATCCTAGTAGGGGTACTTTCGGGATCTTTAAGTGTCTTTTTTTGTATATTGTGTCTGCAGGAAAAAAAAACCTACTTATCCAAGGTGACCAACTATGCCCTCGCCCTCCATCCTCGCTCTTGCTTCAAGGCTCTGGTTCCTCATCTTTGGCTCACAGTGGAGTTCCCCCACAGTGAAGTTCCCCCACTGACTAAAGTCTTTCTGATCGCACCTTCACTTTATATACTATTTTGATGGCTTTTGTGCCCATCATATTTCAGCCAATTAAAATCCAGTATTTGCATTGTTCGTGTCCCATTACTGATTGATTAAAAGTCTAACCAACTAGACTTGTGCATTCCAATTAGTTAGTTAGTAAAGGTTAGCCTTTAACCAACCAGAGGGCTCCATTTTACCCTATTCTCATTGGTCAAAATGACAGCCAATCAGAATAGGGCTGCATAGGAATGTGACCCTTTTGTGATTGGCTTTTGAAAGAGCCAGTCATAGAAGAGGTTGTAAATTTACACCCAGGCTGAAAGGGGTTAATCGGCTGGTTTAGTGTGTTAACATCATATACAAATGAATGAACAACAAAAAGTGTATATGGAAACATATTTCCATGTACTGCCCAGCATCTTCAGGCAACCTGCCACCCCTGAGAATGTGCTGCCCTAGGCCTGGGTCTCATGGTTTCTAGGCAGAAACACACCCCTGGTTCACTAATGACAATGTATATAGCTTTTCAAAAGAGGGCATTTTAAATATACAAGCACCTAAACTCTCTAAGCATCCCATTTTATGCTTTGATGGCAGTTTTCTTTAATAGCAATTTGCATTCCCTGTAATGCCTAATGAACCTACAAGATTATGTTTCATTTCCTTAAAATCTTTTTCTCTGCTACATTCCATTTACGATCCGTGTCACTTTAAATCCAAGGTATACTATTTGTATGTAATTGTATGTAACTGAAATGTCAGTGATTTATTGATATGCCCTTTTGTCTCTCACATTAAGTAATATCAGACTTGTAAAAGACACCCTTTGTCATGCTAGCTTTTATTTTACACAACTGAAGGCTTTACTGGTGAATGAGAGAAGATACTATAATTGATTTATTTTATATTGCATTGCTGTAAATTAAGATTTAATTTTTGTCTAGCATTAGTTTCTGTTGCGCAAAATACCTTGATTAATTTTTACAGATGGTTGGGTCGCACTGCAACAAATCTGCAATTCAGTAAACTCATTATTGTTGTATAATCTAAATGCAATTTATCAGAGGAAGCAAACAGATAATAGTGATAAATGCTAACAAGGCATTATTATTCAATTTTAATTACATCCCCAGAGTTAGTACAGTCCCTTATACTTAATAGGTTAAACTGATTTATGTTATATTAACTTGGTGTTTGTTCTGAACTATTAGTAGTTTAAAACTATTTAGTACTAGCAACTTGCCCGTCAAAAAATGATGGCAATGAGATGTGTATGTTTTTAAATTTGTTTGGTCAGTAATATACGTACTTGACACTTGTAAGCGTTTTCCTTTTGTCGAAAGAAGTACAATTATTATATTAAACATGTTTATTTTTGGAACATTTTCTTTTGTTGTTGAGGAACTGTTAAAGAGTTTTGTAGTAAAAGTGTTAACATTTGAATGTAAGAACAGTTGAACATTAGATTAATCAGTATTGTAAACTTGAGCTAATGGTTTTTTAAACATGCAACTTGTAGATTAAGAACCGTTTAACTGAAATCTACATTGAATCCAGAGGAAGGCAAACAGTAAAAACCCTCTTTGAAACGTAGCCATTGTATCAAAGCAGGAAAAAAAATAATTCCTTCCTGACCCCATTAACTGGCGATCGGATTACTCCCTGGATTAATATTTAACATGAAATACAATATTTACATTGTGCCTGAAAACATGCTTGTGCTGTTAACATAAACTTTCTAGTATGTCAAAGTGACCAACTTTAATGTATTTTTTGTAAAACTTATAACGTTATAAACAGTAACATAGTTAATTAACATTTTAACAGAATTGTTTCAAAAATGCAAGGCAAGTGTTTTGTGGGGCTAATCATGCATAAACAGTACTTCCATGAATTATTAATGAGTAGTGATGTCGCGAACATCAAATTTTCGGTTTGCAAACCGCGGACGCTAATTCCATCAAATGTTCGCGAACGGATGAACATCGGCGAAAAGCCATAGACTTCAATGGGCAGGCGAATTTCAAAACCCACAGGGACTCTTTCTGGCCACAATAGTGATGGGAAAGTTGTTTCAAGGGGACTAACACCTGGACTGTGGCATGCCGGAGGGGGATCCATGGCAAAACTCCCACGGAAAATTACATAGTTGATGCAGAGTCTGGTTTTAAGCCATAAAGGGCATAAATCACCTAACATTCCTAAATTGTTTGGAATAACATGCTTTAAAACATCAGGTATGATGTCGTATCGATCAGGTAGTGTAAGGGTCACACCTGCTTCACAGTAACAGACCAATATCCCCGTTTAATGCACCGCAAACAACCGCAAACAGTCCCTTTGCACAACCGCAAACTCCCCATTTGCACAAGGTTGGATACCAAGCTAGCCATGTCCCGTTCCTTGTCCTCACTGATGTCATTGAAGGTCTCTTCCTCCACCTAGCCACCAAGGGTCCCCGAAAGGTGACAACAAGCCCCCTGGGACGCCTGCTGTGTTTGGTCTTCCACCTCCTCAAAGCCACCTTCCTCCTCTGACTCCTCTTCTTCAGACTCCTCTCTCTGCGTTGCCTCTGTCTGCGTTATTATAAGGTGTGTACTGTTAAGTAGTACTATTCCTATCGGTTTAATCCCTGTTACGTCCACTATTAGGGGACGTGTATATGGCATTGATTTTTGGAACAGGGAGATGGAAAAAGATGCTTGGTCGGTCCTCCCACTTCAAATTTGGGACACTGCGCGTGCAATCTAAGGTGCCACCAGATAGGAGTGGTGTATTAAGTTGTACTATTCATTCCTATCAGTTTAATACCTGTTACGTCACCTATCCTGGGGACGTGTATATAGCATGGATTTTTGGAACAGGGAGATGGAAAAAGATGCTTGGTCGGACCTCCTACTTCGAATTTGGGGCACTGCACGTGCAATCTAAGGTGCCACCAGATAGGAGTGGTGTATTAAGTTGTACTATTCATTACTCTCAGTGTAATACCTGTTACGTCACCTATCAGGGGACGTGTATATGGCATGGATTTTTGGAACAGGGAGATGGAAAAAGATGCTTGGTCGGAACATTAGATTAATCAGTATTGTAAACTTGAGCTAATGGTTTTTTAACATGCAACTTGTAGATTAAGAACCGTTTACCTGAAATCTACATTGAATCCAGAGGAAGGCAAACAGTAAAAACCCTCTTTGAAACGTAGCCATTGTATCAAAGCAGGAAAAAAAATAATTCCTTCCTGACCCCATTAACTGGCGATCGGATTACTCCCTAGATTAATATTTAACATGAAATACAATATTTACATTGTGCCTGAAAACGTGCTTGTGCTGTTAACATAAACTTTCTAGAATGTTTAAGTGACCAACTTTAAAGTATTTTTTGTAAAACTTATAACGTTATAAACAGTAACATAGTTAATAAACATTTGAACAGAATTGTTTCAAAAAGGCAAGGCAAGTGTTTTGTGGGGCTAATCATGCATAAACAGTACTTCCATGAATTATTAATGAGTAGTGATGTCGCAAACTTCAAATTTTCGGTTTGCGAACTGCGGACGCTTATTCCATCAAATGTTCGCGAACGGACGAACATCGACGAACCGCCATAGACTTCAATGGGCAGGCGAATTTCAAAACGCACAGGGACTCTTTCTGGCCACAATAGTGATGGGAAAGTTGTTTCAAGGGGACTAACTCCTGGACTGTGGCATGCCGGAGGGGGATCCATGGCAAAACTCCCACGGAAAATTACATAGTTGATGCAGAGTCTGGTTTTAAGCCATAAAGAGCATAAATCACCTAACATTCCTAAATTGTTTGGAATAACATGCTTTAAAACATCAGGTATGATGTTGTATCGATCAGGTAGTGTAAGGGTTACACCTGCTTCACAGTAACAGACCAATATCCCCGTTTAATGCACTGCAAACAACCGCAAACAGTCCCTTTGCACAACCGCAAACTCCCCATTTGCACAAGGTTGGATACCAAGCTAGCCATGTCCCGTTCCTTGTCCTCACTGATGTCATTGAAGGTCTCTTCCTCCACCTAGCCACCAAGGGTCCCCGAAAGGTGACAACAAGCCCCCTGGGACGCCTGCTGTGTTTGGTCTTCCACCTCCTCAAAGCCACCTTCCTCCTCTGACTCCTCTTCTTCAGACTCCTCTCTCTGCGTTGCCTCTGTCTGCGTTATTATAAGGTGTGTACTGTTAAGTAGTACTATTCCTATCGGTTTAATGCCTGTTACGTCCACTATTAGGGGACGTGTATATGGCATTGATTTTTGGAACAGGGAGATGGAAAAAGATGCTTGGTCGGTCCTCCCACTTCAAATTTGGGACACTGCGCGTGCAATCTAAGGTGCCACCAGATAGGAGTGGTGTATTAAGTTGTACTATTCATTCCTATCAGTTTAATACCTGTTACGTCACCTATCAGGGGATGTGTATATGGAATGGATTTTTGGAACAGGGAGATGGAAAAAGATTCTTGGTCGGACCTCCTACTTCGAATTTGGGGCACTGCACGTGCAATCTAAGGTGCCACCAGATAGGAGTGGTGTATTAAGTTGTAATACTCATTCCTATCAGTGTAATACATGTTCTTTCACCTATCTTTCATCCCAATAGCACATTCTATATGTCATCAACCGGCCTGTGTGTATTTAGAGAACCACACATTAAGGCCCTTAACCTGGGACAAGGTGGCTTGGCTTCAGAATTGCCTCAGAGCCTTAAAAACTCACCAAACCCCCTAATCAGACACTCACTATCATACTGGAAATGGGCCAAGAAACACACAGGTTTGTTCCCTGGATCCACCTAAATGACCCCAATTCTTGACCACCCTCAGGCCCCGAAACACATGAGCACAACATCACAACACTGGTGGAGGTCAATGAAACTAGATAGACTGGGAGACTGGTTAGTAAAGGGCCAGATGCTCACCTATGAGGAACTGAGGGACAAGCATGAGCTACCGCTGTCAGAACATTACAATTACTGTTGGCTGAATCATTTCACACACTCCCTGACCCAAAAACAGGGGACACCGGTCTTAAATTGGTTCTCCAAAATTTGTAAAGATAAACCTCTATCAAGGGGGATCATTGGGTCGCTTTACAAATATAAAACATTTGTTACTGGTTGAAGCGACACTGGGGGAAGGACCGGAGTGGGGGAACCCTGGAGACCCTTCAGAAGCAACCAGCGGCAAAATCATCCTAGGAAAGGAGAGGTCGCTCACTGAAGCCTGCCCTAGGGTAACCCAAGGGTGATTGCCCAGGTTAGATATTGTAAATAATAAGCTAATACTGCTGGAGGGATGATAGCTAATAGGACTTTGGTGTTCCCTGCAGATATACTCTTTACTATTGTCTATTTTACCATGTTTTAGGTATCTCTTAAATTGCAATCACAGTAAAAAATAAGAAAAATTATTAACCTAAAAAGTAAAAATAAGAAGGAATAACCAGCTAACTTTCACAAAATGTCTTTATTGTAAATATGTATTTTTGCACAACTGTTATGCAAGACTGTTCAAAAATGCTTTATTTTTCATTGCATGCTTTACGCCTTCTGACAATAAAAAATTTTAAATGCAAAAATTAGGTATTGTTGCAGCGACCAGAAAGATTGATGTTAGTTTGTGGACCATTATTAGCTCAAGGCAGCTCATCTGTCAGTCCCTTCGGGATCCATCCCTCATTCATCTTAGTAAAGGTGAGGTAATCTAGACTTTTTTTACCTAGGCGACTTCTCTTATCAGTGACAAAACCTCCTGCTGCACTGAAGGTCCTTTCTGACAGGACACTTGAAGCGGGGCAGGACAGAAGTTCTATGGCAAATTGGGATAGCTCAGGCCACAGGGCAAGCGTGCACACCCAGTAGTCAAGGGGTTCATCGGTCCTCATAGTGTCGATATCTGTAGTTATGGTGAGGTAGTCTGTGACCTGACAGTCGAGTCGTTCTCTGAGGGTGGACCCCGAAGGGCTGTGGCCATGCATAGGACTTAAAAAGCTCCGCATGTCCTCCATCAACAACACGTCTGTAAAGCGTCCTCTCCTTGCCGGCGTGGTCGTGGGTGGAGGAGGATTATGTTCACCTCTTCCGCTGTTAGATTGCCTTTGTGCTGTGACATCACCCTTAAACGCTGTGTAAAGCATACTTTTTAATTTATTTTGGTAATTTCCGACTTGTGGTAATTCGGTAACATTTCAGGCACTTTCTGCTTATACCGGGGGTCTAGTAGCGTGGACACCCAGTACAGGTCGTTCTCCTTCATCCTTTTTATACGAGGGTCCCTCAACAGGCACGACAGCATGAAAGACCCCATTTGCACAAGGTTGGATGCCGAGCTAGTCATGTCCCGTTCCTCATCCTCAGTGATCTCACTGCCCATGTCCCGTTCCTTGTCCTCACTGATGTCATTGAAGGTCTCTTCCTCCACCCAGCCACCAAGGGTCCCCGAAAGGTGACAACAAGGCCCCTGGGACGCCTGCTGTGTTTGGTCTTCCATGCTGATAAGGCTGTTTCTGGCGTGATGGTGACCACAACTCTTTCTCTTCCTTTTCACGCTCATCTACGTCCTGATCCAGCCCTCTTCGCAGGGCACGCTCCAGGAAGAAAACAAATGGTGTGATGTCGCTGATGGTGCCCTGGGTGCGACTGACCAGGTTTGTCACCTCCTCAAAAGGACGCATAAGCCTACAGGCATTGCGCATGAGAAACCAGTAACGTGGCAAAAAAATCCCCAGCTCCGCAGAGGCTTTCCTAGCACCCCGGTCATACAAATACTCGTTAACGGCCTTTTCTTGTTGGAGCAGGCGGTCGAACATTAGGAGTGTTGAATTCCAACGTGTCGGGCTGTCTAAAATCAAGCACCTCGCTAGCATGTTGTTTCGCCGCTGGATATCTGTAAAATGCGCCATGGCCGGGTAGGAACGCCTGAAATGGGCACACACCTTCCTGGCCTGCTTCAGGACGTCCTGTAAGCCTGGGTGCTTATGCACAAAGCGTTGTACAATCAGATTACACACATGTGCCATTCACGGGACATGTGTCAACTTGCCCAAATTCAATGCCGCCAACAAATTTCTTCCGTTGTCACAAACCACTTTGCCGATCCCCCGTTGGTGCGGAGTCAGCCACTGATCCACCTGTGCGTTTAGGGCGGACAGGAGTGCTGGTCCGGTGTGACTCTCTGCTTTCAGGGAAGTCAACCCCAAGACGGCGTGACACTGCCGTATCGGGGATGTGGAATAGTACCTGTGGAGCTGGGGGGGTGCCGTTGATGTGGAGCAAGACATAGCAGCAGCAGAAGAGGACTCAGCCGAGGAGGTTATGGAAGAGGATGGAGTAGGATTAGAGGAGGTGGCAGCAGGCTTGCCTGCAAGTCGTGGCGGTGTCACCAACTCCTCTGCAGAGCCACGTATTCCATGCTTGGCAGCCGTCACCAGGTTTTCCCAATGCGCAGTGTAGGTGATATACCTGCCCTGACTATGCTTTGCAGACCAGGTATCCGTGGTTAGATGGACCCTTGCCCCAACACTGTGTGCCAGAGATGCCATTACTTCAATTTGCACAATCGAGTACAGGTTGGGGATTGCCTTTTGTGCAAAGACATTTTCGGCCGGGTCCCTTCCACTGCGGTGTCCCAATAGCTACAAATTTTTTGAACTCCTCAGACTCCACCAGCTTGTTTGGTAAAAGCTGGCGGGCTAAGAGTTCAGACAAGCCAGCTGTCAGTTGCCGGGCAAGGGGGTGACTTTGTGACATTGGCTTCTTACGCTCAAACATGTCCTTGACAGACACCTGACTGTGGGCAGATGAGCAGGGACTGCTCAGGGCGAGACACGGAGTGGCGGATGGTTGAGAGGGGGCAAGCGTGGCTGAAGATGCTGGACTAGGAGGAGGATGGCGGCTTTGACTTTGTGTGCTGCTTGTACGCATGTGTTGATCCCATAGGCGTTTGTGATGTGACATCATGTGCCTTCGCAAAGAAGTTGTACCTAGGTGGGTGTTGGACTTCCCACGACTCAGTTTCTTTTCGCACAGGTTGCAAATGGCATTACTGTTGTCACAGGCAGACACACGAAAAAATTGCCACACTGCTGAGCTCTGCAATGACGGCATTCTGGTGGTGGCAACAGCATGCGTTGACTGGCGTGCTGTCTGGCTGACCCCGGGTGCCGATGCATGCTGTCTGACTGTGCCACTAGCTACTTTCGACGACCTCACGCTGCTTCCAACTCGTCTCCTCCTCCTCTCTGTCTCCCCCTCTGAACTTTCCTCCTGTTCTTCTTCTCTTATAGCGGGCACCTACGTGACATCCACGGATGCATCGTCATCATCAACCGGTTCACTTGTATCTGACAACTCAACAAAGGAAGCAGCACCGGGTACAACATCATCATCATAATCAGACCGTATGTCAATGTGTGTAATGCTGCCTGACTGGGACATATCCCTGTTATCTACATCCTCTGGCACTAATGTTTGTGCATCACTCATTTCTTCCAACGGATCTGTAAATAACTCTGCTGACGGATCAAGTGAAGCGGCTGTGGTGCTAGTGTTGGTGGTGGCGGCAGGCGGGCGAGTGGTAACTGGAGAGGTGCCCGAAGCTAAGCTGGAGGAGGATGGCGCGTCAACCATGTCCTCAAAACTGTTCAAGTTCAGGGTACGTTGCCTCTGAAAACTGGGCATTATTCTAGGGCCAAAGGGAATCACAGCACCAAGACCCCGACGGCCCCTGCAGGGTGGCCTGCTTTTGCCTGTCCTTTTTTTTACGATTAGTGGTACTATGCGTGCAAGCAACTGTGACACCAGATATGAGTGTCACTGTGCACTTTCAAAAGTTGGCAGAATAGATGCAATAGGCTTCACACACACGCCTGTAGGCAGGCAACTGATATTCAATCGATTACAGTAAAAAAAGGGTTCTTTTATTTCACTACACACTACTGTTGCACTAGATATGATTGTCACTGTGCACTGGCAAAAGTTGGCAGACTAGATGCAATAGGCCTCACACACACGCCTGTAGGAAGGCAACTGATATTCAATCGATTACAGTAAAAAAAGGGTTGTCTTATTTCACTGCACACTATGGTTGCACTAGATATGAGTGTCACTGTGCACTGGCAAAAGTTGGCAGACTAGATGCAATAGGCCTCTCACAGACACGCCTGTAGGCAGGCAACTAATATTCAATTGATTACAGTAAAAAAAGGGTTCTTTTATTTCACTGCACACTACGGTTGCACTAGATATGAGTGTCACTGTGCACTGGCAAAAGTTGGCAGACTAGATGCAATAGGCCGCACACACACGCTTGTAGGCAGGCAACTGATATTCAATCGATTACAGTAAAAAAAGGGTTCTTTTATTTCACTGCACACTATGGTTGACCTAGATATGAGTGTCACTATGCACTGGCAAAAGTTGGCAGACTAGATGCAATAGGCTTGACACACGCCTGTAGGCTGGCAACTGAAATTCAATCGATTACAATAAAAAAAGGGTTCTATTATTTCACTGCACACTACAGTTTCACTAGATATGAGTGTCACTGTGCACTGGCAAAAGTTGGCAGACTAGATGCAATAGGCCTCACACACACGCCTGTAGGCAGGCAACTGATATTCAATCGATTATAGTAAAAAAGGGTTGTTTTATTTCACTGCACACTATGGTTGCACTAGATATGAGTGTCACTGTGCACTGGCAAAAGTTGGCAGACTAGATGCAATAGGCCTCACACACATGCCTGTAGGCAGGCAACTGATATTCAATCGATTACAGTAAAAAAGTTTTTTTTTATTTCACTGCACACTACGGTTGCAGTAGATATGAGTGTCACTGTGCACTGGCAAAAGTTGGCAGACTAGATGCAATAGGCTTCACACACACGCCTGTAGGCAGGCAACTGATATTCCACGATTACAATAAAAAAAGGGTTCTTTTATTTCACTGCATACTACGGTTGCACTAGATATGAGTGTCACTGTGCACTGGCAAAGGTTGGCAGACTAGATGCAATAGGCCTCACACACACGCCTGTAGGCAGGCAACTGATATTCAATCGATTACAGTAAAAACGGGTTGTTTTATTTCACTGCACACTACGGTTGCACTAGATATGAGTGTCACTGTGCACTGGCAAAAGTTGGCAGACTAGATGCAATAGGCTTCACACACACGACTGTAGGCAGGCAACCGATATTCAATCGATTACAATAAAAAAAGGGTTCTTTTATTTCACTGCATACTACGGTTGCACTAGATATGAGTGTCACTGTGCACTGGCAAAAGTTGGCAGACTAGATGCAATAGGCCTCACACACACACCTGTAGGCAGGCAACTGATATTCAATCGATTACAGTAAAAAAAAGTTCTTTTATTTCACGGTACACTACAGTTGCACTAGATATGAGTGTCACTGTGCACTGGCAAAAGTTGGCAGACTAGATGCAATAGGCCTCACACACACGCCTGTAGGCAGGCAACTGATATTCAATCGATTACAGTAAAAAAAGGGTTCTTTTAATTCACTGTACACTACGGTTGTACTAGATATGAGTGTCACTGTGCACTGGCAAAAGTTGGCAGACTAGATGCAATAGGCCTCACACACATGCCTGTAGGCAGGCAACTGATATTCAATCGATTACAGTAAAAAAAGGGTTGTTTTATTTAACTGCACACTACGGTTGCACTAGATATGAGTGTCACTGTGCACTGGCAAAAGTTGGCAGACTAGATGCAATAGGCCTCACACACACGCCTGTAGGCAGGCAACTGATATTCAATCGATTACAGTAAAAAAAGGGTTGTTTTATTTCACTGCACACTACGGTTGCACTAGATATGGGTTTCACTGTGCACTGGCAAAAGTTGGCAGACTAGATGCAATAGGCCTCACACACACGCCTGTAGGCAGGCAACTGATATTCAATCGATTACAGTAAAAAAGGGTTGTTTTATTTCACTGCACACTACGGTTGCACGAGATATGAGTGTCACTGTGCACTGGCAAAAGTTGGCAGACTAGATGCAATAGGCTTCACACACACGCCTGTAGGCAGGCAACTGATATTCAATCGATTACAATAAAAAAAGGGTTCTTTTATTTCACTGCACACTACGGTTGCACTAGATACGAGTGTCACTGTGCACTGGCAAAAGTTGGCAGACTAGATGCAATAGGCCTCACACACACGCCTGTAGGCAGGCAACTGATATTCAATCGATTACAGTAAAAAAAGGGTTGTTTTATTTCACTGTACACTACGGTTGCACTAGATATGAGTGTCACTGTGCACTGGCAAAAGTTGGCAGACTAGATGCAATAGGCCTCACACACACGCCTGTAGGCAGGCAACTGATATTCAATCGATTACAGTAAACAAAGGGTTGTTTTATTTCACTGCACACTACAGTTGCACTAGATATGAGTGTCACTGTGCACTGGCAAAAGTTGGCAGACTAGATGCAATAGGCCTCACACACACGCCTGTAGGCAGGCAACTGATATTCAATCGATTACAGTAAAAAAAGGGTTGTTTTATTTCACTGCACACTACGGTTGCACTAGATATGGGTTTCACTGTGCACTGGCAAAAGTTGGCAGACTAGATGTATTAGGCCTCACACACACGCCTGTAGGCAGGCAACTGATATTCAATCGATTACAGTAAAAAAGGGTTGTTTTATTTCACTGCACACTACGGTTGCACGAGATATGAGTGTCACTGTGCACTGGCAAAAGTTGGCAGACTAGATGCAATAGGCTTCACACACACGCCTGTAGGCAGGCAACTGATATTCAATCGATTACAATAAAAAAAGGGTTCTTTTATTTCACTGCACACTACGGTTGCACTAGATACGAGTGTCACTGTGCACTGGCAAAAGTTGGCAGACTAGATGCAATAGGCCTCACACACACGCCTGTAGGCAGGCAACTGATATTCAATCGATTACAGTAAAAAAAGGGTTCTTTTATTTCACTGCATACTACGGTTGCACTAGATATGAGTGTCACTGTGCACTG
This sequence comes from Discoglossus pictus, assembly GCA_027410445.1. NCBI lineage: Eukaryota > Metazoa > Chordata > Amphibia > Anura > Alytidae > Discoglossus > Discoglossus pictus. The sequence goes on along the minus strand of CM050167.1, from coordinate 258,978,404 downwards.
GCAAAAGTTGGCAGACTAGATGCAATAGGCCTCACACACACGCCTGTAGGCAGGCAACTGATATTCAATCGATTACAGTAAAAAAAGGGTTGTTTTATTTCACTGTACACTACGGTTGCACTAGATATGAGTGTCACTTTGCACTGGCAAAAGTTGGCAGACTAGATGCAATAGGCCTCACACACACGCCTGTAGGCAGGCAACTGATATTCAATCGATTACAATAAAAAAAGGGTTATTTTATTTCACTGCACACTACGGTTGCACTAGATATGAGTGTCACTGTGCACTGGCAAAAGTTGGCAGACTAGATGCAATAGGCTTCACACACACGCCTGTAGGCAGGCAACTGATATTCAATCGATTACAATAAAAAAAGGGTTCTTTTATTTCACTGCACACTACAGTTTCACTAGATATGAGTGTCACTGTGCACTGGCAAAAGTTGGCAGACTAGATGCAATAGGCCTCACACACACGCCTGTAGGCAGGCAACTGATATTCAATTGATTACAGTAAAAAAAGGGTTATTTTATTTCACTGTACACTATGGTTGCACTAGATATGAGTGTCACTGTGCACTGGCAAAAGTTGGCAGACTAGATGCAATAGGCCTCACACACACGCCTGTAGGCAGGCAACTGATATTCAATCGCTTACAGTAAAAAAAGGGTTCTTTTATTTCACTGTACACTATGGTTGCACTAGATATGAGTGTCACTGTGCACTGGCAAAATTTGGCAGACTAGATGCAATAGGCCTCACACACACGCCTGTAGGCAGGCAACTGATATTCAATCGATTACAGTAAAAAAAGGGTTGTTTTATTTCACTGCACACTACGGTTGCACTAGATATGAGTGTCACTGTGCACTGGCAAAAGTTGGCAGACTAGATGTAATAGGCCTCAAACACACGCTAGCAGGCAGTCATATGCAATTAGATTACACAGAAAAAAATAATAAAATAAAATAAAAACTGCTTTTTGGGTTGCTGTCCTTGCAGTAGATATCAAAGTGGTCCTTCAGGTGTGTAGTTAAAGCTAAATACACAGCCTGGCTATCTATTTCCCTATTAAATCAGCAGAAAAAAATAATAAAATAAAATAAATGATTTTCTAGCCCTAAAAAGGGCTTTTTGGGTTGCTGTCCTTGCAGCAGATATCAAAGGAGTCCTTCAGGTGTGTAGTTAAAGCTAAATACACAGTCTGGCTATCTATTTCCCTACTAAATCAGCAGAAAAAAAATATAAAATAAAATAAATGATGTTCTAGCTCTAAAACTGGCTTTTTGGGTTGCTGTCCTTGCAGCAGATATCAAATGAGTCCTTCAGGTGTGTAGTGAAAGCTAAATACACAGCCTGGCTATCTATTTCCCTATTAAATCATCAGCAGATAGAATAATATGTCCTCTCTCAACGAATGTAGCTTCAGAATGATTCTAAAATGGAGGCTTTCATTCAGATGGAAGGCTCTGGAAGGGAGTGTATGCTGCTGATTGGCTGGAATGTGTCTGCTGACTGTAAAGTGCAGGGTCAAAGTTTCCTCAATGTTAAACAATAGGGGGCGGACCGAAAAGCGCATGTGTTCGCCGTTCGTTGCGAACGCGAACATGCGAAAATCGCAGCGAATAGTTCTCCGGCGAACTGTTTGGGACATCACTATTAATGAGTTATTTAGTCATTGGTGGTTTTGAATGGTTGACCTTTGTTTGTTGGTGTAGTAATTGTTTAAAATGGCACATACAGTAGTTTCCTCTGTGGAAAAGTGGTTCTCTAAAAAGAGTTTGCAAGACCTTAAAGTTCGTCCGCTATGTGTAACCACTGTTCTCTATCTGTTTTGCCATTGTATGGAGTTTAATATGGAAATATTGGTGGTGTTAAAATAATTTGAGTTGCGTAAAAAATATTTTTTGAAAGAAACCAACGGTTGTCTATATTTTTGTTTTCTTTTTTGTAGTTAGATTGTGCTTGAGGTGATTTGTGACTTTTGTTTTGATTTTTTTTGGCATGGGTTGTGTTTCTTTGATTGAAAGTTACAGTACTTCATAGTAGACAATTTCTTTAGTAAAAATGCGTCCATCCTCTAATAAATCACCTTGACTTTCATTGTTTTCAATGTAAACTTTAATAGCCTGTGGATTTTTGCACCGTGATAAGCCAACGTACAATTGGCCATGTGCAAATACTGGTTGTTCTAAGAAAATACCCACAGATTTGAAAGTTTGTCCTTGTGATTTATTAATGGTCATGGCAAATGCCATGAGGTCTGAAAATTGTCTTCTTTGAAGTATAAAAGGGATGCTAATTTCACTTGGTGCTAAATCTATCCTTGGTATGAAAACTCTCTCTCCTTTATGGGTACCAGTTAAAATTTCAGCATCTATGAAATGGTCCTTTAATTGTTGAACAATTAATCTTGTCCCATTGCATAGGCCTTTTTTTTGGGTTCATATTTCAAAGTAACATGACAATTGCACCTTTCTTTAGGTGCAAAATATGTGGTGGCATTCCAGAAGGAGTTAATGAGTTTATGAATTCAGTATAAAAGTTTGCCTGACTTTCTTTGTCATCAGCAAGTACAGAATAAGCATTGTGATAATTTTTTTGTGGCGCATTATTTTTTTAAAATGTTTCTTTATTGAGCATCAATGCATCCTTCTTTTTGCATGTTAGTAAGACTTTGTTGGCAAGCTCAGAATAGTCGTCGTTATTTATTGTAGTTTCGAATATAACCGATATAAGATCTTGTTTACAAATCATATGAGGTCGGATGTGCACAGTGTCATCAGGTAAATTTGGGATTTGTTCTGTTTTTCCTTCTCCAATTTTAATATTTCGATAATGTCGGTTCAATTTCCATGTACCAAGTGGAAAAGTATTATCCATAACTTCACGAAGCAAAGGGTCAATACATTGTGGGGCCCTCCTTGCCTTGCTATTTATTAATTTGTATGTATCTTTGTCTTGAACGTATCTTATGTACAGCGCTAATATGTTGGCGCGTTATAAATAAACGATAATAATAGCATGACATCATTGTAGCCTCATCTATTATAATTAATTTACTTTTTTCCGTTTTTTGGCTTGTAATGATGAATATCTGACACTGATGTTTCTAAAATAGGCACTGGCAGTTTAAATCCACTATGCATAGTTCTTCCACCTTCTAACAAAAGTTCCACAATTCCAGTGGTCGCAAATGCGAGTGCTATTTCACCTTGTGCTCGTACAAAACTCATTAATAAATTATATAGATAGGTTTTTCCTGATCCGCCAGGTCCATCAAGATAGAAATGACGCTCTTTGACCATGTCATCATCTAGTGCATTTTTTATGGCATTAAATGCTTGCAATTGTATTTAAAGTTGCAAGTCTTTCTTGTGTCCTTTCTGCTTGTAGTTGAATGTCATAGTCTTCAAAGTTTATGTCGTCTATAAGACCTGGATCAGGCAGATTAAAACTTGCACAACTTAATGTGTTAATTTTGGTTGCCAACCTGCTTCTCTGTGTGGAAAAAAAATGGGATATGTCATTGGATCTAAATTAGTACTTAAGATACTGATATTAATGAAAGGTTGCTCCTCATTTCTGGGATATATTCTAATGTCTCTTTGAAATGGTGGTTCTCCTTCATCCTTTTGAAACATCATTGCAACCTTGTTTGATGTTGGAAAATTATAACGGTGTTTATCAGTATGTCTATCTCTTTTAAGCACCATATTGACCTTTGGGATTGGTAATTGATGTGTTTCTGCATGATGTTGTTGTTCCTTTTCTACTTCTGCCAATTTTTTATAAGCTTGAGTGTAGGGGTTATTGGCCATAATTTGATCTTGCTCTATAAAAAAAACTGGGTAAGCATTTTTTATCTTCTTGCAGCTGCATACGTTAGTCAACAGCTTCCATTGTATCTAGGACATATAGTTGATCAAATTTTCTTTGCTCTCCTTCCTCTGGATGTAAATGGGAAGTACAATGGTAAATTTGGCCTTGGACTTTAAAGCAGTAAGGGCCATGTCCTGGTACTTTAGCAGCTAATGTTGCTACCATAGATGCAAAGGATATGATGGTATGATCTTATGTTTGTTTTAAAAATTTTGTAGTTTGGAAAAGTAGGTTCAGTCATAATGTTTTGTAAATATGTTGGGAATTGTTGTCTTTCTGGAAGTTTGACATTGCCTTTTTGACAGCAACTAATGAACTGTCCATCTCTGGGTCTTTCCTGTTTAAAATTATAAGCCTCACAAAACAGAGAATATTCATGTCACCACAATTATGAACCTCTACTGCTAAAGACTTAAGTAAAGGACAATTTGAAGAGCTTATATCAGTTTCAGTTTGTAATTCCTCATTTGAAATGTTATGTGATGGTTCAGGAACAGGTTCTAAATGCTTTTGTTTTTTTGTTGCTTTTTTAGGTGTAGCTTTTATTTTTTCAGCTGATGGTCTTTTGCTTGCAAGTCTTTTCCGTTCTTTTTCTCGTCGAATTTCCTTCTGCTCCGGCTTCTGCTGGTTTGCCCATCTTGGTTGTCGTTCTCTAGCTTGACGTCTTATCTTTTCCTGTTTGGTGTCGTTATCAGCCATCTTAATCTGTAAATGAAAAGATTGTGTCATTAGTTTAGTTTGTGATGTAAAATTGATTCGGAAGTGCTTGTTTGTGCTTTTTGTTACTGTAATGTTTTTGTTGCAGCACTGTTGTGATTCTAAATTTACTTTGTTTGTATGTGATTTTAGGTCATTGTAGATGTAGTAGCTTTATAGTGTTAAATGAGTATGAGTTATTTATTTATTTTTTTGGGTTGTTCGCTGCTTTTTATCTTGTAGGTTTGTAGGGTTGCCTTAGAGGCATAGTAGAGGCCAAAGGTAGTAATATATTGGTCTTTGAAATTTGTACTGTGGGTGATTGTTGTAATAGTAGCCTTATATTTTAGATGTAGGCTTACAGTGGATATAAAAAGTCTACACACCCCTGTTAAAATGTCAGGTTTCTGTGCTGTAAAAAAATGAGACAAAAATAAATAATTTCAGAACTTTTTCCCCCTTTAATGTACAAGATTAGCGGCCGGAACAAAAACAATAAAAAAACACTAAATACACATAAAAAATTTACAACAACATCACTTACAGCATGGGGCAACAGGCAGGACGTCTTTGAGTGAGGTGGAATGCCAATTAAACTCGCGTAGCGAGTTGAGCGGTTAAACCGGAGCACTTATCGGGACTTAGACAAACAAAATACGGATGTAGAGAAACAAAATACGAGACACGGGACTTAGAAAAAAAAAATATGAGACGCAAAAAATGATGAGATTAGCGGCGGAACAAAAACAATAAAAAACCACTAAATACACATAAAAAATGACAACAACATCACTTACAGCATGGGGCAACAGGCAGGACGTCTGTGAGTGAGGTGGGACGCCAATTAAACTTTATTTAGACTATTTTCAAACATCGAAAATCGCCTAAGCGAGAAAAAAAATGGCCGCCGATAAAAATGAAAACGAGGTTATAAGACCACAAAGCGGGTAAAACACAGCCAGAGACGTATGTGGTTGAGAAATACTAATAGGAAGGTCGCAAAATAACCGCAGAATGCGTAAAACATACACTAACGCCGCCATTTTACAACACGAACTTACGCATTTACACATTAACCTTGTGAAATGGTGGATTTCCCGCCTAAAACAACGGATTTGACTCGCGCACAAAGCCTATATGTAGGGCACACTTGACACATAACTGACACTTTCTCCTCAGGTGATGACAGTCTGACTGGACATTTTCTGCTGCCGGAAAATCAAGCTCTAGCTCTTCAGGATACTGCTTGATGAATATTACATTAAAAAAGGTACATTACATTAATAATCATTAATGAATAATTATTACATTAACTATTAATTAAAAAAAACAAAATTAGAGGAAACAAGATTTTGAAATGAATTTACTTTACTAATAATATCGTGCTTACCTGTTTGAAAGATATTAATTCATTGAATAATGAACTAATAATGTACTTTAAGTAATTCATTATTTATTAGTAATCATTAATAACAAAAAAGGTTAATGTTTAATAATGCGCATAAAAAAAAATGTACACATTGATTCATTAATTATTATTGTACATTATTTTAGTAATTAATACGTAATATTCATTATAAACTACCACAAAAAAATATATAACTTTTGGAATATAGTCATGCTTACATCTTTCCGTTATATTTAGTCAATCAATAATTTATTATTAATGGACATTAACTGATTATTCTGTAAAGACTAAGAATAAAAAAAGGTAAAAAAAACAAAAAAACAGTGACATATCTGTGATGATGTGGATTGACTAATAGGTATTAATTAAAATATTTAAAATTATTTAATTTCTTTTTAACACTTTCAGTGAATCTGCAGCTGAATCAACACAGACCTTTGCAGCCTTTCAACAACAAAAACAGCCCCTCAACAACAAAAACAGCCCATTTACAGGTATATCATTCAATTATGTGCTTGGGGGCAAAAAAATGTTTTAACTCTTCATAGTTGTAATTGATGACAGTTACATTATTAAGGTATATTAATATTAGTAAGCAGGAACTACAAAATTTGCCTATTTCAAAATACATTGATGAATATTGATTTTATGTTTTCAATCAATGCTAACTTTTCTGTGTTGATGCTGATTGATTGATAGGGATGAAGCAACATATTATACATTCATTTTATCTTTTTGCTCAGTTTCAGCGGACCTGCAGCTGAATGAACACAGAGAGTGACGTTTGCAGCCATTGAACATCATAAGGATATTCTTGACAGGTATAGAATTTAATTAGATTCATACAGCAAAAAATAAAAAAATAAATTGATAACAATTATTGATTAATTAATGTATATTAAGATATTAATTAATTAACAATTAGTAATCATACTAAAAGAAAAAACTATGATTTACATTGAGGAAAATGCTTTTATGTTTTGCATCTATGCCAATATATGTGTGTTGCTGCTGATTGACCTATAGGGATGAAGCAAAATATTAAAAAGGATTTCATTCTTATTTCACAGTTTCATCGGATCTGCAGCTGAATCAACACACAGAGTGACGTTTGCAGCCTTTGAACACCGTAAAGATCACCTTGACAGGTATAACATTTAATTCTGGAGTTAGGGAACAAAAAAGGCTACATTAAATTTTGCAAAAATGGATAACACTTATTGATTAATTAACGTATAATAATATTTTAATTAATAATTAGTCATCAGTTAAAAAAATACATGCTATAAAAGTAAGAAGATATTTTAACATGCACTTATATATCTGTCTCATACAAAAAGAAAAAAATATGATATACATTGAGGAATATGCTTTTATGTTTTGCATCTATCCCAATATATGTGTGTTGCTGCCGATAGGGATGAAGCAAAATATTAAAAAGGATTTCATTCTTATTTAACAGTTTCATTGGATCTGCAGCTGAATCAACACAAATTATTTTTTTTCTCTCTTTGATACAATTGGTTTCAAATTTTCAATTGGGTTTTTTATTGTTTGCCTTCCTCTGGATTCAATGCCAATTTAGTTTAACAAGAGTTTATAAAAAATATAATGAATGTTACAAAGCATGTAATTGTTCGAAATAGTTATTTAGTGAAAGTTTACATAGTCCTCTGTTAGTCATGGATAAATATCAATACATTTTTTTTAGTATTGTTACAAAAAATGTTTAAAGATTGTTTAAAATACAAGTTGCATGTTACAAACTTTTATGTTATGGTTTTCAATATCTATTCATGAAAACTTCAGACATTGTTATATTGTTATTACATATATCACAATTAAAAGACTTAAGAGTGAAAAAAAGAAAATCAATACATGTTGGTGAAATATAAGTTGAAAGTTAAAAAAATAAAAAGTTTTATTCAAAATTTGGTATTTTTTTGTATATAAAAAAAAGGTTAAGAATGTCAGAGACTCATATTGTCTGGCAAACGGTTTTCACAGCATTAAAATTTTATTGACCGTCATTTTTTGACGGGCAAGTCGCTAGTTTCTTATATTACATGTAAAGACAATAAGTTAGTTACATAGTAAATGAGGTTGAAAAAATACTATTAGTCCGTCAAGTTCAACCTTTTTAGATCTCTGATCTGCCATATGCAGATCACATATAATAGTTGTCAAACTGTGATTTGTCATCACGCTGAGGTGAACAACTTGCTGCAATGAGCCCCAAATGCGCTCATAGCAGCCAGCGGCGCTGTCACACATGCGAACCTCGCAAGGCGAAGCAGCCGCACAGCATTTAGGCTGCAATGAACGCCGAAGTCGCACATTGCAGCAAACTGCGCCGTCACAGTGTACCTGGTTCCTGCCTGTGAGGGTCGCGATAGCACCAGAGGCGCTCATCGCGACGCCACCCGACCTCGCATCACTCCCCAGTACCAGTAGGAGGTTGTGATGAGCGCCGGAGGCACTCTTCTCGAAGACCCACAGGCACGCATCACCGGATCTCATGTGTCTCTTCCCTCCTTCACCCTCATTTTCCTCCTCCCTGCTTCCCTCCTACTCCCTTTCCCTCATCCTCCTCCTCCCTCCTTCCCCTTCAAGTTCTCCTCCTCCACCCTTTCCCCTCTCACTTTACTATCAGACTAGCAGCTCCTACTGCTCTCTCCTCCCTGCAGTGCGGGCTTCTGACTGTGTCCCAACCAGTATATGCTAATGATGTGACACACATGTGATGTTACGTCATAAGCATATGCCGGTTTGGACACAGCCAGGAGCTGCGCTGCAGGGAAGAGAATGCAGCAGGAGCTGCTCGCCTGATAGTAAGGTGAGAGGGGAAAGGGAGGAGGAGGTTAAGGGGGAAAGAGGGAGGAGGAGGATAAGGGGGACGCAGGGAGGAGGAGGATGAGGGAAAGGGACGAGAAGGATAAGGGGGAAGGAGGGAGGATTAGGTGAAGGAGGAAGATAAGGGGAAGGAGGGAGGAGGATGGGAAGGAGGGAGGAGGATAAGGGGGGAAAAGAGGGGGAGGAAGTGCGGGTTAAGAGACACAGGAGAGGGAAAGGGGGTAAGAGACACAGGGGAGGGAGAGGGGGAATAGACACAGGGGAGGGAAAGGGTGGGAAGAGACACAGGGGAGGGAGAGAGGGTGAAAGGGAGATATGGGAGGGAGAGTGCTGAAAACAGACACAGGGGAGAGAGGGGGGGAGGAGACAGAGGGGGGAGAGTCACAGACGAAGGGAGAGGGGGGAAGAGACACAGGGGTGGGAGTGGAGTAAAAAAAGACAGAGGGGAGGAAGAGGTTAAAGAGACACAGGGGAGAGGGAGAAAGAGAGCCAGGGGAGGGGTAAGGAAACATTGGAGAGGGGGGAAAGAGAAACATGGGAGGGGGAAAGAAATACAGGGGAGGGAGAGAGGGGGAAAGAGACAAAGGGGAAGCGGAGGGGGAAAGACACAGGGGAGGGACAGGATGGCAAAAGACACAGGGGAGGGGGGACAGACACAGGGGAGGGAGAGAGGATAAAGAGATACAGATGGGGGAGCAGATACAGGCGAGGGAGGGGGAAGAGACACAGGGGACGGAGAGTGGGAGAAGAGACACCGGGGAGAGACGGAGTGGGGAAGAGACATAGGGCAAGGGGGAGAGGGGTGAAAGAGACACAGGGGAGTGAGAGGGGGGGAAGAGACACAGGGAAGGGAGAGAGGGGAAAGAGAGATATGGGAGGGAGAGGGCTGAAAAGAGACACAGGGGAGGGAGGGGGAGGAGACAGAGGGGGAGAGTCACAGGCCGAGGGAGAGGGGGAAGAAACACAGGGGTGGGAGTGGAGTAAAAAGAGACAGATGGGAGGAAGGGGTTAAGGAGACACAGGGTAGAGGAGGGAAAGAGAGCCAGGGGAGGGGGAAGAAAGGACAGGAGAGGGGGGAAAGACACATGGGAGGGGGAAAGAGATACAGGGGAGGGAGAGAGGGGGAAAGAGACACAGGGTAAGGAGAGGGGGGAAAGACACAGGGGAGGGACAGGGTGGCAAGAGACACAGGGGAGGGGGGACAGACACAGGAGAGGAAGAGGGGGAAAAGAAACAGGGGAGGGAGAGGGGGGAAAGAGAGACAGGGGCGGAGGGAACAGACACAGTGGAGTTAGGGGGAAGAGACACAGGTGAGGGAGAGCGGGGAGAAGAGACACAGAGGAGGGGGGAAGTGACACAGGGGGGAGAGGGGAGAAGGAGACACAGGGGAGGGGTGAGAGACGGAGGGGGAAGAGACACAGGGGAGGGGGGAAGAGACACGGGGGGAGGGGGGAAAGAGACACAGGGGAATGAGAGGGGGGAAAGACACACAGAGAAGGGGGAAGAGACACAGGGGAGGGAATGGGGGTAAAAACACAGGGGAGGGGGAAAGGAGACATAAGGGAGGGAGAGGAGGGTGGAAATGAGACACAAGGAAGGAAGTAGACAGGGCGAGAGACTCGCAATGAGCACCCAATGCACTCAGAACCGAAGTTGCTCACATTGGTTGGCAAACAGCATTAACATTTTATTCCCGACATTTTTGACCGGCAAGTAGCTTGTTTTATTATAATGAAACTGAGAAAAACACTGGAATATTTTGGCAAAAAATGCATCATGCTATTATTTGTGACATTAGGTGACATCATTCATGACATCACTTATAATATGACAAATTACATCATCCTTGATATGTCTGATGAAATCCCACTATACCCTCCTATGATGTCACTTAAGGCTTTTTTAATTGTACACTTAGTTGAATTGTTAACTTATGAAGGTTTTAAATTATCCAAATGAAGATAATTTTTTAAATCTATATGGCTACATTGTTAACTATATGTTTATATATCTGTTTATTTAACACACATCACCCAAAGTTGCCGTTTTTTAAATGATGCACACTTCATAACTGTATAGCTAATATCCTTTAATCACCAAAATTCAAACATAGATTTAAAATTGTATTTCATATGGTATACACATTTAATGCATTTTCTGAAGTGGTGATTCTAAAATATCAACAGCCTTATTAAATATCGATTCTGTAAATTTAAAAGGGCTCTATTTAAGCACATAGCATATTTTTTTTACAGAAGTTTTTAGTTAGTGAACTTCTATCCAAAAGCAAGGTCTTCACTAACTAAAAACTTCTGCAAAAAAAATATGCTATGTGCTTATATAGAGCCCTTTTAAATATACTGAATCGCAATTTAATAAGGCTGAAAATTTACAAAGGGATTAACCTTCTATGTAAGGGCAATATTTCCAATATCATCAAATTACATAATCCATAGAAATAGATCAATTAAAGAGTGTAAATAAACATATATTTTATAGAGAGAAAAATAGACACTCCACTTAATTGTCAACCCTTATATATTATTTAAAGAAGATATAATCATAATAATTAAATGATCAATTTATTTTCATTATTAAAATAAACAATGGCACTTAAAATATTAAAAATAATTACATTGCTACACCTTATTGTCTATAAATAAAGAAAAGTGGTTACTATACTAGATAATAGGGGTATAATATAGATGACAGTACAGTATTGTCCAAAAAAATACTGAGAATGCAGAACAGAAAGCCTACTAATATACAATCTCTAAAAGGTGTATTAAAGTGAAATTAAAGTGTTTCCAAATTGGAAGAATCCAATTATACGTGAAAGTGCATATACAAAAATCAGTTCAAACAGTTCTGCAGACCCAATATAATTAAACAACATTGAATAATAACTTTGTTAAAAATTTATATCTAACCCCATTATAGATACATACATAATTTGTAATATACAAAAATAGATAAGCAATTGATGTGTCTATTTATATACAGCTTAAACAACAATTATAATTTATATGTCAATTTGACATTCTTTATAAATATCACTTCATTGCTTATCTCAGTCCAACAAATAAATCCAAACAGTAAACTTCTGTAATAATATGTATCCATATAGAAATATCACTCCGTTACTTATCTCAGGTCAAAAAATGTATCCAGACAGTAAACTTCTAAGTATCCATTTGCAGATAAAATCATGCCGCTCTTCCCCAGCACAGCAAGTTGGCGTGTGACGTCGGTAGGCAATGGCTGTTGGGAAGTCGACACGCTTTCTCAAAGACTTCTCAAAGTGGGAACTGATATCCTTTATAAATTCTAAGGTGAGTTCTCATTGGTCAAATTGTATTCTAACGTATTCATACTATCTTTCCATTTTCTTGTTTTCCTGTTTCTTTCTTATCATTTCTGATAAGATGAACTCAATCAACTCAATATCTTTGCGATTCTTTTATACAACTTTTCTTCAATGGTGGATTTCCGATACACTTTATCCACTTTATTTTTTCAAATCATTATTTCCTAATTTTCATCAATTGAATCCCTTATTAGCCAATCATCTTATCCAATCTCAGCAATACCCCATCCAAACTAATATCTTGAAAGTGGTCTTTTCACTATATATCTAGTAAGATATAAGTGTATATTACAAATTAATCAAAAGTATCCATTTATTCACAACTATGTATGTTGTTATTACTTTACTAGAATATTGGCCTTTAAAAAAATGACGGCAATGAAATTGTAAGTGAGCTAATGCTGTTTGGTGTAGGGTAATCAAATAAATAATACATTAATAAAGTATTATACTTTACCTATTTGGAAGTAATATATGCAGGAAACATTATGCTGAAGAGCTGACAATCTGTTTTGATGTTCCTGCAGCATACAATGTAGGTTTGCAGTGTTGTGGAGCTGAGCTGTAAGTGTCAGCAATGTTGGTAGTGTAAATAGGCTGCGTGTGCGAGGGGAAGCCATTAGTATCTTGTAGCTCGTACGGGTTTTGTGAAAAAGCGTCTGTGCTTGGTGGTGTTTTGCGTGTTTAGGGTCCTGTAGCCTCATTTTCGTTTTTTTCGGCTGCCATTTTTTCTCACGCTTAGGAGATTTTAGTGTCTCTAAACTCTGGAATTTGGACTTAAATGGAGGTGAAACTTCACTTGCAGAGGTCCTGTGTGCCCCCCCCCCCCCCCCCTTGGTGTGGGTATGCTTTTTATGCCTGTATTTATTGTGTTTCTAATGTTTCCAGGTTTGCACGGTCGGCCGTTAAAGTCGTATCTTGTGTTTTTTTCCTGCGTCTCGTATTTGTTTGTCGTAAGTCTGTAAATGTTGCGAGGTCCTTCGGCGCTCCTTGCCAGCAACTGCGCGAGCCTGCAGCGTCAGCAACAACCCGCATGCTCACAACAATTATAGGTGATAATTTGAAAAAACACCTTTATAATAATTTCAAATATGGGCTATATATACTCCAAAAGGACATGTGATCTGTTGTATTCTTGTAAGGATTGTAGGATTGCAAAAGTTTATCAAAAGGAACCAGCTGTATATATCTATATGTAAATAAAATTAGCAATATTATTAAATCATTTTTTTTATCTACTTTACATAATGGATCTATACCATATTGGTCCGAATATAAGCCGCACCTGCAAAAAAAGCCGCACCTGTAAATTTCAAGGGGAAAAAATAGAAAAAAGATAGTACTCAAATATAAGCCGCACCCTTAAAATTGGAGAGAAAAAGACTCTCAAAGTGATCAGCCATTGCAAGAAACAGGCTTTCTAATTAGCACTGTAGCTTTTTTTGCTGGTTACAGGCCTTACAGGATGTTAGAATCACTAAAACCGTAAATCGCTATTCAATTGCTACAATACCGCAGTCTCAAGCTTGCAAATCGGCACCCTTAACTCACAATCGCGCAAATCGGCAGTAATTTTACATTTGCGAATAGAAGCTGCACACGTAACTCGCAAGTTCGCAAATCGCAGTGATTTTTTTTACTGTTGCGAATATAAGCCACACCCGTAACTCGCAAACTCAAAAATCGGGAAAAAAGGTGCGGCTTATATTCGGACCAATACGGTATATAAATAATATCACCAAATTATAATCCAAAGTAAAATTATATTAGAAATATAATAATTCTAATAAAGTAATAATAAATACCAAAATGTAAATAATGTATTAACCAATATAGATTCATATAACCAATATCACTAATGCATGATGTATATAATTGTGCTAATTTCATAATTATCTTAGGTTAGTAGCCAGTCATATACACTTAAAGATCTCTATGTGAAAACCATGAAATTACAATTTTCATTGAGCCCAAAAGGTACTAGGGTGTTTAATCGAATTATCCATTTTGTCTCACTTTTCAAGAGTTCTTTTTCCATATCTCCTTTTCTTAATCCTAATGTTACTTGTTGTAGTACCCAACATTGTAATTTCAAGCATGTTTTTTTAGAAAATGTCTTGCAACAGTTGTTAATAGCTTATTTTTGCTAAGTCCTTTGGGGCATTCTTGATATTACAAATATGTTCGCCCAGCCTACTTCGTAACTCTCTGGTAGTGATACCAATGTACTTTAGGGAACATGGACATTATATACAACTAGCGAATTACCCGTCAAAAAATGACGGCAATGAAATTGTAAGGTAGCTAATGCTGTTTGGTGTATAATAATGAAATATGTAATACATTACTAAATGAATATACTGTACCTATTTTGAAGCATTGTGCTGAAGAGCTGGCAATCTGTGTTGATGTTGCTGCAGCATTAGTGGTGTGGAGCTGCTGTGTAAGCATGCTGAATGTGTGCACTGTGTGGTATGAATATCCGTAGGTCGTTTGTTGCGTTTTGCGAGTTTGTTGTGGTGTTTTGCGAGTTCCTTGTGGTGTTTTGCGAGTTTAGAGTGCTGTAGCCTCGTTTTCGTTTTGTTCGGCGGCCATTTTTTCTCTCGCTTAGATTTTTTTTTAGTCTCTAAACTGTTTTATTTCGAGTAAAATCGAGGTGTAAGTTGTATTTTTGAGGTCCTGGGTGCTCCCTCTTGGTGTAGGTAAGGTTTTTATGTATGTGCTGTGTGTATGTATTGTGTTTTACATTTTGTAATGTTCGCGAGTTGCGTCCGAGTGTTGCGAGGTCGTAATGTGTGTGAACGTGTATCGTATGTTGTTTGCGAGTGTCGTAATGTGTGTGTCGTGCTATTTGGTTTGCGACGTGAAGTTTGCGAGGGTCGCAGTTGCTGGCATGGAGCGCCTTCGGCGCTCCATGCCAGCAACTGCGGCCCTCGCTTTGCGAGGTCCTCAGGTGCTGGCATGGAGCGCCTACGGCGCTCCATGCCAGCAACTGAGACCCTCGGCCACTGCCCTCGCTTCGCGAGGGCCGCGGCTCGCTGCACGAGCCCGCAGCGTTAGCAACAACTCGTACGCTCACAACTATATATGTGATACACTACATTACTACTTGTACAATTGTATAAGCCTTTAAGTGTGATTATTTTATTTTGTCTGTCTTGTACTTCCACAATTTTTTTCATATATCCACAAAAAGTACATCCTTGACATCCAAAGGTTCCTTTGGATGATTGAGTCAATTCTCGTTTTTTATAGAAATGACTACTAGTCAGTCTATCTTTCAATGATTGGCTTTTCCTCCAACCTGTATAAATTTGATCTCCCAGAATTGATTTCAACACATTAACTGTTCTGAGAATATTAGCATGTTTGTTTATGATGGCTGAAATATTCTGCCACTGTTCACAAAAAGTTCCTATGTAGCGTATTGGTTCCTGTTTTTTAATATTTACTTGTGATCTCAATAAACCATCTCTTTCCATGTGTGAAGTTTTGTGATAGGCTTTTTTAAGAGATTTTCCACTATAGCCTCTCAGTTTCAATATTTGTATAAGTTCTCTAGATCTTTCCTTAAAGATTCCATCATATTATTTTATTAGAATTATTATATTTTACTTTGGATTATAATTTGGTGATATCAATTATATATATATGTTGGTGAGAATCAAGAGGCAATATTAGGGACCGAAACTTATGTTTGATTGAAATGTATAGATCCATTATGTAAAGTACTGTATATACTCGAGTATAAGCCGGGGTTTTCAGCCCTTTTTTTTAAGGCTAAAAAGGGCCCCCTCGGCTTATACTCAAATCACTCTCCCCCCGTGTCTCTCTAACCCCCCCCATGTCTCTCTAACCCCCCTGTGTCTCTCTAACCCCGCTGTGTCTTTTTCCCTCCCCCTCCTAATCCTCAACCCCCTCCTCATTCTAAACCCCCCTAAATACCTCCCCCTCTCCCTTTCCCCTCACTTACCTTCATCTTCAGCTTCGCATGTGATGTCACATCATTAGCATATACCGGGTGCCGACGCAGAAAGGAGTGGAGGTCGGAGGAGAAACTGCAGATGAAGGTAAGTGGGGGAAAGGGAAAGGGAGAGGAAGAGGCCTTCAGTAGAGGGCTGTGAAACTTTGCTATGTAGTTAGGTTAATAGCATGTTTATTTTTTTCTATATTTTATGAGACACAAATCAAAATGATTTCAAATTTTTATCCTTGGTTATGGGCAAATTATGAGTTGGGCATTATAATTTTTTTATTAAAGAGGCTTAAAGTTGATGTGTAAGTCAAAGGACAGCAAAGAGTTTGATACAGATGATATCTTTTAATGGTTGATAAAGTTAACCATTAAAATCTACCAATTCCATCAAACAGTACCTAGCCTAGCATAAGTCAAAACACTATTATGCTTATTTACAAATCTTTTCCTTATTTTGTATCTCATAGATTAAAAATAATTTCTAAGAATAGTATTACTTTTAAGGGTCTAGTGTGATATCAGTAATAGCATGGATGATGTCATTTTTCATATTATATGTAATTTCATGAGTGATGTAATTGCTAATGTCATTTATATCATGATGTCATGTATGATGTAATTTAATGTCACAGATGATGTCATAGGAAAAAACCTTTGCGGGGGGGGGAGGGATTTTAAGGTTGAATGCTACTTTAACTCAGTTTATGCCTATATATATATATATATATATATATATATATATATATATATATATATATACATACAGTATCTCACAAAACTGAGTACACCCCTCACATTTTTATAAATATTTTATTATATTTTTTCATGTGACAACACTGAATAAATTACACTCTGTTACAATGTAAAGTACAGCCTGTATAACAGTGTAAATTTGCTGTCCCCTCAAAATAACTCGACAGACAGCCATCAATGTCTAAACCGTTGGCAACAAAAGTGAGTACACCCCTTAGTGGAAATGTCCAAATTGGGCCCAAAGTATCAATATTTTGTGTGGTCACCATGATTTTCCAGCACTGCCTTAATCCTCATGGGCACAGATTTCACCAGAACTTCACAGGTTGCCAATGGAGTCCTCTTCCACTCCTCCGTGATGACATCACAGAGCTGGTGGATGTTAGAGACCTTGCACTCCCCCACCTTCTGTTTGAGGATGCCCCACAGATGCTCAATAGGGTTTAAGTCTGGAGACATGCTTTATGGTGTGTTTTGGGTGGTTATCATGTTGGAATACTGCCCTGTGGCCTAGTCTCCGAAGGGAGGGGATCATACTCTGCTTCAGTATGTCCCATTACATGTTGGCATTCATGGTTCCCTCAATGAACTGTAGCTCCCCAGCACTCATGCAGGCCCAGACCATGACACTCCCACCACCATGCTTGAATGTAGACAAGGCACACTTGTCTTTGTACTCCACACCTGGTTGCCGCCACACATGCTTGACACCATCTGAACCAAATAAGTTTATCTTGGTCTCATCGGACCACAGGACATGGTTCCAGTAATCCATGTCCTTAGTCTGCTTGTCTTCAGCAAACTGCGGGCTTTCTTGTGCATCATCTTTAGAAGATGCTTCCTTCTGGGACGACTAATTTGATGCAGTGTACGTCGTATGGTCTGAGCAGTGACAGGCTGACACCACCACCCCTTGCAACCTCTGCAGCAATGCTGGCAGCACTCATACGTCTATTTCCCAAAGACAACCTCTGGATATGATGCTGAGCATGTGCACTCAACTTCTTTGGTAAACCATAGCGAGGCCTGTTCTGAGTGGAAACCATTGTATGGTCTTGCCCACCATGCTGCAGCTCAGTTTCAGGGTCTTGGCAATCTTCTTATAGCCTAGGCCATCTCTATGTAGAGCAACTATTATTTTTTTCAGATCCTCAGACAGTTCTTTGTCTTGAGGTGCCATGTTGAACTTCCAGTGACCAGTATGAGAGAATGAGAGTGATAACACCAAATTTAACACACCTGAGACCTTGTAACACTGACAAGTCATATGACACTGGGCAGGGAAAATGGCTAATTGGGCCCAATTTGGACACTTCCACTTAGGGGTGTACTCACTTTTGTTGACAATGGTTTATACATTAATGGCTGTGTGTTGAGTTATTTTGAGGGGACAGCAAATCTACACTGTTATACAGGCTGTACACTTAATACTTTACATTGTAGCAGAGTGTCATTTTTTTAGTGTCTTCACATGAAAAGTTATAATAAAATATGTACAAAAATGTGAGGGGTGTACTCACTTTTGTGAGATAATATATATATATATATATATATATATATATATATATATATACTGTATATATTCTGCCTCATAAACAATTTCACAGCCAGATATGAACGAATTAGGTCTTTATCAGGCCTCTGTCAGGAACACTTTAATGAATTTTGGATTATGCATTACTTTTAAATTATGTTTCAGAATAGAAATTACATTTCTATAGACCCTGTTTTTTAGTAGCTGATTCGGTCAGAAATGATCATTTTTTGATACTGTGCTATAGCATCTATAACATACAAAATTATAGTGGGTTGAATGGAAGCCACTTTTACACTGCATGAGACTGTAGGGCTATCTTTTTTCCAGCCATCTGAATCTCATTAATGGAATATGCAGTCCTCCCCGTCTGCAGAGTAATCAGTGAGAAATCATACATACAGTGTACTCCATCAGCAAATGAATTATTCAGTGCTGGTAAATCATCTCTACACAACTCTTACAGATAAAAAAATAATAATGGACTCATAAAAGAATGAACTCCTTGGTTTGTTCTGCAGATGAACTACAGAACTGGTTACTTACTGTATACACTTTGTATGAAGATTAAAAAAGGTGATATGTATTATGCTCTGAAAGTTGAATTTTGCAGCTAACAGTATTATCAACCCCCCCCCCCCTCTTATTGTTAATCTAACCAGCTAAACTTCCCATAGATTTATTAAACATATAGATACAAGTTTAGCATTTCTTAAACTTAGTATTTTTTACATTTGCTGCTTTACACCTGGATACACATGAATTTTAGTTGGGAATTGTTAAATTATTTTGTAACTTCACACCTTTCCTCTTGACCTTGATTTTTATTTGTGAGAATCTTACTGTCCTAGGACCTAGGATTAGCTCAGATGGCTTCACCAACAGAGCTTTACCGGTACAGCCCTTGGGTCGACCAAATATTGTGACTCCCCTCACATGGGCAGTGATACAAGGATTCAAATCATAATAGAGTAAACACTTCCCTATTGAAGACACACTTACATATATATGTCCCCCGTGGGGCATAATCCTTTACTTTTAGTACCCTTTTATTTACCTCTTCATATTCCCTCTTAGGTTTGTTAGTCAATCAAAATGCCCTCTGCCTATTGGCTGGCTACCAGAGGGTCATCCAGTCGGTGAACAGGCTGGGTTTATGTGATTGGCTTTACAATTAAACTATAACTTTGGTAATGGGTAGGAAGGGGTATAGTGGTAAAGGGCCAGTACTGGCTAGTCTTTTCCTCCACAGCAATACACAGTAAGATCTTTTTTACAACATACAACAATATTGAAAATAACAGTGATCATAACTCCTTCGGTGACTTCAGGGGCATTTTATAACTAATTGAGTTGTGCAAGCTTGCCTTCTAGTTATACATATTTTAGTACTATTTGTCAGTAATCATACTGTAAATATACTAGGAACTTGCTCATCAAAAATGACGGGATTAAAATGGTAAGGCTGGCAATGCTGTTTGCCACACAATGTGAGGCTTTTGGTCCTCTGAGCACCTTCGTCATTCATTGTGAACCCAGCGCTTATTGCAAGCCTCTCCCCCCCGTGTACTTCAAGTTTCCTGCTTTGCACTGATCACCCCATGCTGAGCTCCATTGGCGCCCATCGCGGCACTCATTGAAAGCCTCTCCCGCTCGCGATGCTCATCGTTAGCCCCGCGATGAGTGCTTCAGGGCTCATCCCATTGCTTGCAATGAGCGCATTTGGCACTCATTGAGAGCTTTTCCTCTCACTTGCGCTCAATGCAAGTCTCTCCAGCTCACAGTGCTCATCGTGAGCCAAACAATGGCTGTCCTCATTGCAGGGTTCGTTAACCTGCTAGTTTTGTGCTTGGGAATGCCATGTGTCTCTTTCCAGCATCTCCCCCCTGTCCCTTCTCTGTGTCTTTCTCCTCTGTGTGTGTGCTGAATATTTGCGTGGCGCGCAGTGACTGCCATTGGTTTTATTTTCAAAGTACTGCGTGCCTGGCATTGTTCGTGTAAGTGTTACTGTCTTAAGCGTTGTGTATTTTGTACGTTTTGCGAGCCTGCCGTTGCTGAGCCTCGTTTTCCTACTGTTTCTGAAATTTGCTAAGTGCTGCTGGGCTCTTTCATGTAGCTATGCAAGGCTCGCATGTGTGATGGTGCCGCTGGCTCGCCTCGCATTGTTAGGTTGCGCCCTTGCTTCGCAAGGGACGCAAGTGCGTGACCAATATCGCAAATATTACCAGCATCGCAAGAGCCACAACTACTGTATAAATGTGATAACTTCGACTTAAAGGGAGGTCAGAAATCTTGACAGCTCACTCTAAATGAGATGTTTGAACAAAAAAAAATTCAATCATTAATGAGTATTCATCTAGATTACTAGAAATTGACAGATACTCCATTTTTCAAATACACGCGTAAAATGTATATACATAAAATACATATATATACATATACAGACTGTGAAGTTTGTAGTATCCAAAATTGCTTTTGACTTGGAAAAAAAAAAAATGCTTCTCACAAAAGCTTATCATCTTTCTCCAGTAAAAAAATATAAAACGGTACACTGCATATATACGAATACAATATATACACAAATACATGCACAGACACAGAATATTAAGCACACCGTTATATGTACAGGATATGATTGAAACATACTGCAATAATATGTTTCGACAGATTTCCCTTCCCTCACACATTTGTGTGATTTCAAAATTAGGACATTTCAGTGATCATGATATTTGTATTCGTCCAAGGTCATTTATAACTTCATGTTTTCCACATTTCCCCTAACAGCTTCTACTTCTTATTATATAAGAACTAGGGCATGCTCCTCATATCTGCTATTCCATGGGTGATAAGATCAGAAGGAAAGAACAACAAAACCCAGCAGCTCTACAGGTACTCATTGAAAACACATCTACAAGGAGTTTCTTTTTTATTTGCTCATCTTCTCAAGCTCAAGTGCAGAAACATCCTTAGGCAAAAAAGAAAAAAATGAAAATGATACGGAGGATGCACTGTGATGTGCAGGAAACATTTTTCAATGACTACAGCAGAATCTGTCTGTTTAACTTTAATAAATTCCTTGCTTATCTCTGAACCTAATATTTTTCTTTTTAGCCTGGATATACTGTAATAACTAGTCTTTCCTCAAATGAGAAAGGAATAGCTCAATCATGCAAATCATCTCATGTCAAAGCACACTCAAGACTTGTCCCCTTTCCTTATGACTGTGTGCATAAATGTGTGCATGCATGTATGTTTGTATGATAATATATATATTAGAGTGAGATAGCTGTGAGTATCCAGGAATCTAATTGTAGATTAATAATTTGAGTATTGAATTATAAAGTGTATAACTTTTTATTGGACAAACATATTCAATAAAATAACAAGCTTTTGAGAGTTGCATATTTTTAGTAAGTCAGAAGCAAAACTGAATAAAAAAAAATCAAAAAAGGGCCTTATTATAGAGCAGAGATTAGAGTGGGACACAGAGAGGCATCATAAATTATGTCCTGATAGGTCAAGTATGTGAGTCTATAGACAAGGGTTGAGATAACGGATCAGAAGAGCAATAAGTTAGAGTCATAAATATTCCCACATACTGAGGATTATAAAAAGAACAATAATGCATTCTCCCAATGGAAACCATTTTACTCAGAATGATCACTTCCTCCAAAACCTGAAAATTAAAATACTCAGAGGGAATAAAAAAAAAAAACAGTAGAGAAAAACATTTGAAATGAAGATGACAACATTCTTCAACACTAAGGACACATGACTTAAAATTAACTTGGGTTTTCTAGCACATTAGCAAAATATATTGCGATCCTGCCAGATTCTTTCTCAGGTTTTACTTTTCCTTTTCAATTCATTAATATACAGTGCCTTGTAAAAGTATTCACCCCCTTGGCATTTTTCGTGTTTTGTTGCCTCACAACCTGGAATTAACATGGATTGTTTGAGGATTTGCATCATTTAATTTACAGAACATGCCCACAACTTTGAATATAATTTTTTTTATTGTGAAGCAAACAACAAATAGGACAAAATAACAGAAAAAGGTAATGTGTATAACTATTCACCGCCCTATAGTCAATACTTTGTAGAGCAACCTTTTGCGGCAATCACAGCTCCAAGTCGCTTTGGATAAGTCTCTATGAGCTTGCCACATCTTACCACTGGGAACCTCGCGTAGCCGTTAAACACGTCACACGCACGACTTAGAAAAAAAAAAAACACCTCGGAACCAACCTTAACGTAACAAACACCCACACGCACTAAGAATCCGACTATAATGTAACAAAAACCCGCAGGCACTAAGAATCCGACTATAACGGCCGACCGGCGCGCAACTAAAAACAGTGAAAACACACCAAATACTCACACAAACTACATAAAAAGCTTACCCATTGCAAGGGGGGGGGGGGGCACCCAGGACCTCTGAAAGTGAAGTTACACCTCCATTTTAGTCCAAATTCCCGAGTTCCCACACACGAAAATCCGCTAAGCGAGAGAAAAAATGGCTGCAGAAAAAAACGAAAACGAGGCTCACAGCCCAGCCACGTACAAATTAGCCAAGAAGGGATCCGAGATAAGCTCGGAAACCCGCATTAACCCCAGGAGATCCTAGATAAGCTCGGAGCCCTGCATTAACCCCACATTAACCATCGCAGTGGGGGTCCCGATTGCACGTGATCGGGGTCCCCCACTTCAATCAAAATTCAAAATTCCTGCATTACAGGTCCTTAAAGGACTGTAAAGGTCCTTAAACGAACCCGTTGTAAAAGAAAAAAAATATACACTGTCACCCTGTCAATACAGACCCCCATAAAGCCCACATTAACCCTGTCACTCATGGGGGTCAATATAGACCCCCATAAGCCCTTCATTAACCCTGTCAATCATGAGGGTCAATACAGACCCCCATAAACCCATCATTAACCCTGTCACTCATGGGGGTAAATAAAGACCCCCATAAGCTCTTCATTAAGCCTGTCACTCATGGGGGTCAATACAGACCCCTATAAACCCTTCATTAACCCTGTCACTCATGGGGGTCAATACAGACCCCATAAGCCTTATTTAACCCCATCAGTCCCATAAGTGTATATTAACACCATTATGGGCCTGTTATAACACTACATTAACCACATAAGTGCCATGATGGTGCTCAAGGACCATCATGACACTAAGTATAAACACTATACTGCACTATACCACTCCTAATAAAACATTAAATATCAACTAAACACCCTCTACACTAAGCTATTAGCATCTACACTACCTACCCCCTATTAACCCCCACCACTCTTATTACAGAAAATAAAAAAGTCTAAAGTCACAAAAAAAAATACATTACATGAAATAAAAAAACTAACTCACAAAAAAATAAACTACATTGCACAAAATAAAAAAAACCTAAGTCACAAAAAATAAAAAAGGAACATTACAGAAAAAAAAACATTACAACCCCCCCCCCCCACACTACAGAAAAAAAAAAGACACACCTGAAAAGGAAATACATATAATACAAATACATACAATACAAATACGTACAATTACAATACAATTACATACAATTACAATACAATACACCACTATCTAATATACATCACACAATCTATCTAAATAAAGAGCATAATCTAATATACATCCTATCCATATAATAATACATTCCCAATCTATCTAAATAAATACCATAATCTAATATACATCCTATCTATATAATATTATATACCCAATCTATCTAAATAAATAGCATAATCTAATATACATCCTATCTATATAATAATACATTCCCAATCTATCTAAATAAATAACACAATTTAATATACAATACATCAGATGCTATCTATATAAAACCCCTAGCTAACATACAATAAATGCTATCTATATATTAACTAATCTAAGTCTAAGCTAAAATAAAAAAAATAAGACCACTTACCTTTGCAGATGTCCATTGGGATCAGCCACCTACGAAATAAAAAAAAAAAAAAATTAGTGCAACACGTTTACAGTTATAAAATAAACATTCTATACATTCTATACATTCTATACATTCTAAATATTCTACTCACCTTTCCGGTATGTCCCGTCCGGCATTCTTTACATCCTTCTCTGACGCGGCACCTGTTAAAAAAAACACAACATTAATAGACATACATCACAATAAAATAAACATAATGTACATTATACTTACCTCCCCGCGATGTCTCCGGCCTCCTCCGGATCCTCTTCTGCCGAACATAAAATTTTAGGTTCGCTAACAGCGGACGCGAACTTTTATCAAATGTTTGCGAACGGGCGTACCCAGGGAACCGCCATAGGCTTCAATGGGCAGGCGAATTTCAAATCCCACAGGGACTCTTTCTGGCCACAATAGTGATGGGAAAGTTGTTTCAAGGCACTAACACCTGGACTGTGGCATGCCGGAGGGGGATCCATGGCAAAACTCCCACGGAAAATTACATAGTTGATGCAGAGTCTGGTTTAAAGCCATAAAGGGCATAAATCACCTAACATTCCTAAATTGTTTGGAATAACATGCTTTAAAACATCAGGTATGATGTTGTATCGATCAGGTAGTGTAAGTTTACACCCGCTTCACAGTAACAGACCAATCTCCCCGTTTAATGCATCGCAAACAACCGCAAACAGTCCCTTTGCACAACTGCAAACTCCCCATTTGCACAAGGTTGGATACCAAGCTAGCCATGTCCCGTTCCTTGTCCTCACTGATGTCATTGAAGGTCTCTTCCTCCACCCAGCCACCAAGGGTCCCCGAAAGGTGACAACAAGCCCCCTGGGACGCCTGCTGTGTTTGGTCTTCCACCTCCTCAAAGCCACCTTTTTTCCTCTGACTCCTCTTCTTCAGACTCCTCTCTCTGCGTTGCCTCTGCGTTTTTATAAGGTGTGTACTGTTAAGTAGTACTATTCCTATCGGTTTAATCCCTGTTACGTCCACTATTAGGGGACGTGTATATGGCATTGATTTTTGGAACAGGGAGATGGAAAAAGATGCTTGGTCGTTCCTCCCACTTCAAATTTGGGGCACTGCGCATGCCATCTAAGGTGCCACCAGATAAGAGTGTCACTGTGCACTGGCAAAAGTTGGCAGAGTAGATGCAATAGGCTTCACACACACGCCTGTAGGCAGGCAATTGCTATTCAATCTATTACAGTCAAAAAAAGTGTTGTTTTATTTCACTGAGCACAATATAAGTTGTGAGCCTGACACAGGCAGGCAACTGAAATTAGATTTAGTCCTTCAGGTCTGTAGTGGAAGCTAAATACACAGCCTCGCTATCTATTTCCCTATTAAATCTCCAGCAGCTACACTATCTGTCCTCTCACAACGAATTCAGCTTCAGAATGATTCTAAAATGTATGCTGTCCTTCAGATGGAAGGCCCTGGAAGGGAGTGTATGCTGCTGATTGGCTGGAATGTGTCTGCTGACTGTGAGGTGCAGAGTCAAAGTTTCCTCAATCATAAAGAATAGGAGGCAAACCGAAAAGCGCATGTGTTCGCCATCCGATGCGAACGCGAACATGCCAAAATCGCCTTGAATAGTCCGTGGGCGAACTGTTCGCGACATCTCTATTACTAATGTAATGTTTTTTTTTACAGGAGTACCGCCGGACAAGACGCAAAGATGGACGACGGAACATGGACAACGGAACATGGAGGACGTGACATGCTGGGACGTGACATGCTGGGACGTGACAAGCTGGAAAGGTGAGTATAATATTTAGAATATTTAGAATATTTAGAATGTTTAGAATGTTTAGGTATTTCATGTAAACGTGTTGTATTAATTTTTAAAATCTATTTTACCGTAGGTTGCTGATCTGAAGAAACATATCAGATCAAAGGTAAGTGGTCTTAATTATTTTATTGTAGCTTATAATTAGGGTAGCTATTTATATAGAGATAGCATGTATTGTATATTAGATAGATAGATAGGGGGATGTATTATTAGATAGTATTGTATATTAGATAGTGGGATGTATATTACATAGTGGCATGTATATTAGATAGTGGCATGTATATTACATAGTGGCATGTATATTACATAGTGGCATGTATATTAGATAGGGTGTATTGTATTTTATTGAATTGTATTGTATTTAATTGTATTGTATTGTATTTTATTTAATTGTGTTGTATTGTATTATATGTATGTATTATATGTATTTCATTTTCAGGTGTGTAATTTAAAAAAAAAATGTTGTAGTGAGGGGGGGTTGTAATGTATTTTGTTATTTTCTGTAATGTTCCTTTTTTTGTGACTTAGGTTTTTTTTTTTTGTTCTGTAATGTACATTTTTTATTTTTGGTGATTTTATTTTTTCTTATTTTATGTAATGTAGATTTCTGCTTTTTGAGGAATTTAGTTACTTGAGGCACACAGTACACTCACATTGTGTGACAAACAGAATTTCAACACTTTCTTTTAGTGACTGTCATTTTTTGACGGGCAAGTCGCTAGTCTCTGTTATAATAACTAATGACATTGTTACTTTCTCTAGATAAATTTGTGTACCTTTGACAATTCTTTGTAACCCCCCCCCCATTGTTTGCTTACTTTTCCCATTACCCCTACTTTTATTGCTATTATATCTAACACATCCTGCTAGCTCTTTCTTACAGACTCCACATTGCCTCTCTCTGTTTCTCTGTTCTACCCTGCCCCTCGCTCACTCACTCATGGTTACTCTTTATATATTGAGTCACACACATTTCTTATAGTTGATCAATTAGCAACAACTGCTAACCACTCCAATTAATCCTTTACACAATGTTTCCTTGTGCCTTATGCTTCCTCATATCCTCTTGCTTACTCCTCAGGGTCTCCTTCTCAACATTTTCGCTTCATGTCTCCAACATAACCATCTCACCCTTTATGCTCCCATGAGCTCCATTTACTTAAGCTGTGCTTAAACTATGTGTCTGTTTTTATCCTCATGCTCTGTCTAAAACTAACCCTCCCTCACCCTCTTCCCAGCAATAGCATACCTCCTTTGACCCTCCTCCTCACATAGTGTGCTATGTAATACTCTTTCTCACTTGTTTCCTCCTCTCTTTCCAGAACTCTGCTTCAACGCACCTCACTCTGGATCAGGATACCACTTCCCTCCCACCCTCCCCAAATTATTATAGCTATATACAAGTCAAATTACTATCCCCTGACACTCCCATTTGCAGGTTACATTATCTGACCACTAGTGGCAGATAACATATTACATACTAGACCCATTCACCTCAAATTACTTTCTAGCTTATCTCTTATTTGTCCTACTAATTGAAAAACCCTTCTAACTTTGCACACCTTCCTACCTATGTAAACTTTCACTTACTTCTTGATCCTTACTATTCCTTCGATTCATCAGGTCTTCTTGCCAAGGTTTCTGCCTCTTTTGTTTCCTTTAGTTTGTAGGTAGTGAGTTTCCATTCTTGTAAGGTGCTTGGGGAAAAAGCACTTTCTACAAGACTTGAAACTCAAAAAAGGGCCCTCTATTTTCTGCAGTTGTTAATATTTTTCCTTGTTCTTATCCCCTCTATCTCACTATGGAATATGTTGGCACGTTAGAAAAAAAAAGTTAATAATAATAATAATAATATAGACTAGCACACTTGTCTGACCAAGTACTTTATTTATGATGCTTGCCTTCTGTCCCACCTGGGTTTCTTATTACACAGAATCCGTGCCCTGTATATTTCAATGCTCATGCTAAACCATAATCAGTATTGCTTCTGACCATCAAGTTCTACCTTTTTAGATCTCCTCTGATCCTTTTATATATATATATATATATATATATATATATATATATATATATATATATATAAAAATATATATATACCTATATTTATTTCCTCCAACTCCCTTTTTGACACCTTTGAATCCGGCTTCCAGCCCCATCACTTCACAGAGACAGCTCTCCTTAAAGTCACTAATGATCTACTCACTGCCAAGTCAAACAGTCACTTCTCTATTCAAAGTATTCTAGATCTCTCTGCAGCCTTTGATACAGTTGACCACCCCTACTAATCCACATTCTCCACTCCCTTGGCATGGGCGACCCTGCACTCTCGTGGTTCACATCTTACCTACAAGGCCTAACTTTTAGGGTCTCCTTCTCTGACACCACTTCTCCTTGACCTCTGTCTGTTGCATACTCCAAGACTCAGTCATAGGCCCCCTCCTCTTCTCTATCTATACATACTCACTTGGTACCCTAATAAAATCATTTGGGTTTCAGAATTATCTCTATGCAGATAACTCTCAAATCTACATATCAGCACCAGAGCTATGCCTCTCTCTTGTAGCTCAAGTTTCCAACTCTCTCTCAAGTATATCCTCCTGGATGTCTGCCCACCATCTCAAATTCAACATGACAAATACTGAGCTCCTAATCTACCCACCCTCCACTACAGCTTCCATTCCTCATATACCTCTCACTGTTGACAATGTCATTATTACCCCCACCTCACAGGCCCGCTGCCTTGGAGTTCCTTTGGACTCTGCCCTCTCCTCAATCCATGAATTAAATCTTGTCTCTTCCATCTAAAAAACATCTCCAAAATACGTCACATCGCTACCTTACACAAGACACAACTTAAATTCTAATACACTGTCTCATCATATCTCGCCTTGACTATTGCAACTCGCTCCTTGCTTGCTTTCCCATCATTCGTCTATCTCCACTCCATTCCATAATGAATGCCTCTGCTAGACTCATCTTCCATACTCATCGCTCAGTATCTTCAGCACCTCTCTGTCAATCACTCCACTGGCATCCCATAACCTCCAGAATAAAATAAAAAATCATGACCCTAACTTACAAAGCCCTCAACAACAATACACCCCCCTTATATCTCCGCTCTCATCTCAAAATACTACCCCACCCGCCGTCTTCATTCTGCTATTGAGCCTTCTTCTCTCCTCCTCTCTTATCACTTCCTCTTACTCCCGCATTCAGGACTTTTCTTGGAGTTTTTTTGGAACTCCTTGCCTCTCTCCACTAGAGTATCCTCATGCTTCAAAACCTTCAAAACCTCACTAAAAACACATCTGTTTAAAGAAGCTTATCACCTTCATCCTTAACATGCACAACGCATCTTTCAATCTCCCCACCATACACAACTCATTAGATTGTAACTTTGAGAGTTTTCAATCGTGCTTCAGCTAAAGCTCCACACACACTAGATTCTAAACTCAAAGTCACGGCTCTCCATTATTGTCATTTATATAGAATAATAATATGACCTGCCCATCTTGGGTGACCCTACATCATATAGTTTATAGTTTCATTAAAGTATAAAAGCCCCTTCACTACGACAAGGTAGCAACCACCTAAGGAACCATCCCCATGCTGATGAGAGGCAGTAACCTTGAAACGGCTGTACGTGGGTGGGATTCCTAGCTTGTGTATAATCCAACCCTGGCTTTGCTCAAAGCTGTTTGATACAGCGGGCATATGCTTAAGGGAAGCCATATTTGATGTGGTTATGGATTGTAAGAGTGAAGCCTTTATGGGCACATTTGCATGTCCCTGCCAAGGCTCCCAGAATGCAGTGTAATAACTGAATTTCTCAGAATTCTGGGCATGAAACAAGTTTTTTTTAACTTGTTTTTTACATTTAAATGTGAACACAAATGTTCTATTTATTTACTATATATATATATATATATATATATATATATATATATATATATATATATATTTATATAGTGGTTTACATATTGGTAATTGTATATATACTCACACATGTACATGTAATTACAT
Source organism: Discoglossus pictus (assembly GCA_027410445.1). NCBI lineage: Eukaryota > Metazoa > Chordata > Amphibia > Anura > Alytidae > Discoglossus > Discoglossus pictus. The sequence continues at coordinate 258,948,146 of CM050167.1, read as the reverse complement.
TGAATCATAAACTTTAGATTATCGTTTTTTTTTCACTTAATCTCTATCTGACCTTCCCCCCACGCTCTTCACATAATTCCAGTGACCAATTAATTGTATGATGCTGCTTTACTCTGTGATAAAGGTAAGATTTGTAGCATCTTATCAATATGGATTTTAACTAGAAAATAAGAATTTTAGGTATAATTGTGTATGTATGATATTTTATGTGTACATACAATTTTGAGTGTGAGCACAATAGTTGTGATTGTGTAAACATATACAGTAGGTCACTGATTTTAGTATCTATGTATGTATATATATTATCTGCATTGTATAACAGGGGGATATTTTTGGTTTCTAACACCCTAGAAAATGCCTGATGATGTGCATGCTGGCTACATAACCTAGAAATGCACTTTCCTTGCAACTCAGCATTTATACATATAGATTATCATGTTTAACCATAACTTTGGTTGGAGAGTGAAGGTAATAAAACACACTGCCTTATGACTTGAAACTACAGTATATCTTTGAACCTTCAGCAGTCTTTCATTTTAGTTGTAGAGACTTGATACTTGTTAGTGGCATATTCTAAAGAAAAGCATTTGGGCTTCTTGGTATATCACATTTGAAAACTCACATATCACAAGCCAGCCAGGTGTGAAGAGCATAGGGTTGTGTTTATATTCTTAATGCTCATGAATGTTTTTATCTCAATCTTGATTCTAGAGATGACTTACTGATCAACAAAACAAAAGGAAATAAAATCACAAGCCAGATGAAAAGGCATTGTATCATATTTAAGGAATAGAAACCTGGAGAGCAACTGACGATACTTAGGCAGAAGCTTAGATAATGTAGAGAGAGATTCATCTTCTGTGTGTGTGTGCGTAAACTCTGACTCTTATTAAGAGCATCAATAAATAGTGAAAAGTCATAAAATAGCTTTTAATTAGAAAAAATAGATGCTGGAAGCATCCATGATAATTTGAAGCGGGTGGATGTCTGAGGCATGTTTACACTCCTAGGGCCTCATTCTATTATCGGCCGTAAATCGGCCGTAAGGCTGCGATTCCTTGCGAGGGTTCAGTTAACTCGCAATTCAATTATACGGCCCCGCAAGGATCTCATCTTACGGCCGGCCGCATATCTTGTAACCGGCCGTAAGCTCTGAAATATAAAAACTGAAAAATAAATTCAAGCCTGCACTGTACAGCTCTGTAAATGCTAGGGATCATATTGGGGGACATGAGGATTAAAAGGAACCCACTCTCAAGCTTGCACATCTGCCCAAACCCGAGTTCAAATTAACTGTTTATTTTCCGGCTGCGGCGTGGGCGGGTCTGAGGTGCTCCAAGCACTCTGGACTTTTTACATGGATATTTTACGGATATTAAAAATAAAATATTTTACGGATTTGAGTACAGGATAATTATGTGCTATTTTTTCTAACACCTAAAATCCCTTTATAGTCTTCTCAAAGTGCAGGATGGCTTTATTTGAGCTATTTTATGTGCTTAATTGGTGCTAGCGAGACCTCTTTCCTGCAAGTAAGCTGCGGCTCGTTTTTAGCCTTGCAGAGAGGTTTCCCGGAGCAATTGAATTGCAAATCTCTTGCGGCCGTTTTAGATCAAAGGCTTTCCTCCGGCGCGAGCAGCCGCAAGAGATAGCAAGGCACCGGCCGCAAGCCTGCCGGTATCCCCGGCCGTAAGGGAATAGAATAGCCGAATAGCTTGCGGCCGGTCCTTGCGGCCCCGCAACGGCTGCGGCCGCTAATAGAATGAGGCCCCTAGAAAGCATCTGCTGATACTAACTTGCCTGCTTCTGGGCTTGTGCGTGGGAAGTGGGTTTTACCAATTTCTGTGAGATACAATTAAGTAACAAATTATTCTGACCCCTTCATCTTCGCTTCTACCCCACCCCCTTTACTGATAAGTACACCTCATATGATTGAGCACTCAGGAAGTGATGTAACAAAGTCAATATGGATTCTTCTATCAATAAACAAGTCTTCAACAATTCTAATTTCTCTTTACACATTGTTCACACTGCTAATGTTGTTAGTTTGTTCAATCTTCACAAACAAGTGCTATTTTTCATGAATTAAACTTTTTCTCAATCTAGATATTGTACCCACCAGGAAAAAATAAATTGACAACTGAAATGATGGCGTGGAGTCAACTGAAAAGGCTTAGGAAACTGTAGAGGAATCTCAATGACTCATGTTTAAAATCAATACAAGATCGGTTTAACTGTAAGAGCTGAGGTTTGTGGACTGTGAACTGTATAGTTTGGAGTAAAAAATGTCATAGTGTGGAGTGATGAGAACTTTGTAGTGTAGAGAACCCAGGGTTATATCATGTGGAGAGCCTCTGGATTGTATAGTATGGAGAACAGAAGATTGTGTAGTGTAGAGAAACCAGGAATGTATCATCTGGATAGCTTTCATTGTATAGAGCAGAGAGTCTGGAATTATATACAGTAGTTTGGAGAACCGACGGTTGTTGTATAGTGTGGTGAACTAGGGGTAGGGCCTGGAGTTTGTATGATGTGGTGATCCTGTGTGTTGTACAGTGTGGAGAGTTGGTGGATTGTATAGTGTGTAGAGTGTGGGCTGTCAATGTAACTTCATATCTCTTATGTTTTCATATCTATAAAAGGCTTACTAATCAAGAAGAGAATAACTGAAAAGGCAGCTAACATAAGAAGCACAACTCAACCAAATGGAAATAGATTGCATGAGGGGTTGTGCTTGGTTTTGTCTTATTACATACATAGTAAACTTCTCATTCTGGGCCAAAATATATTGGAATACACAGGGCTCACATTCTCAAGCACATACAGTGTGGACTACTGTATACTGAGCACACATTCTGGGGCTATACACATTAGAATGGACTGTGAACATATACACTTGAGCAGACATTTTGGGCACATATATAAAGAACTGCATTAAGCACACACATTTGAGAGAGTACACAAGTGGAGATACACAGTGAAGCGCATTGAATTGATATTCTAGGAAGATATAGACTGAATTACACTAAACATATACATAGTGGAATGTACTGAGCATATAAATTCTTGGCACATATACAGCTGACACACTAACAGTACACAGTGGGCATATACCCAGTGTACTACAAAATTGCAAATGTGGAAATTTAGCATCCTCCTACTGGAGAAACACAAATAAGCTGGCAGAGACATTATACACCACACTGAGACTAACATCATACCTCAAACTATAAATGATAAATATACCTGCTGAAAAGGTATATGACTCCTTAATGAACATTCTGACTACTTAAAGGACGAAGATTGATGTATTCCCAGCTCCTGCTAAGACAGTGGTAACTGAGAGTTACAACCATGATCTATCTGGGAAAGTAGGATGGGAGAGAAAACAAAAAAACTAAATTATATATATATATAAATATTTTATTATATCTTTTCATGTGACAACACTGAAGAAATTACACTCTGCTGCAATGTAAAGTAGTAAGTGTACAGCCTGTATAACAATGTAAATTTGCTGTCCCCTCAAAATAACTCAACACACAGCCATTAATGTCTAAGCCGTTAGCAACAAAAGTGAGTACACCCCTAAGTGGAATTGTCCAAATTGGGCCCAAAGTGTCAATATTTTGTGAGGCCACCATTATTTTCCAGCACTGCCTTAACCCTCATGGGCATGGAGTTCACCAGAGCTTCACAGGTTGCCATTGGAGTCCTCTTCCGCTCCTCCATGATGACATCACAGAGCTGGTGGATGTTAGAGACCTTGCACTCCCCCACCTTCCGTTTGAGGATGCCCCACAGATGCTCCATAGTGTTTAGGTATGGTGACATGCTTAGTCAGTCCATCACCTTTACCTTCAGCTTCTTTAGCAAGGCAGTGGTCGTCTTGGAGGTGTGTTTTGAGACGTTATCATGTTGGAATATTGGCCTGCGTCCCAGTCTCCGAAGTTAGAGGATCATGCTCTGCTTCAGTATGTCCCAGTACATGTTGACATTCATGGTTCCCTCAATGAACTGTAGCTCCCCAGTGCCGGCAGCACACATGTAGGCCCAGACCATGACACTCCCACCACCAAAAGTATACATCTATACTGAGGAAAGGTAGTTGAAATAATCCCTAAATGACAGATAAACGGATAAGGCACAAATGAGATGAAACCCTCAGTTTCAACGTAAACAGCGATGCAGAGAGAGTAGAGGCAGCATCTGACATCATCAGGTAAATGCATATAGGTGGACAACACAACATATTATAGAAAACATATATACAAATAAACGATAATATAATAATATGTTTGGTCTGGGCCTGCATGAGTGCAACCGGCACTGAGGAGCAACAGTCCATTAAGGGAGCCATGAATGCCAACATGTACTGTGACATACTTAAGCAGAGGATGAGCCCCTCCCTTTGGAGACTGGGCCGCAGGGCAGTATTCGAACATGATAACGTCTGAAAACTGCCTTACTAAAGAAGATGAAGGTAAAGGTGATGGACTGGCCAAGCATGTCTCCAGACCTAAACCCTATTGAGCATCTGTGAAACTCTGGTGAACTCCATGCCCGTGAGGGTTAAGGCAGTGCTGGAAAACAATGGTGGCCACAAAAAATATTGACACTATGGGCCCAATTTGGACATTTCCACTAAGGGGTATACTCACTTTTGTTGCCAACTGTTTAGACATTAATGGCTCTGTGTTGAGTTATTTTTAGGGGACAGCAAATTGACACTGTTGTACACAGGCTGTACACTTACTACTTTACATTGTAGTAAACAGTGATTTCTTCAGTGTTGTCACATGAAAAGATATAATAAAATATTTACAAAATGTGCGGTGTGTACTCACTTTTGTGAGATACTGTATATGTGATTAGCCTCACATGCATATATATGTAGTATAGAATATATATATATACATATATATATATATTTATATATATATATATATATATATTCAAAAATAAACTAACTTTGAAAGATTAAAGTCAGCTGCTACATTTTCAGGCAAAACTTATATTAACACAATGATCTTCACTGGCCGTGAACCTGCTAACTTAAAGTGGCTTTCCTTGGCAATGGGTTTTTAGTGCAGCCTATGAAGTATTGTGTGGGCTCTAATCTGATCAGATTGTTCTTAAAACCCTTTAGACTTGTCTCTCAGCTGAACTCTCCTCTTTTGATAACCTTGTTGTATAATAATATTTGAGAATTATGTTAATGTTCAATATTGCTATAATAATTAATTTAAAAGGAATTGCATTCATGGTCAGTGCATAATTAAACTAAATAGCTCATTTTGGGCATAATAGTAATCATTTATAGTGGGCATTATAGTGGTCATTGATGTGAGAGATGGAGACTGAAACGTGTTATAACCATTCTACATAGAAGCACAGTAAATACTGTATTCACAGATAAAAAAGCATATATAAAATGCCATATAGATTTTTAATGACAGAACTGTCATTAGTTAAATGATGTTTTTTCATGTAGCACTTTATTATATCTCCATCTGCTTTAACATTATTGGGAAATAACCATGACAACCACTGAGGCTTAACACTTTTGCAACCACAGCAATAGTGTTTTATTTGAATGCATATTGCCGTTAGCACTGTAAGGCGCAAATGGGTTAATGATTGCCAAAGGCAGAGTACAAGATTTTTTGACAGCAATATTTCTGAATGTTCTAGGAAAAAAACCTTTTTTGTTTAAAATTACATGTATTACTATTGACACAATTATTTTATTCAGTTAGGTTATCCAATAAACTTATTTTACATAATGTTTTCATAATTTTATATGTTCATGCACTAAAGAAGAAGCCTCCTACTGGATCATATGTAGAAAGAGTCAGATGATAAAGCATGCTATATAGCCTTTTAGATAGCTAAACTTGATAATGGTTAAAACCTACTTAGAAAATAATATCCATTACCAGACTGCTACCCACTAGTTCTTCTGAAAGCACCAGATTTAGCTAACACTTTTCCACTATGCAGCTTCCTTTGCATCCAATGGGGTTATTTACTAAGCTATAGTAACATTTGGGAAGGAGTACAAATGACTGCAATGACAATATTACCTTTATAAAACAGAGCACAGTGAAGCACAAAGAAGCCCCCGTCTTACTCAGAGAATCTAACCCAAATTCTCCTTTCAATTTAAAAAAAAGAATAATAGAAAACAAAATAATAGACTCCATTTCCGCATAATTGCATTTAAAAGAGAATGCTTACTTTCTAGTAACAGTTTACCTATTATCAATCAGACTCTATCTATCTATCTATCTATCTATCTATCTATCTATCTATCTTGTTACTGTTATTTAGTTGTTCAGTCATGTCCAACTCTCTGTGATCCTACGGACTGCAGCACGCCAGGCCCATCTGTCAGCCACCCTCTGACCCTCTGAGCTACATTAAGCGTTCATTAATTCAATGACTTCATCTATCCATTTCCGCTCCAGCCATCTGCTTCTTCGTTTGCCTTCATCCTTTCCCCAGAATCAGAGTCTTCTTTAGGGGATCCTTTCTTCTCATGATATGGCCAAAATATTTGAGCTTCAGCCTCATGATCATACATACCAGTGAACAGTTTGGCTTGATTTTATGTAGTACTGATGGCTTTGATCTTCTTGCAGTCCAAGGGACTCTAAGCAGTTTTTGCCAAGTTTTAATTTCATGGCTGCAGTCACCATCTGCAGTGATCTTGGAGCCAAGGAAAATAATATACTCTATGTCACTGCATTTCATTTTCCCCACCTGTTTACCAGGAACTGAGATTGCTATTTGCCTTGATCTTTGTCTTTTTGACATTGAGCTGCAGGCCAGCTATTGCACTTTCCTTTTCCATCCTCATCAATTGGCCCTTTAGTTCCTCCTTATTTTCAGCCATCATAGTAGTATCATCCGCATATCTGAGGAATATTAATTCCTGTTTTGTATTTGTTCAGTCAGGCCTTACACATGATGTATGAAATGAGTGCAATTGTTCGATAAAATGAGCACTCTTTTCACTGAGTTTTGGGAAATTATATATAGACTGACCTTTTTCTAGTCTACTAGTCATTGTTGAGGTTTCCAACTTTGGTGGCATAACACTAGCAACACTGTTAAATCCCTATAATCTTTGTCTTTTATCATGTCCACTTTATGAATTGAAACGTTACTTTGATATCCACAATTTTCTTGAAGAGATCTATTGGCTTTTCCATTCTGTTATCTTCTTCTATCTCTTTAAATTGCTCATTATAAAATGTCTCCTTGTCTCCTCTTGACTATCATCTGGAATTCTGCATTCAGTTGGACACATTTTTTCCCATCTCCACTACTTTTCTCGTTTCTTCTTTTGCTCTTTTCAAAGCCTCATCGGGCAGCCAGTTTGCCTTTTTGGTCTTCTTTTGTTTGGGGTTATTCTTTGTTGTTGTTTTCTGGACAATATCATAAACTTCGGTGTTCAAAATTATTCAGGCATTCTTTGTACCATGGCCCCTATTCAACTGAGCCATTGTTGTTTACTGGAGCCGGTAATGTAGCCTGTAAACTAATTTGCTATTCAATTGGCGTCTTTTAGGTACCATTTGTGGGTTACAGGCTGAAAATCCCTGCGGTTGTCAAAATCATAACTCCAACCTATCTAAACCTTTGACATTTTAAGCCCATAAATGTTACAATCGCAAATCTCTGTTCAATATCTACAATTCCTCAAGCTCACAAATGTTTTCACACCAGTAAATGGCAAATGTAGAAGAAAATCTAACGGGTACCAGATAGGACTCGCAAGGGGGTTAAACGCCTGATTGTAGCAATAATAATCAATAATGCACGTTAAATGACGGAAACCGATGAAAGACATTAGAATTAATGTTGAATTTCACAACAGTCTCAAGCTTGCAAATCTGCAATCAAAAATTATTATTTTTTACGTTTAATTTCCGTGTTATATCAATCTCCGTAATTAAGGAGTTAATACAAATCAGGCCACTCACATGGTATCCCCATTCATTTTTATTATTTTGTACATTGCCGAATTGTGAGTCTGATCTCATATAAGATTTCTAAATGCTAATTGATTGATGTTTAACCTCCATGTTTTAATGATGTCCTGATGAATGTCTCATTTATTATTGGCTGTTTCTAAATTGGTAGTTACGGCCTTGCTTAATTGATCATGATCACGCTCTGAAATGCTACTTACAAGTGCATGGTTTATGGTTTAGGCGTTCAACACTTAAATTGCGGGCTTCTTCAATTGTAACTGTAGTACATATCAAGCCCGCAGACCTATGGCCTGTATAACGTAATCTGCGGCTTGCAATTGAATAGGGACCCATGTCTAGTCCCTTAAATCTAGTCTTTATGTACACTGCATATTAACATGGGATATTATGATTTTCCCTCAGAGACTGAAAGAGAGAAAGAGAGAGAGAGAGAGATGTTACAAGGGGAAAATGGCACAAACAATATCAGAAGAGAGATCATTTTAGGCTGAAAAACTGCAACAGCATATAATAAAAGAGGAATGAGCAGAGCAAAACTATTTAACATGGTCAATAAAATAGCCAACAAATAAAACTTGTAGCTACACTCCAATGCACATAAGCTTATATATAATTTAATTGTACCATAACATAACACATATTTGTGGGTACATGACCAAATGCAAAACACTAACACAATAGTCCCTTACATTGTGAGTACATTGTCAAACTTTAATGAGACAAACTGTTCCAAACACACTCAATGTTTTCAGCCAAATCAATCACATATATAGTTGTGAGCGTACGAGTCGTTGCTCACGCTTGCGGGCTCGCGTAGAGAGCCCGCAAGAACTGCGTCCCTCGCAAAGCGAGGGACGCAGTTCACCGCAAATGCGGGTCCTCGCGAAGCGAGGGCCCGCATTTGCGGTTGTGGAGGCTCAACGTCGGCTGTGTTAACACACACATACACACACACGACTTTTTTAACAGAATAAACCCAACCGCCCAGCCAACAAAAACCCAACAACGTCCCCGCAAATGCGGATCCTCGCGAAGCGAGGGTCCGCATTTGCGGTGGTGGGAGCATCCCAACATCGGCTGTGTTAACACACACATACACACACACACAACTTCATAACAAAAAAAAACTCAAAGTCGCCTCACACCCGCTTACACCCAGACACACAGACGCAAGACTTAACAAAAAAACAGTAAAAAAGGCCCTTCACACGCTCTTAACACACATACGCACGACTTAGAAACAAATACACTGCGTCGTACACGTAAAAGCTAACTGCGTATATCGCAAAAAAATACGGCAACATCGCAACAAAATACGGCCGCATCGGAAAAAAATACGGCCGCGAAAGACCCATTCCAACTGCCGCGCATCAAAACATCACAAACACAAGAAATAAACACAACAAACACATAAAAAGCTTACTTACAGCACGGGGGGGCATCCGGCACCTCCAAAAGTTCATTTACACGTCCATTTAAGTCAAAACAAAGAGTTTAAACGACCGAAAATCGGCTAAGCGAGAGAAAAAATGGCCGCCGAACAAAACGAAAACGAGGCTCCAGACGTAACTACACTACACTTACTCGCAATAATGAAACACATACTATGCGGAACGGATCACACTCATATTAAACACCATTTTAACCACTACTACGCACAAAATGGCGGATGGAACGCAAATTGTAAGCTGGAACGCAAATAGCGCATGCGTATTACGTTCTAACGGTCTAACTTTCCAGAATGTTCTACAAGTTTATAAATAATGTCTATTTGACAGAGAAAAATACATTTCTCCTCAGGTGATGAACAGAGTGACTTCGGAGATAACTGCTGCTAAAACTTGAGAAGATAATTCTTTCCTAATTTACTACTTTACATTGTGCAAATTACAACTGAGAGGTAAGCTATAATATATTACTTATTTTCAAGACAGGACATCAAAAAAAAAAATTAAAGTAGACAAAGAGGTTTATGTATACTGACAAGTGACACGCACATATATGCGTATAATGTATACTGACATGTGACACGCACATATATGCGTATAATGTATACTGACAAGTGACACGCACATTTATGCGTATAATGTATAGTGACATGTCACATGCACATATATGCGTATAATGTATACTGAGAAGTGACACGCACATTTATGCGTATAATGTATAGTGACATGTGACACGCACATTTATGTGTATAATGTATAGTGACATGTCACACGCACATTTATGCGTATAATGTATAGTGACATGTCACATGCACATTTATGTGTATTGCCCCTGCAACAAACTAATTAAACAACTACATTTAAATTACATTACAAAAAAATAAGTTGGGACTATTAAAATACTATTAAAATATGAGTCATGTATACTGATATGTGACACGCACATATATGTGTATCATCTATAGTCACATGTCACACACACATTTATGTATGTTGGCCAAAAATAAAAATAAGGTTAATTTAACAATTAAAATATGATTCATGTATAGTTATATGTCACACGCACACAAAAAAATTGCTTTCAACTATGGAAATGTGCTTCATGTATGTGACATGTGTGTAGACCCCACCAAAAAATAATGTTAATTCAAATTAATTACAGAAGTATATTTCAATGAAATTAATTTACTGCAATTTAATAGATCACCTAAAACTCAATGTTTCAACTTTTTTTAATATTCAAACAGACTCTGCATCAACAGCGTCTCTCAACAATTTGCACCGTACACTGTGAAGCACAATCCCTTTTAAAGAACACCAACAAAGAAGAAGAGGTAAGATACAAAAATACTTTAAATGCTGAAAAGGCCATGCTTTGTTAAATACAAATAAAAAAATCTATAATTCACTATTTCACTTTATTTTTCAAACAGACACTACAAGAAGACCGGCGGATTAAGATTGGCAGGAGGCGACCCTCTGTCATTCCACACTTCAATCAAGGTACAGTATTAAGTATAAAAAAGAACCGAACCATGAGCCATATTCAATTGTGAGTTGGCTAATTGAATAGGGCTTTATATAAGCACATAATAGATTTTTTAGACAGACATTTTTAGTTACTGAACTTCTAACCACAATCAAGGTCTTCACTAACTAAAAACTTCTGTCAAAAAATATTTTATGTGCTTATATAGAGCCCTATTCAATTGGTCAAAACGCAATTGATTCAGGACCTAAATATGTTTAATGGCCGAGGGCCTCATTCAAATGTGATTTGCCCATTTCAATAGGGCTCTATATAAGCACATTTGGCTCAATTTCACTACAAACTTCTGTTCAAAAATATGCTCTGTGCTTATATAGAGCCCTATTGAAAAACCAAATTCAATGAGGCCCTCACAATATAACAAATCCAGCAAACAAAGGCCCTCATTCAATTGATATTTTGGACAATTCAATAGGGCTCCAAATAAGCACATTTAGAACCCTATTGAATTGGCCAAACTGCAATTGAATGAGGGCCAAAGTATGCAACATATTGTACACACAAACTGCTACACACAAAACAGGATGGTAACAAACACATAGCAAACTACATTTATATTCTTTTTGTTTAACAACCTATAACCATTAGAAAAAACACTACATAAGTATAACAAAAGTGGTGCCCATCAAACAGGATTGTACGAAAACTCACACAAACACATAGCAAACTACATTTACATTCTTATTTTATGTTTAACAACCTATAAGCATTACAAAACAACATTAATAAGCATACCAACAGTGGTGCGCACCAAACAGGATTGTATGAAAACTCACACAAACACATACCAAAGTACATTTAGATACTTATTTTATGTTTAACAATCTATAAGCCTTAGAAAAAGGCCTAAATAAGCATACCAAAAGTGGTGGACACCAAACGGGATTGTAGAAAAACAAAGAAATAATGTCATTTTTTAGTTCATACAAATACATTCAAATAAAATTACATTTTCATTTTTATTTTATATCAGATACTGCGTCAAGAACATCGGAACAGGAGTTTCAACTGAGGACCACACCAGCGGACGAGGACTTTCAACAGAGGACCAGACCATTGGACGAGGACTTTCAACAGAGGACTACACCATCGGACGAGGACTTTCAACAGAGGACCAGACGATTGGACGAGGACTTTCAACACAGGACCAGACCATCAGACGAAGGCTTTCAACACAGGACCAACAAAGATTCTGCTTCAAATCAAACTTCAACCAAGGTACAGTATAACAAGTAAAAAAAGAGAAAAATTAATTAATATTCTTCTTTAATGTTTAACCACCTATAAGCCTTAGAAAATAGCCTACAGAAGCATACCAAAATTGTGGCGCACCAAAAAGGATTGTAGAAAAATACAGAAATAATGCCATTTTTTCATTAATACAAAGACATTCAAATAACATAACATTTTCATTTTTATTTTATAACAGATACTGCGTCAAGAACATCGGAACAGGAGTTGGAACTGAGGACCACACCAGAGGACGAGGACTTTCAACAGAGGACTACACCATCGGACGAGGACTTTCAACACAGGACCAGACCATCGGACGAAGGCTTTCAACACAGGACCAACAAAGAATTTTGCTTGAAATCAAACTTCAACCAAGGTACAGTATAAAAAGTAATATCTATCATCTATCTCTTATTTGTCTTTTAGGGCCAATAATCTTTAACACTAAATACAAACTTCAATGTAAACTTAAAAAATAAATTGGCATAGTCCAAAAAAGTCTAAAAACACAGAATCTATACAATTTGTCATTGTAACATTCCAGTCCTAAACCCTAATTTAATTGCCATTTGACAAATTGAATAGTGCTGTAAATAAGGACATAACATCTTTTTTAAAATACCTTTTTAGTTACTGAAACACTTGCTTTTGGATACATGTTTAATAAATAAAAATTTCTTTAAATAATTAGCTCATGGCCTTATTTAGACTTTTATTCAATTGACCGCATTGAAATTGATTAACTATAAAATGTTAACACACTATTGATAACTATTTGTCATGAAAAACAACTTAACATCTCAAAATAAACTAATGGTACATTATTTTATTTTTACAGATTAACATGGCTGATAACAAGAGTAAACAAGAAAAGAAAAGACGCCAAGCTAGAGAACGACGACAGAGAGCAGACAGCCAGCAGACACCGGAGAAGAAGGAAATTCGACGAGAAAAAGAACGCAAAAGAATTGCAAGCAAAAGACTGTCACTTGCAGAAATTAAAGATATGTCAAAAAAAACAACAAAGAAAATAAAGCATTTACAACCTGTTGCTCAAACATCAGATGACATTTTACCAGAAAAAAGACAAGAGATACCAAAAAAAGCAACAAAGAAAACAAAGCATTTAGAACCGTTTCATGAAACATTACATGACATTTTACCTCAAACAATACAACATATACCAAGAAAAGCAACAAAAAAAACAAAACATTTAGAACCTGTTGTTGAAACATTATATGACATTTCACCTGATGAATATGAAAGTCAAAATCCTATATGCTTTGCAAATTGTCCTCTACTCAAGTCTTTAGCAGTAGAGGTTCATAGTTGTGGGGACATGACTACTCAATGTCAGTTTTGTGAGGCTTATTATTTTAAACAGGAGAGACCCAGAGATGGACAATTTATTAGTTGTTGTCAAAAAGGCAAGTTCAAACTTCCAGAAAGGAAAGAATTTCCAATTTATTTACAAAATATTATGACTGAACCTACTTTTCCAAACTACAAAAATTTTAAGACAAACATAAGATCCTACAATAGTGCCATATCCTTTGCATCCATGGGGGCAACATTAGCTGCTAATGTACCAGGACATGGTCCTTACTGTTTTAAAGTCCAAGGACAAATTTATCATCGCACTTCCCATTTACATCCAGAGGAAGGAAATAAAAGAAAATTCGCTCAACTATATGTCCTAGATACAATGGAAGCTGTTGACCAACGTATGCAGATGGAAGAAAATAAAAAATGCTTACCCACTGTTTTCATAGAGCTAAATAACATTATGGACAACAATCCCTACAGTAAAGCTTATAAAAAATTGGCAGAAGTAGAAAATGAACAACTACTTCATTCACAAACACATCAATTACCAATGCCGAAGGTTAATATGGTGCTTAAAAGAGACAGACATACTGATAAACGTCGTTATAACTTGCCAACAACAAATGAGGTTGCAATGGTGTTTCAGAATGATGAAGGAGAACCACCATTTCAAAGAGACATTCGAATATATCCTAGAAATGAGGACCAACCGTTTATTAATATGAGTATCTTAAGTCCAAATTTAGATCCAATGACATATCCCATCTTTTTCCCACACGGAGAAGCAGGTTGGCAACCAAAATTAACTCTTCCCAGTTACCCAAATGCTAAAGCCAGAATCCGAAATAATGTTTCTATGCTTGAATTTAAAGTAGCTCAAATTGCCATTCGCAATGTATTTAATCCAATTTTATGTGGTGGGAAACTAACACAACAATGGATTATTGATTCATATTTGCAAGTTGAGGCAAATAATTTAAACTTTATCAAATATCAACAAGATAAACTCCGTGTAGAACAATATTCTGGACTCATGGACTATGTTGCTGACGTGGCTACAAGCAGAGACATGACAGCTGGCAAAGCCATCATTTTACCATCTTCCTTTCAAGGATCTCCTCGGAATATGAGAGAAAGATACAATGATGCTATGGCTATTGTGACAAAATTTGGCAAACCCGATCTATTTGTGACATTTACATGTAATCCACAATGGCCAGAAATTACACTAAATCTACTTCTTGGACAAACTGCTTCAGATCGACCAGATTTAGTAGCCAGAGTTTTTAAGATTAAATTAAATGAATTAATACGTGACTTCACTATAAATCAGTTATTTGGCAAATGTCTTGCTTATGTATATACCATTGAATTTCAAAAAAGAGGCCTTCCACATGCACATCTTCTAATAATACTTCAAGAAAAAGATAAATTAGATACTTCGGACAAAGTGGATGCAGTCATTGTTGCTGAACTACCAGATCCAGAACTATATGGTAGACTATATGAGATTGTTACTCATCGCATGATTCATGGACCCTGTGGTGACCTTAATCCACAATCACCATGTATGGAAAATAATAAATGTTCCAAAGAATTTCCAAAAGATTATAGAGACAAAACCTATGCCAATTGTGATGGATATCCACTTTATAAAAGAAGAGAAGGAGATAGTGCCATTATTCGTGGAAAAAAAGTGGACAATAGATATGTAGTACCCTACGAACCACATTTACTCATGAAGTACAACGCCCACATCAACGTAGAAGCCTGCACTTCCATCAAATCCATTAAATATGTCTACAAATATATTTACAAAGGTTACGATGCAGCTACTGTAGTCGTCAAAAGTGCAGACAACCCTGAAAGTAGTGAGTTAGTACATGATGAACTTGCATCTCATGTAGATGCTCGCTATGTCAGTGCGCCAGAAGCTATGTGGCGGCTTTTAAAATTTGAAATGCATGATAGATCACATGCAGTATATAGGTTAGCAGTACATTTGCCACAACGACATTTAGTCTATTTCCATGCTGGAAATGAAATGAATGCATTGGCCCAAAGTGAAGATCGTCACACTACACTAACTGCATGGTTTGCATTAAATTCCACTGATGCTGAAGCAACACAATACTTATATATTGAAATTCCATATCACTATGTTTTTGTGAATGGATTATGGAGACCAAGAAAAACCAGAGGCAATAAAATTATTCCAAGAATTTACACAGTCAGTCCAAGAGATGTGGAACGTTTTTGCTTACGGATATTACTTTTAAATGTTCCTGGAGCACAAAGTTTTGAACACTTAAGAACTGTTAATGACATTGTATATGAATCCTTCCATTTAGCTGCAAGACATAGAAACTTACTCGCTGATGATACAGAGTGGGAAAGATGTTTAGAAGAAGCAGCACAATGTCAAATGCCACGACAGATGAGAGAACAATTTGCTTTTATTTGTATCTTCTCAAATGCTCCAAATGCATTAGCTTTGTGGGAGACTTTTAAAAGTAATATGGCTGAAGACTTTATGCGACGATACAATGAACCCATTGCACACTTAAAAGCGTTAATGGAAATCCAAGAAGTCTTTTTAACTCATGGATTAAGTTGTGCAAGTTTTAATTTGCCTGATCCAGGTCTTATAGATGACATTAACTTTGAAGACTATGACATTCAACTACAAGCAGAAAGAACAGAAGAAAGACTTGCAACTTTAAATACACTACAATTGCAAGCATTTCATGCCATTAAAAATGCTATAGATGATGACATGGTGACAGAGCGTTATTTCTATCTTGATGGACCTGGCGGATCAGGAAAAACATATTTGTACAATTTATTAATGAGTTCAGTACGAGCCCAAGGAAAAATAGCAATGGTGTTTGCCACTACTGGAATTGCTGCACTTTTATTAGAAGGTGGAAAAACTGTTCATAGTGGATTTAAACTGCCAGTGCCTATTTTAGAAAATTCTGTGTCAGATATTCGCATGACATCCTTACAAGCAAAGAAATTGAAGAAATGTAAATTAATTATAATAGATGAGGCCACAATGATGTCATGCTATGCCCTCCAATGTATTGACCGTTTGCTTCGTGAAGTCATGGAGAATACTTTTCTATTTGGTGGAAAGGTAATGTTGTTGGGTGGCGATTTCAGACAAACATTACCTGTCGTTGTACATGGAAATCGAACTGACATTATCGAAACATGTATAAAGTCAAGTATAGTATGGAAACATTTTACCCATCTTCAACTGCAACAAAATATGAGATCAGAAGGCCAAACTGATTTCAATGATTGGCTTATTAAAATTGGAGAAGGCAGAACACAAAAAATACTACATTTACCTGATGACACTGTAGAGATCCCACCTCATATGATTTGTCAACAAGATATTATATCGGCTATATTTGAAGGGAGCATAAATAACGAAGAATATTCCGAGCTTGCCAACCAAGTCATACTGACGTGTAAAAATAAAGATGCATTAATCCTCAATAATGAAATCTTAAAAAAAATTTATGCACCACAAAGAAATTATCACAGTGCTGATTCTGTACTTGCTGATGACAATGAAAGTCAGGCTAACTTTTCGACTGAATTCATAAACTCTTTAACTCCTTCTGGAATGCCACCACATATTTTGCAGCTAAAGAAAGGTGCAATTATCATGTTACTGCGAAATATGAACCCCAAAAAAGGCCTATGCAATGGCACAAGATTAATTGTTCAACAATTAAAGGACCATTTTATAGATGCTGAAATTTTAACTGGGACCCATAAAGGAGAGAGAGTTTTCATACCAAGAATAGATTTAGCACCAAGTGAAAGTAGTCTCCCTTTTATACTTCAAAGAAGACAATTTCCCATTATTATGGCATTTGCCATGACCATTAATAAATCACAAGGTCAAACTTTCAAATCTGTGGGTATTTTCTTGGAAGAACCAGTTTTTGCACATGGTCAATTGTACGTTGCGTTGTCACGGTGCAAAAATCCACAGGCTATTAAAGTTTACATTGAAAACAATGAAAGTCAAGGTGATTTATTAGAAGATGGACGTATTTTTACTAAAAACATTGTCTACTATGAAGTACTATAACTTTGAAGGATACAAATTTACGATGCCAAGATTTTTTTAAAGCATTGTAAAATACATAACAATTGGTTGTTTAATTCAGTCATAATTAATGGAAGTCATGTTTATGAATGATTTGCCTCACAAAATACTTGCCTTGCATTGTTATTAAAATTATGTTAAAATGTTAAGTCACTATGTTAATGTTTCTAATGTTACAAGTTTAAAAAATATATTTTCAAGTTATTTCATTCAACAGATTACAAAGTGGATGTTAAGAGGTCAAGCACCTTTTAAGTCACAATGTAAATATTGTCTGTTATCTTAAGATTACTACCTACATTAATGTTGATCGCCAGTTTATGTGCTCAGTAATAAATTACTTTAATTACGTATGTTTTAAGAAGAGTTTTACTGTATGCCTTACTCTACATTCAATGTATATTCAAGTTAACAATTATTCTGATAGAAATTGAATTTTAATACTGATTAATTTAAATGTCAATTGTTTTTACATTCAAATGTTAATACTTTTAATAAAAAATTAGGTTACAAAATGTATTCACTATGTTCCTGTTTATAATGTTCAAAATTATACCAATGTTTTGTTAACTTCTAAACTTACATAAAAAATAAAGTTCAAGTTTAAAAATATATACTTTGATGGTTATTGCTTACATATAGTTTAAACTTCATGTTAAAATTCGCGACGTTTAAAGAAGGCTTTTTACTTTTTGCTTTCCTATTCATTCAATGTATATTAAAGTTAACAATTCTTCAGATACTAATTACATTTAAAAAAACCATTACATCAACATTTTACCAAAATTCACGTTCATATTAAAATACTTACAAGTGTCAAAAATATATGTTAATAACTAAACAACTTGACAAACATATACATCACATCGCTAGTTTCTTATAAATGTCACATTTACTAGAGATTTTTACACACTAATTTTCAGTCAATTCAAGCGTCTACATTCCTCTATTTCATATTTTGCCTTCTCCTCAGGTTGTTTTACCTTCATTTCATTCACAGTAATAATTTGCTAACAATTTGAACCTTCTAATAAAATAATGGAAGAACATAGTTCACTTGTATTCCCTCTCTACATGAGCACTGCATGTGATGCTTCAAGATTTATGGCAAATTGCTCAAGTCACACTGCTTGAACACCTTGCCACAAATTAAAAGCTAAGTGGGTGATGCCCTTATAATATTTATATAAAATGCAGGTCCTTTCAATAACAGCAATTGAAATCTTATCAGTAACCAAGATGCACTTATAATTGCAAAAAATAATTAACAAATTCTGCAATGCAATCTCCCTCATGAGCTTATTTACAAGTAATATGTGTGGCCAACTAGATTTATCAAATATATCAACTGAAGCTTCCAAATGCTTAAAAAAGGATATGTTACATGTTGCTATATTTCCAAGTCTCCTGTACTATGTAAACGTCCTTCCTGTGCCCTTCATAATATCATTATGTTAAAATTTTTGTGTGTGTAACCATAAAACAAATACTGTATGGTATTTATAGTTTTTTATAAAGCCATTTGGATCTTGGTGAATTTTGTAACAAATAGTTGACTACCCCAATGTAAATGATATTTAGTATTAAAAGCAAAGTGAAACTGTAACTTCGCTATCCATGTTAAAATTGTGACATGTATTTGCAACATCACACACTCTCTCTTAAAGGAAAACTTTTAATGTTAATTAAACATGCAATTTCATAATCAGCAACAGCTGGATACATTAAATGCATCACCATAATTAATGTGTCAGCAAAAATACGAATGACGTTAAATGCTATACTTAGAGATTTTTTTTATATTTGTTATGTCTCCATCAAGTATGCCCTTCCTCTTAAATACTTACTCTCGCAATTGGGAAGTGTCTAGAATGATGCAAAAAAAAAGAAATTCTAGGATGTCGGTTGGTCCTTTTATCTTATTAAGGTGAAATAGAATGCAAAGGTCATCAAATAAGTCTGTGGTTTTCTTTGAGTCTTGAGAGTTCAGAATTTTTCCAAGTAGTGTATAATGTTTGGGTATTTGTTCACTTTTAGAAGAATCCAGCAGAGTGTTTCTGAGTGTAAGTTAAAAAGTTTGGGGCTACTCTTGGAGCCAAAAGTGATTTTGGTAGCAAAATAATAGTTAGACTTCCAGCTTATCCATACAGGTGCCATAAATCAGGGTTAATCTGGAGTAGCTTGAAGGAATTCCCGAATTCTTTGTTTGAGAGCCAATAATGAGAACCCTTGATGGTCATTAGAGTAATGGCATTGTACTGCCAAGACTACTCTTCTGACAAAAGGAGCGAGTTGATGCTTGGTGTAGCTGATTTGTGGAGACCTGAGATGTTTCTTGAGTGAGTACTTCCTTGCTATTCCAAGGGGTTTAATACTCCATATCAGGAATGGATGTGATTGGAAGGTACTCAGTAGATACTCCTTGTCAATTTTGGATAATAGGAGTTCTTCACCTATACCAGGCTCCATTGTAGCAGTGAGTAGATTTTGCCTAGTGAAGGAAACCTGGGGCAATGTCCACACCCCAGTGTGGAATCCCTTAGAGAATTATGTATTGTTTAACCTAACCAAGTGCTGAGATGTATGTCGAGAAAGATATCCGGAGAGCTTTGGCAGGTTGAGGGTTAGTTGTCACTTTTGATGCATTATCATAGAGCATATGCTCTTCACCTGGGCTTTGTGACAGACTGCACAGACATGGAGAAGCTGGCAGCTGCTAAAATTACAACCCTTGGGATTGAAGTTGTTACAGAAGGTGGATGCCCCAAGGTAATGCACCTGCATACCAGGGTTATTCTTGCCTGTCAAGTTGGTAGTGGTGTATCGAGGAGAGAAACAGTTGGTTGGGGGTTGGTGTGGTGGACCTGAGGTATGGCGTTAAAGACATATCTAAGTTCCTTGGATTATGAATGCATTTGATAGAGGAGAATCAGTAGTGTAAAAATATACTTTTTTTGCATGTAAAAATACCAATATATATAGAGCAGCATTCACACCCCAACCCCCTCACAGCCATACCCCCCCCCCCCCCAGGGCCCACTTGGCAGCAATATTTACTACCTAACCACCCAGGGCCCCTCAGAAGCACCATTCACCCGCAAACCGCCTCAGAAGCATCATTCACCCCCCCCAAAAGAAAACAGGTCCCCCTTGTTGCACCATTCATCAACCCCAAGCCCCTCAGCAGCCATTTCCACCCCCCAACACCCCTGGCCCCCCCTCAGCAGCACCATTCAACCCCCAACCCCCTTAGATGCCATATTCACCCCCAAATCCATCAGACCCCCCTCAGCAGCAATATTCATCCCACAATACCCCAGGTCCCCTTCAGCAGCATCATTCACTCCCCCCCCCAAAAAAAACTGGGCTACCTTATTGCACCATTCATCCCCCCAAGCCCTCAGCAGCCATATTCACGCACCAGGTCCCCCTCAGTAGCCATATTCACCCCAGGGCCACCTCAGCAGCATTATTCTCCCCCCCCAAAAAAAAAACAGGCCCCCCCTTATGAGCACCATTTACCCCCCAAACACCCCAGGTGCCCCTCCCCAACATCATTCACTCCCCCCCACAAAACAGTGCCCCCTTGTCACACCATTCATCCCCCAAGCCCCTCAGCAGTCATATTCACCCCCAATTGCTTCCTCAGCAGCCATATTTACCCCTAGGGCCTCTCAGCATCACCATTCACCCCCCCCCCCAAAAAAAAAAACCAGGTCAACCCCTCAAAACCCCCAGGGGCCCATTTTCACACTATTCCCCCCATATCAAGCCTCCTGCACCTCTTTCACCCCCCTCCTCTTACTTGTGCCTTGTAGTCCCTGTCCCAGATTCCATTGCTCAGAGGTTGGGTATCCTTTCCCTGCCTGAGCTTTATACTGCAGGGTCACGTGACATCATTAGGAATGCCATTCCCCTGTGTATGAAATTCCAGCAGGGGAAGGATACCCAAGCTCTGAGTAATGGGATCTGGGACAGGGCTGCAAGGCACAAGTAAGAGCAGGGGAGGATGGGAAGGGTGAAGTGTGTGACAAGGGGCCCTGGGGATTTTGAGAGGTTGAATGATGCTGCTGACAGGCCCCTCACAGAGCACAGGCCCTGGTGCAATGCACCGGCTGCACCGGCGGTAGCTCTGCCCCTGGGCGTGAGTGAAAATAGGTTAACAACATCCGGGTGAGCACCTAGGAGATTTAAACCTTCCTGACAAGCTGGGCATAGTGAGGATGCCGAGACAATAGCAAATGCAGTGCTAGCTGACGTAGTTGGCCTGGCCAAATTGTGGGCCGAAATGTTGAGAGAAAGTGACTGAAAAGGAGTTACTAGAAAGTGAGTGTCAAATAAAATAATGCAAAGGGACACTTGTGGTTGAAGCTACAAATTCTGGTTGCTAAGCAGGGGTGAGAAGAGGCCAGAAGACAGGGTAGGGGATGAGACAAGAGGGAAGAGAAATGGAAAATAAGTAGAAAAGGTG
The DNA here is from genome assembly GCA_027410445.1 of Discoglossus pictus. Taxonomy (NCBI): domain Eukaryota; kingdom Metazoa; phylum Chordata; class Amphibia; order Anura; family Alytidae; genus Discoglossus; species Discoglossus pictus. The sequence continues at coordinate 258,925,987 of CM050167.1, read as the reverse complement.
AGGAAGTAAGGGAGGGAGAAAGTACAAGCAGTAAAATGGAGCAACGACACATGAGGAGGGAGAGTCAGTGGAGAGGTAGGGACAGCCCTGAAAAGTCAGTGGGGAGGGAAAGAAGCCAGCATGGGAGGACTAAAGGAGAGAGAGAGGAAAGCAAGGAGGGAACTGAGCGAGAGGCAGGAGAAGCTAAAAAGCCCAAAAAAATGAGACATAGCCGGACAGATGGATGGCGGAAGAGCGACTTACCAAGGTAGGGATGCCAAGGACAGCAGGAAAACACGAACACGATACAAGACTGCAGATGGAGACAAAAGAATGTGAAATGAGACGTGCAGGTGAGTGAATATTGAGGTAGTCGTGAGTGCGTGAAATGGACCATCCAATGCGCTCCTATAATCCCAGGTAATTGCCTGGACCTGGCTATATATACAGTAGACTCTCAGTTAACCAGAATTCAAGCAACAAAATCTCTCAAGCAACCAGAAAAAAATTGAATACTGTACTTTAAATAAAAATGAGATTTTACAGGGCTCAACAAATGCCAGGAGCCAGGTTGCCATGCCACAAAATGCTTACAGGCACCTAGAATTCATCCACTGTATGTCTCTGCAATTCAATGTTACCTAAAAGCAGACAGGCAGAGTGACTGAGCCAGTGCTGTGTTGGGGTTACATTACTCAGGTTCAGCACCGGACCCTCCAGCCAAACGTACCTGTGTGTAAGTGAGGAGTGAAAGCTGCTGCTGCTAGAACAGACCTCACTGAAAAATATACTTAGCAGACCATCCTATGTGCAGCTTATCTAGGACTCCTTTTAATAGTAAGCAACCAGAAACTACATTTATCCGGCATCTACCAATTCCTGTGAGTGCCGGATAACTGATATATATATATATACATACAGTTATACCTCATTTAATGCTGTAGATAGGTTCCAGGCAATAGGAGTGCTAAGTGAAACAGCTCTAAATGGGGCAGTTTAACATGGTGACGATAGGGAAAGTGAACTCATGAATAACCAAACAATTTCAATTTCAATTTAAACTTTTTTTGGTTTTATATGAACTTCAAAATAACAGCAAACATAACACAAACTGAACATTAGCAGAAATATAAACTTTAAATTATTGATGTTGACTCTTCTGCTTCATCCTGGATTCTGTTTTCTTATAGCGAATCATAGCATGAAAAGGGGTGCAGCAGGAAATACAGCGTTATATCAGGGCAATGCTATAGAGAATCAGAGCGTAAAATGGAATCTGGAAGGTAAAAACAGCGTTATAGTGAGGTTTAGCATTAAAAGGGGCCTGGCAGAAAAAACACCTTTATAGTGAATCAGCTCTAAACGGTGTATTAATATTATCATTTATTTGTAACGCGCCAACATATTCCGTAGCGCTATACATAAGTTACAGGCAATGACAAGGTAAAGATTCACACATTGCAATGAATTGAGGGCCCTGAGCTTGGAATCCGGTGTCCATAGCGCTTTCCCTAAAGCACCTTGCAGGGTTGAAACTTGCAGACTTACAATCTAAAGGGGTATATATATATATATATATATATATATATATATATATATATATATATATATATATATATCGTTCAATACTGACTCACAATTACACCACCTCTTGTGATGAATGAAAATTCTATCCAAAAGACTAAAAAAGTAAGGCAGAGTGAACAGCAAGTTGCTTGTGTTTCAGTACAGATAAATATTAAACATAATGTTGACAAAATATCATCTGTGTTTACAACAGAAAGATCTTGTTATTTGTCTTTGTGCAATGGTAACATTTAAGGAGTTATCTTTGGTTTACATGTCACCACTTCATGGGTCAAAGGGCACTAATAAAATGCTTTTAGAAGAGCAGCTTTTCATTTAATAGGGTCTGACAGTTTTAGGTTAACACACGGTGTGGAATATCCTAAAAGTCCTCCAGATGGCAGAAGCAATGCATTCATCATGCATAGCACGGCCTTGCCGAGATCTTTTGCTACTCTATAAAATGCATCCAATTTTCTCTACAGTTAGTACTGTAATAAGTAAAACAAAACATGTATACACCCTCTGGTTTCCAAGAGAGTTTATTTAGCTTCTACCTACTAGAGTCAGCTTCCCATAGAAGGTACCTGCATGGCAAAACTCAGAAAATAGATCCATGTGTGTTACTATATAAATACCTGTATTCTGATGGATACCCTTAAACTCAATAAATAATGATTTTATATAAGTAGCCTGCTGTTTTAATCCATTTATATCTGTTAGACCAGTATAGGAATGGAAGCCTTTTACAGGCCGCTGATAATTATAGATGTTACAATACTCGTTTGGAAACCACCAAAAAATTAGTAATTTGAAACTGGCACAAGACACTAAGAAGCAATTTTGTAGGCTTTCTTTTATTTCATTTGAATGATATAGATAATTATACTTTGTTGTAACAAGGTTTTTAAAATGTAAGATGCATGTGTTTTAATCTGAAGGGAGCATCATTTCACAGCAGGTACCGTATCAGCAGACAAATAGAGGCAAACAGGGATCTGCAATGCCATTCTATGATATGTGACACATCATGCTTAAACAATTATTTTCAGTTATATCAACTCTCATTGATTTTCCTGTGTCAGTGTGCTGATTTGGCTTCAATTCGTTTGTCTTTTAGCATCAGTAGTGTCATGAACTGCAGAGCACATTTAAGTTACATGAGTATTTTATAGTAGATTAACTAATAGATGAATATTAGTACTTTATGTGACATAACAAGGAATTACAACATAATTAAACAACATTATTATTTTCTCCTGAAATCTCAATACTGTTCTGCAAATCCTAATACACTACGATACAAAATCCTGCTTCTTAAACTGGCATTCGGCCATGGCTTTGTGTAGCTGGCATGGCCTCACCAGGGATGGTCATTTCATACCATGGGCCTCATTCAATTGCGATTTGGCCAATTGAATAGGGCTCTTTATAAGCACATAGCATATTTTTTTACAGAAGTTTTTAGTTAGTGAAGACCTTGTTTTTGGATAGAAGATCACTAACTAAAAACTTCTGTAAAAAACATGCTATGTGCTTATAAATAGCCCTATTCAATTGGCCAAATCGCAATTGAATGAGGCTCCATGTCTTTAAGTTTCAGGATATTTTGAAAAATCCCTTTCATTCAATTCAAATCCCAACCAACCTATGGAATTTGTCCATAACTTTTCTCATCCAGTAGGACATTTCGCCCAATCTCTTTTGTCCAGTTCAGACTTTGTCCATAACTTTTCTCTTCCAGTAGGACATTTTAGTCAGATAGAACCTTTCGTTCAATTCTTCAAATCGGAGTCATTTTGTCCTATGCAACAATTAATATTAATCAATTAATTATTAATATATACATTTATATATGTTAGATAATTAATACTGACCTGATAAAGGGAGATCAAACCTGTCTAAAGCTCATCACGCTAAATTAAATCTTTGTACAATAAAAAGGTATCCCTATATACTACAATACTCTGATTATTTACCTGATTACTGGACATCAAAAATATTAAAATTAGCAATGTTTAAAACATTTTTTGAAGAAAATGAAAGAATAATTAATACAACATAGAAACATGGAACATTTTATTAATTATTAACCACTCCTACCCACAAAAAATATAAAATCAGTCATATGCCATGTCTACTATTTCCTCATCAAACCTACAGTGTAGAAGCCCATATAAGTGTGATCTGGTGCAGGATAAGAGTTTCTCATCAATTTCACAAAGCAGGAGGATATCGGCTATCTATGTTTTGGTCCAAGATAAAGGGAGATCAAAAATGTGAAAGCATGATATGCAGTGTCTTGTAGTCTCTGTTTGAAAAGGAACAGAACATATTTAGACTTGATATGAAAGATGAAAAGGTAACATATAAAAAGTGGTTTATGGGTAGACAAGTTTATGTATGTACAGTATATATAAGCAAACTTCATAATGCAGGAGGCATTTCCTAATGCATCTCAAAAGGGTTGGTTATTATATTTTTCTCAGGAACTTTGGTCACATATGGTAGCTTTAGATCTATCACAGCAGTACACAGTTGTGGGAAGCCCAATGAGTGATGAAGCATCAATGCTGTTTGGTCTGCTATTCGTGCCGATGGACGACGTATTCAAGGTTTTTGATTACATTGCAGATACAGTTTCTGATTACATTTTCGTAATGATAGAGTATGTGGAATGTTTATACATTAGAGGGCGTCCAGCTTGGGGGCATAGGATGGAGCTAAACCCTCACTTCTCACTCAAAAAATTTAATGTCTATGATTTAGTCATCAATGGGATACAGAGGACCAACAATTCTGTAGAGGTTGGCACAACAAATTTGGTGATGGAGCACTACCAGGTGCTACTGAGGTTCATTGACTCCCTGAAAGAGGAGACAGAACAAACAAAAGATCATGTGCCTTCTTGGAGGTCCGGGAACATCAGGGCCCCAGTGAATACCCAATACCAATCCAATCAAGAGCGCATTTTATTCTTGGTACAGCAATATCCACAGTACAAAGCTGAAAACAGGATCAACACATACTTGCACTCAATCAAATATCATTTGAAGGTGAACCCAGCTGAAGGAGAAGTTAATGAGTTAAATTACACAAAAATGACTCAGTACTTTCAGTGTTATGTTCTTTGTATTGAAATGTTCACATACCTACCTTGTGGAAATTTGGATACATTAAAACAGGTGGCTCATAATTTTTCTTGCGTTGGCACAGCTGAATTGTTAAAATTTGGGTTGGATGAAATTATATATTGAACATATTGATAATGGACGAAATGTCCTATTGGACAAAATGTCTGATAGGACTAATGATCATTGCACAAAATGTCCCACTGGTTGAAATATCCGTAGAACAAGTTTTCCTTGGACCACTGCCCCCAAATCTGCATGTAATCTTACTTAACCATTTTACTGTATAAATAGTCACCATCCCTCAAGCTCTTACATGAGAAACGACACCTTCTTTTTCACTTAGATTGTATTTATTTAAATTAATTACAAAAACAAACAAAAAAAACAAGAAATTATCTCCAAACATGTATGACTTATTTACAGTTCCATTCAGCATACTGGCACAGTCTTGGGCTCATTGCTATTAAATATCTTCTACATTCAAACTTAAAAGGGATTTACCATCTATGCTATGGGGTCCAAAATCTATATTTCCTCTCTAGAATGATACTATTCACACTTAACCCAGGACCACAAGTAATTTCTGATGTTGCATGTCCTGGTACAGCTCAGCATTTTGGGAAATTATATTTTACCACGTCCCCACACTTTGCCTTGTACTGACAGTAGACAACGCAACAATTATTCAACAGGTAACTTACGTATGTTTTCTATTTTTATACTCTGGGCTACCTTTGGTATCTCATATTCCCGCATTACTAAATCGTGTCACTCTTATCCATAGCAAATCTCCATAACTCCCCATTTCCAAATAACTCAATATTCACCCAAACTTTAATCCATTCACTTATTATGTTTATCTTTACTACAGTAACCATCTCCTAATAGACCACCCATCAACTTGCTATTCATTACTTCAATCTAACAAATCTTTCAGCCAAAGTCATTCACATGTCAATTATATTTTGCTGCATCTCTATATTATTCCTTACATTGACGAGAATTACAGTGACTTCAACACCACCCTATAAGCTGTTAATTACACATTTCTTATCCATATATGATTTCTTGTATCAAACTACTCCACAAATTAATTAAAATCAAATCAAATACAAATTAACTCTTTGGTGTGCATTTTCATCAGAATTTGAATCTGCATTGGCTTTGTTCTCTTCAGTTTCCTTATATCCACAACAACTGGCTCACACTTCTCTAGGACACATATTCTAAGACAAGACAACATCTACCAAGCATTCCTTTGGCATTGTCACTAAACTGCTCTTCTCTGGACTGTACAGGTCTTTTTTTCTGTATCAGAACATAACTGAATACCCTTTACACTAGTCTAGGACATTATACATTATATGTCTAACCCTGGAACTGATTAAACTTGTTATTATACTTTATGTTTAATTGCACATTTTGTAATTAAATTAGCTTATATTTATTGGCATATGTTTTATGAATGCTATTTGTATTTGTACTTGTTTTGAAAAATATATAATTAATATATATCGGTTGATATCATGTGTACTGAACCAAAGGAAGTTGAGCGGCTTGATACGTTTGTCAGAGGAGCTGTATTGAAAAAATGTATAAAATCTGTACAGGTAAGATTACATTTATCACTGACACATTGAATTCAAACAAAAAAACATCTTCAGAACCAAGAAATATTTCTATTTCTTAGCAAGACATGTTTTTCCCATATTAGCTCTAATGCTCACAATTTAAATCTTAGTAAATGAAAAGACATTAAAAGTAGGGCCAAGACTAAGGTCAAAGATGGAAGAACCCCTACAGAAAATCATAGAATGAAATAAATGCAGTCACCAACCTCAAATGAGATGTAAATTGCTTGGTGTGTTAAAACAGGCTTTAAATGCAGTTCACTATGCTAGCCACTAACTGTTTGACCCCAAATTATGATTTTTTCCCATTATTTTGCACTTCAGCATTCAGATGTCAGTTTGTTAGATTGAGCATTTTGCATTTCATTTAATTGTTCACTTATCTGTCTTAGTTTTACCATGCTCCTTGTTTCAGGTCAGGAAAACTCTGGTTAAGCTTCGGCAACTGCACATATGGTTGGCTTTGGAACCGAAAGGTTTAATGGCAAAACGCTGCAAACAAATTTCAGGATTCATAAAGTTTATTGCTAAAGGTACAAAAAAAAAATGAAACAGAATCTGGAATTCTGAGATTTGGGTCAACTTTAGGTACATGTACTTACAAATGTATCTGTCGTTACGGAAGTTAACATGGGAAAGGATTAAAGCAGTAATAACTCTAAAAGCCCTTTGTAATATTTAATTTTAATTAGTGGAAGTTTCAAAAAACATTTCATTATTGGTTTAGAATTTTTTTAATAATTTCAAACATATCTCACGCTGGTATGTATATTTAAAAATAAAAAGCTCTGTCAGATTAAATAAATATTGATAATACAATTTAAAGCATCTCAGATTTTTTTACATTGCCATATATTACTACCTATAGACAGTGCTGCAATGCATGAATATATTGCCTGTCAAAAAATGACAGGAGTAAAATTGTAAGCCTGGCAATGCTGTTTGCCACACAATGCGAGGCTAAGGGCCCTTTGAGCACCTTCGGCGCTCATTGCGTGGCTCGCAATGAGCGCTTTCAGGGCTTATTCTGAGCCTCTCCCCCTGTGTACTTTACAGGGCTTGCGATGTTTGCCTTAGGCGCTCATCGCGAGCCTCACGTATAGTTTAGGGGTATCGCCATGAGTGTTACTGCCTTGGGTTAAATGTTATTGGCTTGGGTTAAGTGTTACTGCTTTTGGTGAAGCGTTACTGCGTTGGTGTAAATATGACTGTTGTGGAGGAAGTGTTACTGGTTTTCCTCAAGTGTTACATGTTTGGGGCTCTTTTTTGCAAGCTTCGGCCTCGTTTTTCATCCTGTTGTGTTTTTTCGTCCGCCATTTTTTTTGGTCATTTTTTTCGATAATGAAAAAAACGCAAATAATCCTCAAATTAAGTTGCAACCTCACTCACAGGCTCCCTGGCTCTCGCCCTGTGCTGTGTGTGAGTGTGTAAGTTCATTTGCGGCACTTTTGTTTTTCCCCCCCAGTTTATTACTGTTTAGTGATTCGGCCATTAAAGTCGTATTTTTGTGAAGCCCACAGTCCATATACGTGCCTCTGGTCCTAAGTCCTGCAAGCCGTAATTTTGTGTCCCTCGCCCATTGCAGCCTAAGTCCTGCGTGCCTCAACTGCTCGCCTCAGAGCCTAAATCCCGCGTGCCTCAACTGCTTGCATCGCTTTGCGTGGCTCGCAATGCAATGAGTGCCTTTGGCGCCCATTGCAGCCTAAGTCCCACGTGCCTCAACTGCTCGCCTTGAGAGGGTCGCAGGGCAATGAGCGCCTTCGGGGGTAATTGCAGCCTCGGTCCCACGTGCTTCAGCCATCAACGGCTCGCAAAGCGTGACCAACGGGCCCGTTTATCCACAACTATTATATGTAATATATTGTGACTGAGTGCCCCCAGAGGATGGTGCAAGGTACAAAGACTTGAAGATTTCTATCCAGGAGTGATGGAGTTAAACTCCAGGATGAGACTTAATTAGCCAAGGTGAAGCAGCAGTTAAAAGCCTGGAAAGGAGAGATGAATGGGGCTCACAATCAGGCCTGCCATTGTGTTTCACAGCAGCAGAGGAAGCTGACATGATGGATCAGTCTGTGTGATTGCAACTATTTTCAGTCTGTGTGACTGCAGCAAAAGTACAGAGAGAGACGTGGCTGATGGATTCAGAAACCACCATGGATATAACAAGTTGCTGAGACAAGTTAAAAGAAATCTATTATTTCTATAATTTACCCCAGGGAAGAGACTGTATAATGAAAAATATTTCTTACTGAAGTACCACAGTGCTAATCAAGGGTCGCTGGGGGAGGGCACTCGGAGAGATGGGCAGGCCGGTGCCCTAACCCCGATATTTGGGTGGTGACCCCGGAACTCGGATCTCCAGAAAACAGAGACTTTATGAGTGCATGCAGGAGAATACATTGCTTTATTGTTTTTTCCCTGAGACAGATAAGCTGCTCAGGCCTAGCAAGGGTATTCCTGAAAGTCAGTAAGACTGTATAAGTAGATGTTTATTTTCATTAATTGTTCTGTTTATTTTGTTTTGTTTTCAAGTTGCACAATAAATACGCTTTACTGCAAATCCACCTATACTACTTTCGGACAGTCATTTCAAAACTGGAAACAGCATTGTACAGCCCTCCTTGTCACATTATATATATATATATATATATATATATATATATATATATATATATATATATATATATAGATGAATAATCAGAGTATTGCAGTATATAGTGATACCTTTTTTATTGGACAAACATATTCATAGGTTTCATGACGAGCTTTCGAGAGCGTTCCTCTTTTTGTCGAGTCAGAGTCAATACTGATTATAGAATCACAAATACAGCAAAAAATTTTCAGGATTAACAAATAATGTTCTGATCAGCCAGCCGTGCAAGTGTGTGGGGGTGCAGACCAGAGTAAGAAAATTGGGGTCGTAAATAGTTTTACATCTAAGGAACCATAAGGCTGTAACCAAACTCAGGATGAAGGCAGAGAACAAAAAGTCAAAAGAGTCACAAAAAAAAAAAAAAAAAAAAATCAATAAACACACATATATATTTCCAAGCATGAATGTTGGAGGTTATAAGAAATTTTGATAATGAGATAAGAATTCAATGTCGATATTAAGTCCTGACTTATTACTGTTGAAGAACATAATCATTTTAATTTCAAATGTCTTTCTTTCCTTAGTGTTTTTAAAAAAACCTTTGAGTATTTTGATTTTGAGATTTTTCATGGAGTGGTTATTCTGGGTGAAATGGTGTCCAACTGGAGTACAGTAAGTCTCCTCATTGTGCTTATTGATGGAATGTCTGTGTAGATTCATCCTCATATGTAATTTCTGGCTGGTTTCTCCAATGTAGCAGCCTCTCTCACATGCAGTACATTGTATCATGTAGACTACATTGGATGACGTACAAGAATATGATCCTCTGATGTTATAGGTCTTCTTGTTGTGCGTGGCTGTGTCCTCTTTGCAGATGTGTTGACACAATTTACACCGATTTTTATTGCAAGGTTTTGTGCCGTTTTCTATGTTAAGCTCTTCATTGGCCAATCTACTGTTCACCAATGTTTGTCTGAGATTTGGTGGCTGCCTAAATGCAAGAATGGGGGGTTTGGGGAATATATGTTTTAATTCTGGGTCCTCTGTTAGCAGTGGTTGTAGATCCTTAAATATTTTGCGGATTCCTTCTAGATCCGGATGGTATGTGGTTACCAGAGGTGTACGTGAGGTTGTTTCTTTAGTTTTGTATTGCAGCAGGTGTTCCCGGGGTGTTTTAATGGCAGAGTTTACTTTCTGTGTTATGACATTAGGTTTGTAGCCCTTTCTCCTGAAGGAGTCAGACAGGGTTTTTAAACGTTTATCGCGGTCCTCATTGTTAGAACATATGCGGTGGTATCGGATGGCTTGACTATAGATAATCGCTTTTTTAGTATGTGTGGGATGGAAGCTTGAGCTGTGGAGATAACTGCATCTGTCTGTAGGTTTCCTGTATACCGATGAGTTAAGTTTACCATTGGTGATGGATATGGTGGTGTCCAGAAAGTTAACCTGTTCTGCAGAGTAATCTATTTTAAATTTAATAGATGGGTGGAAGGTATTAAAGGCAGTGTGGAAGTCTCTCAGCTTTTTTTCTCCCTCTGTCCATATGATGAACAGGTCATCTATATAACGGTGGTATCTGTACGGTTTGTGGATATATGTGGACAGGAATCGCTGTTCAAGGTCAGCCATAAATAAATTGGCATATTGTGGTGCCATTTTAGTCCCCATTGCGGTCCCCATTATTTGCAGGTAAACCTGTTCATTGAAGGTGAAGTAATTGTGGGTCAGGATATATTCTAGTATTTTGGCGATGGTATCAGGGTTATATTTGCAGTTCGGAGTGTGTGTTAAGAGGAATTTGAGGCATGCCTCAGTGCCATCTTTGTGGGGGATGTTGCTGTAAAGCGATTCAACATCCATGGTTACGAGTAGTGTGTTAGCAGGTAGTTCTTTAATCTGACTGAGTTTGTTAAGAAAGTCAGTGGTGTCTTGTATATAGCTGTCAGTGTTTTTAACTAGTGGCTTCAGGATGTTTTCAACAAGACCAGATAACTGTTCAGTCAGTGTGTCCATACCTGTAACAATAGGTCTCCCTGGGTTGCCTGGCTTGTGGATCTTGGGCAGCAGGTAGAAAGTCCCAGTTGTAGGGTGGGTGGCTATGAGCTGCTCCAATTCGTGCTGCACGATCTTGGGGAACGTTCGGATAAGTTCCCTGAGTTGGCTGGTATAATCCTCTGTAGGATTCTGGTCCAATTTCTTGTAATAGGTGCGGTCTGTCAATTGTCTGTTACCTTCTTGTATGTAATCCAGGGTGTTCAAAATCACAACTGCGCCTCCTTTGTCTGCTGGTTTGATGGTGATGTTGGGGTTTTCTCTTAAGCCCTTTATGGCAGCTCTTTCTAATGGGGAGATATTGTATAATTGTCTTTTTTGCTGATTTGTTACTAAGGAAGCCGTTCTCAGGCGAACGCTTTCAATGTAACTGTCGAGTTTCGGGTTGCGTCCAGGTGTTGGGGTAAAATTTGTGTTCTTTTTCCTGCTATTGTAATCCAATCTGGGTGTGGTATCCTCTTTGTTGTGAAAGTATTCTGTGAGTCTCAGCCTCCTGAAGAATTCTTCCATGTCTGAGTATAGTTGAATTTTGTCCAGCTTTGTGCTTGGACAGGATGATAGTCCTTTAGATAGAACAGAAATCTCTGGCAGTGTTAGTTGGTGGTTATATAGGTTTATAATTCCTGTTTTGTCTGAGCTGTCTTCAGGAGAAGTGTTGGTCATAGTAGAAATCACAGTAGTGTTTGGGCCATTCACACTTTCTTCCTGTATCTGTATCTTGTTGTTTTTTTGAGAGAGGCAGTTCAGTTTTTTCTTCTTCTTCTTTATAAGGTCTTGTTGATGTTTCCTCTGGAGGTGCTGTATTTCCTTTTCAAATAGTTCAGCATCATGTATCTTGTGTTCCCTTAGTTGTTGAAGAAGGGCTGATATTTGGTCCTTTAGTCTTTGTTTCTTGCCATATAGTTGGTGGATTAGGTTGTTTCTCAGTTTCTCGCTTGTACGCCTGCAGAGGTTATCAGCATATTGTGAGTTGTGGGTATTGGTGAGTGGATTTTTTATCTGTAGTATTTGTGATTCTATAATCAGTATTGACTCTGACTCGACAAAGAGAGGAACGCTCTCGAAAGCTCGTCATGAAACCTATGAATATGTTTGTCCAATAAAAAAGGTATCAATATATACTGCAATACTCTGATTATTCATCTGGATTACTGGACATTCACGGCTACCTCACTCTTCATAACTATGGAAGATACCGCATATGGCCGATTCAAGAAGCTACTGACTAAGAGGACCAAAAAAACAGCACAGCTCATCCCAAATGGACTACAGATAAAAAATCCACTCACCAATACCCACAACTCACAATATGCTGATAACCTCTGCAGGCGTACAAGCGAGAAACTGAGAAACAACCTAATCCACCAACTATATGGCAAGAAACAAAGACTAAAGGACCAAATATCAGCCCTTCTTCAACAACTAAGGGAACACAACATACATGATGCTGAACTATTTGAAAAGGAAATACAGCACCTCCAGAGGAAACATCAACAAGACCTTATAAAGAAGAAGAAGAAAAAACTGAACTGCCTCTCTCAAAAAAACAACAAGATACAGATACAGGAAGAAAGTGTGAATGGCCCAAACACTACTGTGATTTCTACTATGACCAACACTTCTCCTGAAGACAGCTCAGACAAAACAGGAATTATAAACCTATCTAACCACCAACTAACACTGCCAGAGATTTCTGTTCTATCTAAAGGACTATCATTCTGTCCAAGCACAAAGCTGGACAAAATTCAACTATACTCAGACATGGAAGAATTCTTCAGGAGGCTGAGACTCACAGAATACTTTCACAACAAAGAGGATACCACACCCAGATTGGATTACAATAGCAGGAAAAAGAACACAAATTTTACCCCAACACCTGGACGCAACCCTAAACTCGACAGTTACATTGAAAGCGTTCGCCTGAGAACGGCTTCCTTAGTAACAAATCAGCAAAAAAGACAATTATACAATATCTCCCCATTAGAAAGAGCTGCCATAAAGGGCTTAAGAGAAAACCCCAACATCACCATCAAACCAGCAGACAAAGGAGGTGCAGTTGTGATTTTGAACACCCTGGATTACATACAAGAAGGTAACAGACAATTGACAGACCGCACCTATTACAAGAAATTGGACCAGAATCCTACAGAGGATTATACTAGCCAACTCAGGGAACTTATCCGAACGTTCCCCAAGATCGTGCAGCACGAATTGGAGCAGCTCATACCCACCCACCCTACAACTGGGACTTTCTACCTGCTGCCCAAGATCCACAAGCCAGGCAACCCAGGGAGACCTATTGTTACAGGTATGGACACACTGACTGAACAGTTATCTGGTCTTGTTCAAAAACATCCTGAAGCCACTAGTTAAAAACACTGACAGCTATATACAAGACACCACTGACTTTCTTAACAAACTCAGTCAGATTAAAGAACTACCTGCTAACACACTACTCGTAACCATGGATGTTGAATCGCTTTACAGCAACATCCCCCACAAAGATGGCACTGAGGCATGCCTCAAATTCCTCTCAACACACACTCCGAACTGCAAATATAACCCTGATACCATCGCCAAAATACTAGAATATATCCTGACCCACAATTACTTCACCTTCAATGAACAGGTTTACCTGCAAATAATGGGGACCGCAATGGGGACTAAAATGGCACCACAATATGCCAATTTATTTATGGCTGACCTTGAACAGCGATTCCTGTCCACATATATCCACAAACCGTACAGATACCACCGTTATATAGATGACCTGTTCATCATATGGACAGAGGGAGAAAAAAAGCTGAGAGACTTCCACACTGCCTTTAATACCTTCCACCCATCTATTAAATTTAAAATAGATTACTCTGCAGAACAGGTTAACTTTCTGGACACCACCATATCCATCACCAATGGTAAACTTAACTCATCGGTATACAGGAAACCTACAGACAGATGCAGTTATCTCCACAGCTCAAGCTTCCATCCCACACATACTAAAAAAGCGATTATCTATAGTCAAGCCATCCGATACCACCGCATATGTTCTAACAATGAGGACCGCGATAAACATTTAAAAACCCTGTCTGACTCCTTCAGGAGAATAGGCTACAAACCTAATGTCATAACACAGAAAGTAAACTCTGCCATTAAAACACCCCGGGAACACCTGCTGCAATACAAAACTAAAGAAACAACCTCACGTACACCTCTGGTAACCACATACCATCCGGATCTAGAAGGAATCCGCAAAATATTTAAGGATCTACAACCACTGCTAACAGAGGACCCTGAATTAAAACATATATTCCCCAAACCCCCCATTCTTGCATTTAGGCAGCCACCGAATCTCAGACAAACATTGGTGAACAGTAGATTGGCCAATGAAGAGCTTAACATAGAAAACGGCACAAAACCTTGCAATAAAAATCGGTGTAAATTGTGTCAACACATCTGCAAAGAGGACACAGCCACGCACAACAAGAAGACCTATAACATCAGAGGATCATATTCTTGTACGTCATCCAATGTAGTCTACATGATACAATGTACTGCATGTGAGAGAGGCTGCTACATTGGAGAAACCAGCCAGAAATTACATATGAGGATGAATCTACACAGACATTCCATCAATAAGCACAATGAGGAGACTTACTGTACTCCAGTTGGACACCATTTCACCCAGAATAACCACTCCATGAAAAATCTCAAAATCAAAATACTCAAAGGTTTTTTTAAAAACACTAAGGAAAGAAAGACATTTGAAATTAAAATGATTATGTTCTTCAACAGTAATAAGTCAGGACTTAATATCGACATTGAATTCTTATCTCATTATCAAAATTTCTTATAAACTCCAACATTCATGCTTGGAAATATATATGTGTGTTTATTGATTTTTTTTTGACTCTTTTGACTTTTTGTTCTCTGCCTTCATCCTGAGTTTGGTTACAGCCTTATGGTTCCTTAGATGTAAAACTATTTACGACCCCAATTTACTTACTCTGGTCTGCACCCCCACACACTTGCACGGCTGGCTGATCAGAACATTATTTGTTAATCCTGAAATTTTTTTGCTGTATTTGTGATTCTATAATCAGTATTGACTCTGACTCGACAAAGAGAGGAACGCTCTCGAAAGCTCGTCATGAAACCTATGAATATGTTTGTCCAATAAAAAAGGTATCACTATATACTGCAATACTCTGATTATTCATCTGGATTACTGGACATTCACGGCTACCTCACTCTTCATATATATATATATATATATATATATATATACTGTATATATATAGTGTCCACCTAGATCCCCTTTATAAAAATAGATTGGGGTGCTAGGAACTCCTAACTAGGCTCACTCTAACCAATAAGAGATAATATGAAATTAAAGCCCATCAGTCCCCTCCCCCCACCCTTATGTCAGCTAAGCATAAATGGACACTCATGCTCCACAACATTATTTACCATGGGATTACATACCCTACCCTCATGGAGATCCTTATCTCAAGGTCTCTAAACCCATGGGATCCCAAAGCCTAAGTGGGCCCATGGCTTACCCTACCCCCACCCTATACCATGTGTGTGTGGGGGGGGGGCATACCTATAGCCCCAATAAATCACTGCAAAAGATACAAAATAATTTTGAACAATTCTTACAATAACATAAAAAATGATTACATAAACATAAAAAAGTGCATTTAAGATTTAAAAAAAAACTGAAATATAATTAAAACGGTACCCTCCTGCATCCAGAGTTGTCAGTCAACACTATTGCACCATTCTTCAGATCTGTGAGCAGCCAAACTATTTAGATCCTCTCATTAGGCCTTGTAAACCACCATGACATTATTGACTGAAGTCTTTGGCATACTGTTTTCGTACAGTAGTCCTTTAATTTATTAAAGGCTTTAAAGGAGGCTAGGAAGAGCATATATTTATTATTAAATTTATAAATAAAATAATAATTTAGGCTTTAAGAGCCTTAGTGAATGACTTAAATACCTGCTATTTGTGGGGCCATAGAGAGTGGTTGGAGATTTTTACGACCACATGCTAAAAATAAATGGGTGTCATTTAATAGCAATGCACACTATTCTACATATAAATTAATAGCACTAGCAAACATTTACATTTGTACAATTTTCACATGTAAAAATGTGGTAATAAAAGAGAGATGGGAGAAGGAAACAAAAGAGAGGTAAATGGGGAGATGGGAGTTTAAAGTGTCTGATGGAAATACATTGGTAAAACGTATGAAATGGGGTTTATGAATGAGGCATGCAAACAGATAGAAAGACATTATGTAGTTATATTATGTGTGTACCCTGAAATTAGTTGCAGAAATTACACTAAATAACACATTATGCATCAGAAGTTTTCTTTCTCCAGTTTTTATTATGGATAGAAAGATTTTGTCTTTTAAAGAGTGTACACAAATGTGTAAATATACTGCCTGTTCTTTGAAAAAATATGCCTAGTTTTAAATGTGGTTGCATGCTTTAGTATATTTTGCTGAAATACTGGAATCTTGATACACCCTGTGATATCTCATGTTCTTGTGGCATGTTCAGGTTGTCTTCCTACTAATTTCTCCACTATCCATAGTCTATATTGGAGGTCTAATCAGGTTGATCTGTAGGTGCATTATTATTTTCCCATTTATTTTATGTTTAATGTTGCTGCAAGACTATGAGCCTCATTCAATTGAGCAATTGTAAGTTACTGGAGCCTGTAATGGAGCCTGTTAGCTACCGTAATTAGCTGATAATTTCCTATTTTTTGCGAGCCAAACGGCTTACGTGTTACGAGCTTGAAATCCCTGAAATTGTTACAAACATAACTTACCTCTAAGCCTTTGATCTTTCACGTCCACAAAAGTTACAATCGCAAATCACTATTCAATTGCTACAATTCATCAAGCCCGCAAATGTTTTCACACCCGTAAAAGGCAAATGTTGAAGAAACACGTACGAGTACTATAGAGGACCCGCAAAGGGGTAAAACACCTGATCATAGGACTGTAAATGCAGATAAAACATCAATACTGCACTGTAAATGATGGGGGCAGTGATGAAAGACATTAATTGCGCAACAGTCTCAAGCACACAAATCATAAATCAAAAATAATTTTATTTTATGTTTTATTTCTGGGTTATATCAATCTCGGGAATCAATAAGTTAATACATATCAGGCCACCCATACAGACTAGAACAGTATTGGCATTCATTTTTATCATTCTTTATTTTTTGGTTTTGTGAGTCTGATCGCATATTGGACCCGCAAACCAAATTGATTGACAGGCAAGCTCTGTTTTTTACTGCCGTAATAATAAGCCTAATTTTCTATTGGCTGTTTAGAAATAGGTAGTTACGGCCTTGCTTAATTTGCATAGCCGAAAACATGAAAAAAAAACACAAAATACGCACACAAAAAAACAAAAACCTTACCCACAGCAAGGGGGGACACCCAGGATGTCTGGAAGACGGGTTACACCTCTATTTCAGTACAATTAAAAAAGTTTAGACACTCGAAAATCCCCTAGGCAACAGATAAAATGGCCGCCGAAAAAAAAAAAAACAAGGCTACACGACCTCTAAAGCCGCAAAACACCACCAAGCACATACGACTTTTACTAAAACCCGGACGACCTACAACATACACCAGTAGCAAGGACGCTTCATCAAATAAACCCGCCTACACATTCGCCGCCATTTTACAACAATAACTTACAGAATGCGGAAGTACCCAGCTACACAAACAGTTTCCCCTCGCGCACGCAGCCTGTTTACACTACACACTGCACACATTGCTGACACTTACACCTCAGCTCCACAACACTAGAAAGCTACATTGTATGCTGCAGGAACATCAAAACAGATTGTTAGCTCTTGAGCCCCTTGCTTGCTGCATATATTAATTACAAATAGGTAAGGTATATTAATTAATCATTTTATTTATTTAGTAATTAATTATCATTAAAACATACAGATATACAACACCAAAGGCGCTCACCACAAGGCTCGAAATCAGTGCAAAAAGTACTCACACAACCAAAACATTTAATTTGTGTGCCAAACACCATTCCTTGATTTACAATTCTTTTGCCGTCATTTTTTGACTGGCAATTCGCTAGTATTTATATATTTATGAAAGACAGGATCTTAATTTGTTAATCCCTTTGTGGGTATGGTCTCCAGAACTGGACACTGCAATCTAGGTGAGTGCCAGTCTGGTGCTAATTATTATTTGATTATTATTTAATTGCACATATATTATTGTCTCAATATAGTAAGGAAATGTCAAACTAAAAGCTTATTTAGACACATATGTATAGTTTTCAGATTATTTTAGAAGAAATATTGTTTACTTTTCTTTTGAATTCAACAAAGTATGTTTCATTTTTTAATATTTTCAGGAAACATTAACGATTACAAAGCTGCCAACCACACTATGAACACTGAATTATATATACTAATTACTTTAAATGTGAGGTTGCAAGAGATGAGGCAACTAGGTTGAAAATAACTTTTAACACCACTCTAACCTTTCTGCCATCTAAATGTATATTCTGTCATGGTTGTTCTAACAACCAAGCAAATTCATTTTAAAAGACTACAATCACTCATTCTGGTTTTCTTAAAAATGGACAATAAAAATATAAACTTACCTCCGGAAGGCAAACTATTCCCAAGAGGGTTGTATTTAATCCATAAGCAATAAAATAAAAATGTAGGAGTGCTATCACTTTAAGATTGACCAGTATCCCCAAGACAAATCCCTATCAAAGGGACACATCAGGTATCACCAACCCAGCCAGGGTTCATTAAGAGTCGGCTACCCCATACCTCCCCATTCCCACTTTATTTACTCCCTACATGTGGAACCAAGCGGAACACATTTCCATATTTAACCAGCATTACAGCCACTAAGTCAGGTTAGTGACACTACTATTGACAATTCCTTTCCACAGCACACCCGGTTCCTAGATGACCAACACCCCTGGA
This sequence comes from Discoglossus pictus, assembly GCA_027410445.1. Classification (NCBI taxonomy): domain Eukaryota; kingdom Metazoa; phylum Chordata; class Amphibia; order Anura; family Alytidae; genus Discoglossus; species Discoglossus pictus. The sequence continues at coordinate 258,907,022 of CM050167.1, read as the reverse complement.
AGCAACAGCTCACAGACCCCATGAGAAGCCAATACTTGGTGTGATAAACTAAACCATTTGGTGGGGAGATAAGGTATCACCTAGCCAGTGAAGTAGACCTCTTGAAGACTGGACCCTGCCTGGAAATCCTGTAGCTCCTTCTCCACTCCTATACTTGAGTTTTTTTTTATCAATCTCCGCTTCCCACACCACAAGCTGATTGGTGCAGAACTCCTACCGAGAGCAGACTCTGATTGGTCAACTCAACTGGGGTGTATGAAAGTCCAAAGAAGATGCCCACATTATGTTTGCTTATGGAAATGCGTTATTGTTTTATTGTATAAAACAACTGAATAAAGATAGAGGCCGGAAAATAAAGGTTATGGTCTTTCTAGGACACATCAGTGTGTTTCATTCACAGGGAAGACTTTTATTATTTTTTGATGGACTAGAAATTATGCAACTTGTCCTGAAATCTTGCCGCTTGTCCTAAAGAAGGGAATTGGAAGAAACATTTATTTTCTAATTGTTATGTGCTTAATACCAGTCTAGAAAAACTATCTCAACAAACAAAAATTTAACTTAAAACATTGCTTTATTTAATTTCATTTGCATTTGAACCATGGCGCTTATAAAAATATACTCCTTAAAAGTAGGCTATTTTGTAAGCTTTGGGGCTTCTGTTAGAGCTGGAAGACAGGCAGGAGGATCTACCGAGATTAAAGAACTTATCTTCTATGCTATCCCTTGCCATAGGCTCCCTCCTATTCCCCATTTTTTTTTTTGAGTTTGGATGTCTGTTTCGCGTTAAAGTCCAAAATGTCATTGTGTTTTTAAGAAGTATATTTTTATAAGTGCAGTGGTTCAAATTCTAATTTAATTAATGTGACTTTTTAGGTTTCCTTTTTGTTTGTTTATATAATCGGAAGAACCATGTTGATCTGCGGGTAGGATTGCGTATCTCTAGCCTTTTTCAAGCTACCTAAAGAAGCAGAAATTGACAGCTTGTAAACCAATGCTATTTCAATTAATACTACTGAAAGCTTTTTTGGTTGGAATTGGGACATTTACAATGAAGTAATTGAAAGCTTATATACAGTCAAACAGTGAATTTCCTGTAACCACTAGAGCACAGGTTCCTTAAGTGTGGCCTGCAGTCCACCAGTGGTCTATGAGCTCCATTCAGGTGGTCCATGGTACAACTAAGTTTGTAAAAATAATTTACTTTACTATTTATTATTTTTTTCATTAAAAAGTAGCTGTCTGACCTTTTCCCTATTTAATTAAAATCTTAGAATCAACATTTTTAAACATACATTTTTTCATTGTGCAGGGGTCCTTTAAACATTTAGTAAAACAATGTTTTTATAAATGTTGACATTAAAGGGAATTGAAGACCTACAACAGCTTAGGTACCTAGGCCCTCATTCAATTGCGATTTGGCCAATTGAATAGGGCTCTAAAAAAGCACATAACATATATTTTTTAAATACGTTTTTAGTTAGTGAAAACCTTGCTTTGGGATAGAAGGTCACTAACTAAAAACTTCTTTAAAAAATATATGTTATGTGCTTATTTAAAGCCCTAATTTGGCCAGATTGCAATTGAATGAGGGCCCAATAGAGAAGATCTTTTTGTGAGTAGTAAATATGTAAATAGTTTTCTAAGCTACACTAATGCCATATGATTATATGATAAAACTGATGCTCTTAATTTAATCATCCATCATATTAAACATACAAATCTTAATTACTTAATGTTTCAAGAAGAATCTTTGCAGAGGAAAATAATGTATAAACACTTAACACCAATTACCTTGATAAGTGTTTTCAAAATAGAACTACCAAAGGGAAAAACGCATTTATCCAAAACAGCAATGATCATAATAATTAACAAGGATAATACAATTAATGAATCTAAAAAATACTATAGAAATAAAATGTACATTTAATACTTTCATATTTGCAAGTGGATTTTCAAGTAAAGATGCTAGAAATAAGATGTTAGAATGAGAAGCCTTTACACACTTCATATCACCTGTTTGCATAGGGTCAGACACGCAGGTGGTATTTTTATATTGATTCTGATTCCACAGAGGCATACCGCTTCTGGTAGTAAGACACAATTTTTTCTTGGCAGGAACTTAATAACGTATTTTGCTCAGAGGTAGATACATTGAAGTTGGTGCCAAAATTACTGTTTACTGCTCTTTGCTTTACTTTTAATGTCCAAATGCCTTTTCCCCCATAGTTATAATAGTAGTTAATATGATTGATTTCACTGTAATGTGATGTAATTATGCCTGAAATCATCAATCTCTATATAAATTTACCATTCTCTTAAATGCAATCATCTGATATTATACTACAACGTTGATTAAAAGTACAATGATAAGGAGTTATTGAAATATTTTAAATGAATTAAAATATGAATCAGCTGTAATAATATAATCCAGTACATGAGAGAATCCCAGATGCTTTCAAGATAATCCTAATATTTGAATTCAGCCCAGTACACAAGGGCCCCCATGAGAAGGAAAAACAAAACACAAAAGAAAACATCAAAACAGATAGGAACAGAGCAGTGCTACACCCTTATTATACATTACACATATAGAGGTCCCATTTCCCCCACTTAAGTTTATCCTTAACATAATCATTGGGCGACTTCTGTGCGAAATCTCTCTCTAAGGCTCTGTTCCTTTCATGAATTGTTAAGATACCCTTCCAGGTGGGGATCTTGCCCTCTTTCCAATTTAAGGAGACTAACCACTTGGCAATCAATAGAACATTAGTAATAAATGGTCTACTAGTAGATTCAATATCAGAAGGGATAATATTAAATAACACTAACTCAGGGGTAGGTTCAATATTACAGTTGCATATCCTTGATACATTTGAAATACATTCCAACCACAATGAATACATTTTTGGGCAGGACCACCACATGTGGGCCCGTGTCCCTACCATGCCACAAGTTCTCCAACACTTATCAGAGCTGCCTTGTGGATCAAGCTCATGCAATCTCACCAGCACCCAGTACCACCTTTGCAAGATCTTAAAATTAGTTTCTCTAGGAGGGACGCAGAGGACAATCTTATATATCGTGGTCAAAGCTCCCCACAATTCGTCCATTTCTATTTGGACGCCTAGATCGTGTTCCCATTTTTCTCCACGGAAAATACTAAGCCTAAGATTTTATTACAATTGGAGATGCTAAAAGCATAAGCACCCTTGCTTAATTTATCTTCAAAATGAGTTGGTTTGCGAAGGTGGGACAAATTACCCAATACCTTGGTCACCTCTACCTTTAAAGCATTAAAATGTAACCACAAATGTGGAGGAACAGCATTATTCTCTACTATATTACTAAAAGTTTTCATTTTATCATTATCATACATATCCTGTATACAGAATAGATTCCATTGACTAAAATTAATAGATGGCCTTTGTACATTATCATTCCCCAGCAAACAAAGTGGAGTTACAGGAGACGGACCAGGTACCAATCCATATTTTTTATTAATATTGTACCAATTGTTAAGACAGTACTTGATAACCACAGGCTGTCTGACAATCACACTCTTATCAACTGGCTTCTTCTATATAATTTTTGCCAAGTCTACTTCAAACACCAAAGTCTTTTCTATATCTAGAAATTTTAAGTTATCGTTGCCCTGAAAGAGTTTTAGAGTATGAAAAAGAGATACTGCTCTAAAGTAGTCATCCAAGCTCAGAGTACCAAGACCACCCTTAATGTAAGTCCTACTGAGAACTGAGCTACTGAACTATCCATTTTACATGTGATTAAAAACAGATATTCTTGTATTATGCTATTTTTACTCCATGGAGGAGTACAAGAAGATGAATAACAATACGTTGTTGATTAAAATATCAAGATAACATTAATATAAAAAAGTTTGAAGATGGATAACGTTGATTCTGCAATACTTTCAGATGATGGGTAATTTGACTGGTGATAAATTTGACAAACATGGAAAATATCTGATATTGGAAGGATGATTACTATTAACAATAATCAAGATTTTGGTTATCGATACATTTTTAACAGTTTTTGAACAGATGGAAGCTGTACTTGATCAGGTGATGAAAAGACCAATGGGACAAAGTATTGAAATGATTTGGTAATATTAAGAACAGCAGATTGTCATTAAAATATTATTATTATTAGTATTATTATTATTAATAATAATAATTATAATAATAATAATTATTATTATAATAATATACAATAACTAACTCCAAATCTAACTGTGTACCCTAAAATGGACTAAACTCCAATCTAACTAAAGATACAATCTTACCCCCTTCTGTGCGAAATCTCTCTCTAAGGCTCTGTTCCTTTCATGAATTGTTAAGATACCCTTCCAGGTGGGGATCTTGCCCTCTTTCCAATTTAAGGAGACTAACCACTTGGCAATCAATAGAACATTAGTAATAAATGGTCTACTAGTAGATTCAATATCAGAAGGGATAATATTAAATAACACTAACTCAGGGGTAGGTTCAATATTACAGTTGCATATCCTTGATACATTTGAAATACATTCCAACCACAATGAATACATTTTTGGGCAGGACCACCACATGTGGGCCCGTGTCCCTACCATGCCACAAGTTCTCCAACACTTATCAGAGCTGCCTTGTGGATCAAGCTCATGCAATCTCACCAGCACCCAGTACCACCTTTGCAAGATCTTAAAATTAGTTTCTCTAGGAGGGACGCAGAGGACAATCTTATATATCGTGGTCAAAGCTCCCCACAATTCGTCCATTTCTATTTGGACGCCTAGATCGTGTTCCCATTTTTCTCCACGGAAAATACTAAGCCTAAGATTTTATTACAATTGGAGATGCTAAAAGCATAAGCACCCTTGCTTAATTTATCTTCAAAATGAGTTGGTTTGCGAAGGTGGGACAAATTACCCAATACCTTGGTCACCTCTACCTTTAAAGCATTAAAATGTAACCACAAATGTGGAGGAACAGCATTATTCTCTACTATATTACTAAAAGTTTTCATTTTATCATTATCATACATATCCTGTATACAGAATAGATTCCATTGACTAAAATTAATAGATGGCCTTTGTACATTATCATTCCCCAGCAAACAAAGTGGAGTTACAGGAGACGGACCAGGTACCAATCCATATTTTTTATTAATATTGTACCAATTGTTAAGACAGTACTTGATAACCACAGGCTGTCTGACAATCACACTCTTATCAACTGGCTTCTTCTATATAATTTTTGCCAAGTCTACTTCAAACACCAAAGTCTTTTCTATATCTAGAAATTTTAAGTTATCGTTGCCCTGAAAGAGTTTTAGAGTATGAAAAAGAGATACTGCTCTAAAGTAGTCATCCAAGCTCAGAGTACCAAGACCACCCTTAATGTAAGTCCTACTGAGAACTGAGCTACTGAACTATCCATTTTACATGTGATTAAAAACAGATAATCTTGTATTATGCTATTTTTACTCCATGGAGGAGTACAAGAAGATGAATAACAATACGTTGTTGATTAAAATATCAAGATAACATTAATATAAAAAAGTTTGAAGATGGATAACGTTGATTCTGCAATACTTTCAGATGATGGGTAATTTGACTGGTGATAAATTTGACAAACATGGAAAATATCTGATATTGGAAGGATGATTACTATTAACAATAATCAAGATTTTGGTTATCGATACATTTTTAACAGTTTTTGAACAGGTGGAAGCTGTACTTGATCAGGTGATGAAAAGACCAATGGGACAAAGTATTGAAATGATTTGGTAATATTAAGAACAGCAGATTGTCATTAAAATATTATTATTATTAGTATTATTATTATTAATAATAATAATTATAATAATAATAATAATTATTATAATAATATACAATAACTAACTCCAAATCTAACTGTGTGCCCTAAAATGGACTAAACTCCAATCTAACTAAAGATACAATCTTACCCCCTTCTGTGCGAAATCTCTCTCTAAGGCTCTGTTCCTTTCATGAATTGTTAAGATACCCTTCCAGGTGGGGATCTTGCCCTCTTTCCAATTTAAGGAGACTAACCACTTGGCAATCAATAGAACATTAGTAATAAATGGTCTACTAGTAGATTCAATATCAGAAGGGATAATATTAAATAACACTAACTCAGGGGTAGGTTCAATATTACAGTTGCATATCCTTGATACATTTGAAATACATTCCAACCACAATGAATACATTTTTGGGCAGGACCACCACATGTGGGCCCGTGTCCCTACCATGCCACAAGTTCTCCAACACTTATCAGAGCTGCCTTGTGGATCAAGCTCATGCAATCTCACCAGCACCCAGTACCACCTTTGCAAGATCTTAAAATTAGTTTCTCTAGGAGGGACGCAGAGGACAATCTTATATATCGTGGTCAAAGCTCCCCACAATTCGTCCATTTCTATTTGGACGCCTAGATCGTGTTCCCATTTTTCTCCACGGAAAATACTAAGCCTAAGATTTTATTACAATTGGAGATGCTAAAAGCATAAGCACCCTTGCTTAATTTATCTTCAAAATGAGTTGGTTTGCGAAGGTGGGACAAATTACCCAATACCTTGGTCACCTCTACCTTTAAAGCATTAAAATGTAACCACAAATGTGGAGGAACAGCATTATTCTCTACTATATTACTAAAAGTTTTCATTTTATCATTATCATACATATCCTGTATACAGAATAGATTCCATTGACTAAAATTAATAGATGGCCTTTGTACATTATCATTCCCCAGCAAACAAAGTGGAGTTACAGGAGACGGACCAGGTACCAATCCATATTTTTTATTAATATTGTACCAATTGTTAAGACAGTACTTGATAACCACAGGCTGTCTGACAATCACACTCTTATCAACTGGCTTCTTCTATATAATTTTTGCCAAGTCTACTTCAAACACCAAAGTCTTTTCTATATCTAGAAATTTTAAGTTATCGTTGCCCTGAAAGAGTTTTAGAGTATGAAAAAGAGATACTGCTCTAAAGTAGTCATCCAAGCTCAGAGTACCAAGACCACCCTTAATGTAAGTCCTACTGAGAACTGAGTTACTGAACTATCCATTTTACATGTGATTAAAAACAGATATTCTTGTATTATGCTATTTTTACTCCATGGAGGAGTACAAGAAGATGAATAACAATACGTTGTTGATTAAAATATCAAGATAACATTAATATAAAAAAGTTTGAAGATGGATAACGTTGATTCTGCAATACTTTCAGATGATGGGTAATTTGACTGGTGATAAATTTGACAAACATGGAAAATATCTGATATTGGAAGGATGATTACTATTAACAATAATCAAGATTTTGGTTATCGATACATTTTTAACAGTTTTTGAACAGATGGAAGCTGTACTTGATCAGATGATGAAAAGACCAATGGGACAAAGTATTGAAATGATTTGGTAATATTAAGAACAGCAGATTGTCATTAAAATATTATTATTATTAGTATTATTATTATTAATAATAATAATTATAATAATAATAATTATTATTATAATAATATACAATAACTAACTCCAAATCTAACTGTGTGCCCTAAAATGGACTAAACTCCAATCTAACTAAAGATACAATCTTACCCCCAAGCCAATGGGGAAGAGCAACAGATCACCGCTTCAATTCAGGAGTGTAAATTGCACAGGAAGCTAAACCCCAAAGCATGTTTCGTCAGTGGATTCTGACAACATCACGCCCTGACGAAGTTGAATTGTATTCTGTAAGGTATGCAGAGTCAGTGGAGGAACTGGCAGAATGGAGTGGAGGAAAGGTGGCGAACAAGTTATATGAATGTGGGGGCAGCATTTGTGATGGATTGAAGAAGAGATAGATGATTAATGGAGAGGTCACTGAGGATCAAATTATAGCAGTTAAGACAGGACAAAATAAGTGAGTTTTAGTATTTTTTATGTGTCTTGTGAGAAAGTGGTGTGTTTTGGATATATTCTTTTAGTGAAATTAGCAAGTCAGACTACAGAGTTCCTGAGTGTGATTACTGAATTTACAGATGAGTAGTGTGTGGGTTTTAGAGGAACTCAAGCTTTGATATCTTGAGCTTTACCTATCATGAAGACAGATTTGAGTTACTGGGAAAGATAATAGGTTTGTAGCTAATTTTGAGTATCATCATGCAGAATATTGAATCCAAATAAGTTTATGAAGCTCCCAAATGAAGATGAGAAAATACAGAAGAGCAGGAGACACAAGAGGTGTCAAACAGCAAATTAGTTAGCCAGGTAATTGGTTAGCTAGTGAAAGTAAAAGAGTGTCAGATATGGAAAAACTGAAAGTGGGAAAGAGGAGAGTTGTTCAAAGATGGATAAGCTTGGAGATCATGCGACTTAGGGAATTCAGAACCCCTGACAAGGTGAATGCTAAAATGCATATTATGATATAATTCTTACACTTCTTACATCATATCTGACTCTGGTTTTAAATTGACTGAATATACACTAAATTGTACAATGTACAATGTTACAATGCTCTCGGGTTATACTGTTTTCAGGGTTACACCACTTCTCCTCTGCAATTTTCTGCCTCGGGTTACAACGCTACCTCGGGTTACATGATCAAAACTGAAAGAAGGAACAAGGCAAATGCTGCGGTACATGCGACTGTGTAATTGAATCCGAAACAAGGAAGCAATCTGTAAACACAAAAAAGAAGCAAGCTATAATCACTGTAATTGCGAGTGCCTTATAGTTTGTTCCTGCAAGTGCCTCCAAGAGCCAATTCACCTGTGCCTGCAAGCAATTCACCTGTGCCTGCAAGCAATTCACCTGTGCCGGTAAGAGCCCAAACAGCCTGTGCCTATGTGCCAATGTACCCAGCCTGTGCCTCTGAGCCAATGTGCCTAGCCTGTGCAGATAAGAGCCAAAGTTCCAAGCAATAACCTGTGTCCTCCTTCTCCTCCTCTACATCCCCACCATCCCATCGAGCCCTCAAGTGCTTTAAGTACAGATAACATTTTTTGATGTCATTATTGTTGTTTATTAATTTCTGTTTAGTTTTAAGGGTTTATAGCCAAAAACAAGACCATCAGTCCAAACTAAAATGTGATAAATCTGGGGTCTGGAACAGATTAATTGAATTTACATTGATTCCTATGGGAAATGCTATCTCAGGTTACACCGTTTTCGGATTACACCATCCCATCAGGAACGGATTAGCGAGGTACCACTGTATATATATTTATAGTGGCTTTTAAATATTTACAGAAATTAGATTTCCATTATGTTTCGGAAAAAAAACACCTTTTGAACGTTTGGTGAAAGATGGTGTTTATTTCATAACGTATAAATGTAATATTCATGACTATGTTATTTAAAGGGATGAATTCAAGCAGTGATAAATGTTTAAATTCCATTGAATAACATAGTGAAAAATAAGTTTTATTCTTTGACAGATTAGTATTTTTTTATCTGATTAAAAGCCAAAACATAGACATGAGCTGTAATTCTTTTGTTTAATACATTTAATGCTGTACTAGCTCACAGTTACATTATGCAAAGAACTGGAAATCAAAATGATCTTACTTTATTAACTTGAAAAAAATATATCAACCATAACCTTCAATAAATATATACTGATTAGAAATCAGTATCAATTAAAACAAGACACATGTGCAAATACAATACATTAATTTACATTTATTTTATTAAATAAAAAGGAAAACATGTTTGCTGGTTGTTTTAGAAGGATTGTCCAATGTCTGTCCACACTTTAAAAGCAAACTCTACATCAATGAGACATTTATTCACCCGCCTGTACCTAAACAAGCTATCATCAACATATGGTCTGGAGCCGGCCCCCAAGGACTAAAGTTATTAACTTTGATCTATAGATTGTTTTTTTTATATATGAAGTTTAAAGAAAATGCATAGTACTAAATATCAGTTTCATTAGATACACATATCAGTCTGAATGTAATCAGGAATCCAGATACTGCAAGTCATTTCATTCTAAGCCTAGGACTTTTGGGGAGTTCTCCCTTGACCAAACTCACAAGGACAAAGCAAAAGGTTACATCAAAGGTCCACAGCAAATATGTTCTGCAAACAAGTGGAAGTGTACATTGTGGGAAGTTATAGAAAAGTGAGGCTACAGATTTATAGCCTTATTCAATTGTGATTCCGCCAATTGAATAGTGCTCTATATAAGCACATAGCATATTTTTTTAAAGAAGTTTTTAGTTGTGAACGTCTATCCAAAAGTAAGGTCTTTACTAAACTAAAAACTTCTGTCAAAAAATATGCTCTGTGCTTATATAGAGCCAATTGGCCGAATCACACTTTAATAAGGCTGATAATATTTTGCCAACAAAAGACTTAAGAAATTTAGAAGATAATAAAGTGTAATAAGGTGTCTTTTATTTATTGTTTTGGCAGAGAAGTATATCACATACATAGTTGTTGTAATCGTGGGTTTAAACAAACGTTGTTGGTAACGCAATGTTAAAAATGCAGGTTCGCACAGCGAGTCCGCGCCACTGCAGGCCTCACGAAGCCAAAGGCGCTCATTGCGCTGGTGTAGATGAGGGCTGTAGGCGCTTATCCCTCTGACCCGCAGCATTTAGGCATTGAGCGCCAAAGGCGCTCATTGCGCTGGTGGTGATGAGTGCTGCAGCCGCTCATCCCTGCGACCCCTGGGACTTAGGAAATGAGCACCAAAGGCACTCATTGCCCTGGTGGAGATGAGTGCTGCAGGCGCTCATCCCCGTGACCCGCTGGACTTAGGCAATGAGCACAGAAGGCGCTCATTGCGCTGGTGGAGATGAGCACCACATCCCGAGACATGCGGAAAAAAGAGCGCTGAAGGCGCTCACCGGCACTTAGCGTCACCCGCAAAATTACGGCCCGTACGCATTACGGCCAACAAAAATACAAATTTAATGGCTGAACCGCCTCACTGAAAAATCAAACAAATATGCCTCAAATTTATTTACACACTCACACACAGCTCAGGGGGGGGGGGGGGGGGGGGTTGCCAGGGAGCCTGTGAGTGAGGTTGCAAGTTAATTTGAGGCATATTTTGGCTCGAGGCCAAGGGACGTAAAACGCAGCCAGTGATCAAAGCCAGTGAGACTTAACCCAAGGTAATAATTCAGGGAGAGAGGCTTGCAAATGAGTGCCGAGGGTGCTCAAGTGTGAGGCCTATAAAGTACACAGAAGGAGAGGCTGAAGGCGCTCATTGTGGGGCTCGCAATGAGCGACAAAGGTTAGCAAGTTGTGGCTCGCAATGAGCGCCAAAGGAGCTCATTGTGTGCCATGCGATGATAGACGAAAGCGCTCAGCGCAGGTCTCGCGATGAGCGCCGAAGGTGTTCAGAGGGGCCATAACCTCACATTTGGTGGCAAACAGCATTACCATGGCCTCAAATGTTATTGCTGCCATTTTTTTACAGGCAAGTCGCTAGTTCTCTTATAAAAGAGATGCAAAACAATGTACAATCCATTTTTTATTAAAATATGCTCTTCTATTTTATTTGTCCATCATAGGTAGGTATTTAGTGTTGCCTTTGAATATTCAAAGAAAGGCTTCACTTTGTCCATCCAAAAGACTTCCAGTAGCTAATTTCCATGTTTTGCTTCATTGAGAAATTCTAAAGACTTTTAATATTATTATTTAAATTGTGGCTGAAATAATAGCTTCTAAAACTTCATACTTCATTATTCTTTGCTCATAAAGAAATCAGTGACAATCAAACTCATTAAGATGTGATTAGAAGATTAGGTCTGAAGTAAAATATCATTTTTTCAACACAATTTATTCACAAGAACTCTTGAACACAGAGCCATGCTTTGATAGGCACAATTTAGGCATAAATTAATAACAGATTTATATATACGTTATGTGAGAAAATAATGGCATTGTATACAAATTGACTAAATACATACTGAATACATATATAAAGCCTTATACATTGAATGTTATACCATGGAAATATCCCACTGCAAGCAACATACACTGAAATAAACACATGCAACACACTCCATGAATTAGAAATATGACGGTCAGTATCACATAAGTGTGTCGTATTCTGAAATTAAAAATAAATAACATTAAAGGGCTAATTACCTCACTGTAAGTGTTTTTCGTGGTGTGAAAGAGCACAAGATTTTATGATAAAATTATCTTTTTCTAATTACACTAAAATTAACGTATTTCAAATATTCAAAAAGTATTTCAACAAGCTTTTAGGGATCTTTACAGTAGTGTGCACCAAATTGTGCTGAATTAAGGGGCCCTTTAATTTACTGTAACATATTTTAATAATATACTGTATATGTTTTAACTGTTAAATGTTAAAATATAAAATTATTGTATGGTGACTAAATATAATCTCAATTGTGTATAATTGTCAGGGTCTTGGGGACACTTTTCCTTTTATGGGAACCCATACAACTGGTATCCACCTGAATTTGGCCCTGGTGGGAGTGGATTCATAGAACATAGCGAAAATATTTTAGAGGTAGAAAAAGTCTGTAAGCAGTTTTAGCTCCTTGTCAATAGAAGTTTGCCAAGGGAAATACATTATTTCTTCTCAAAATTACTGGTAGGCCCAAATATTTCCCAGTGTTTACATATCTACTGAATAATCAATAATTAACCTAATTTAACCTCGAAGAGCTGGTGTGCTGCCTTTCATACATTGGATAATACTTGAGAGTTTACATAAACAGTTTAAATTACCAATTTAATTTTGGAAGAAATTGTACAAATGCTAATAAACATGCCTCCGAAGCTTAACATTTTATATTTAATGTTCCAATATTAATATTTAAGAGATTCAATATTGTTTTAATACTTCTTTTACTGGTTGTTAAACACCAACTGAAACAAAATATTAAAGGCTTGTAAATATTATGCACACATTAAGCAAATGTTAAATGCTTCTTAAGTATAAGAAATCAAACGCTCAACAAATCAGGTAAATGTTAGCAATTTAGCTGCTAATGAGGTTTTAAAATTTATTTTTATTTAAGGATTTTCTGGGATATAATCAGACCTCAGAACTGAGTATTTGTACAAATAGAAACATACACAGAAAAACAGTGCTAAAAAACATAAGACCACTCTGAAATATTGTATTTGCAGTACTGGAAGAAATACTATAATGGTGTGTTAACTGACCTGATAAAAGAAAGCAAGTGAATGCACTTTAACTTGAAAAAAATATATCAACCATAACCATCAAGAAATATAAAGGCCCTCATTCAATTGCGATTTTGCCAATAGAATAGGGTTCTAAATAAGCACATAATATATATTTTTTAAAGAAGTTTTTAGTTAGTGAAAACCTTGCTTTTGGATAGATGTTTAATAACTAAAAACTTCTTTAAAAAATATATGTGATGTGCTTATTTAGACCCCTATTCAATTGGCAAAATTGCAATTGAATGAGGGCCATAGTGATTACAGATCAGTATCAATTAAAACAAGACACATGTGCAAATAAAATACATTAATTTACATTTATTTTATTAAATAAAAAGGAAAACATGTTTGCTGGTTGTTTTAGAAGGATTGTCCAATGTCTGTCCACACTATAAAAGCAAACTCTACATCAATGAGACATTTATTCACCCGCCTGTACCTAAACAAGCTATCGTCAACATTTGGTCTGGATCCGGCCCCCAAGGACTAAAGTTATTAACTTTGATCTATAGATTATTTCATATATGAAGTTTAAAGAAAATGCATAGTACTAAATATCAGTTTCATTAGATACACATATCAGTCTGAATGTAATCAGGAATCCAGATACTGCAAGTCATTTCATTCTAAGCCTAGTACTCCTGGGGAGTTCTCCCTTGACCATACTCACAAGGACAAAGCAAATATGTTCTGCAAACAAGTGGAAGTGTAGTTTTTAAAAAGAGCATATGGTAAATATAGGGCTGCAACGGGCACAATCAATAACCAATGATCAATTTACATTGTGGGAAGTTATAGAAAAGTGTGGCTACAGATTTACAGCCTTATTAAATTGTGATTCCGCCAATTGAATAGGGCTCTATATCCGCACATAGCATATTTTTTTAAAGAAGTTTTTAGTTGTGAACGTCTATCCAAAAGGAAGGTCTTTACTAACTAAAAACTTCTGTAAAAAAATATGCTCTGTGCTTATATAGAGCCATATTCAATTGTCCGAATCGCAATTTAATAAGGCTGATAATATTTTGCCAACAAAAGACTTAAGACATTTAGAAGATAATAAGGTGTAATAAGGTGTCTTTTATTTATTTTTTTGGCAGAGAAGTATATCACATATATAGTTGTTGTAATTGTGGGTTTAAACAAAAGTTGTTGGTAACGCAATGTTAAAAATGCAGGTTCGCACAGCGAGTACGCACCACTGCAGGCCTCACGAAGCCAAAGGCGCACATTGCGCTGCTGTAGATGAGGTCTATAGGCGCTTATCCCTCTGACCCGCAGCATTTAGGCATTGAGTGCCAAAGGCGCTCATTGCGCTGGTGGTGATGGGTGCTGCAGGCGCTCATCCCTGCAACCCCTGGCACTTAGGAAATGAGCACGAAAGGCACTCATTTCCCTGGTGGAGATGAGTGCTGCAGGTGCTCATATCAGTGACCCGCTGGACTTCGGCAATGAGCGCAGAAGGCGCTCATTGTGCTGGTGGAGATGAGCGCCACAGGCGCTATTCCCGAGACTTGCGGAACTTAGATAAAAAGAGCGCTGAAGGCGCTCACCGCGACTTAGCGACGCCCGCAAAATTACGGCCCGTACGAATTACGGCCAACAAAAATACAAATTTAATGGCTGAACCGCCAAACTGAAAAAATCACAAATATGCCTCAAATTTACTTACACACTTACACACAGCTCGGGGGGGGGGGGGGGGGGGGGGGTATTGCCAGGGAGCCTGTGAGTGAGGTTGCAAGTTAATTTGAGGCATATAGGTATGATGCTCCAAATCTAGCTAGATGCCATATGTATAACAACAAAATTCCTGTCCTATGGTGGAATACTCCTAAATCCTAATCTCACTTTAATCAGACTAGTGCGCTCTAAGCACTATTCACATTACTCCCAGAGCTATCTAATCTCGTCCATAAAAACAAACTGTTAAAAACAACAAGACCCGTGTAGATATAGTTGGCCAAAAAGACAGAAACAAATATAGAAAAGACTACAGGCCATGTCAGTCCACAAGCAACTACACATTGAAAAATTGGGCTGCCCAAAGGGAGCCTCACAGTCCTCCATATTAGCTATCTGTAAATAGGTAACAACTGTTCCCCTCAGTTAGTAGGATCCATGAGGATCTTAGGAGTTCTGGCCTGTTGAAGGCTTTCATACAACAAGAGATAGAATATGAATTTTGCAACCTAGAGCCAACTGCACTTAGGTGCATGTCATCATATGACTCTTTCAACATTTCTAAACTACAAGCAGTGCTGTATGGTGTATGGGCAAGAACCAACATTTCTCCTGATGAGACTATCAACAGCCAATCAGAATATAAATGTGAATTTAAAATCAATGTCAGTTTGCTTCATTTCTTCTATCTTCTCCATAAATTACAGATTTCTTTGAGCAAAAAAGGCATGTTACTCAACATCAGCTGCTTATTTGCAAGCCATTTAGCAATACAATATAGTGTGTTGTTTCATATATGCAAATGGCCTTTTTATATTCTAGCTACTTTAAAGGACAAGTGGAGTTTGTTATAAGCAACAGTGTAAACCATGAGGTTAACAATATTAATAAACATTTGGTTCGTGCTAGTAGGCTTTCATATTGGAGGGGAAGATTATTCAAATGTGAGTTATACATGCATTTATTCTTATGTGTCTCAGCATTGTGGCAAACATTGTGCATCCAAGGTGACTACTTATGTTAGTATAAGAAGCAACTAGTACACCAATATAAAAAAAAGTTTAATATACATGTCAAAAATTGAGTGACTGCACTTTACTAACATTACATTTTTTTCTCTTATCAAACTAAGTTCGTCAAAAGAGCACAGTATACATAAGACATGTTAGTGGTCCTTTATGTTTGACATAATTTAACTTTTAATTCCAAAATGTTTGTAGACTATTGCCTTACAGTAATCTGATAATTTTCGAAAGGACTGAAACTTGTTTTTGCCACTCTCTCTTGTTTGTCTCTTTCTCTCCTTTTGTCTGTCTCTCTCGCCCTCTTTCTATCAGTCTCAATAAGTTCTTCTAAGTTCCCCTGTCTCCCTTTCTCTGTACATTTGTCTTCCCACTTTATGTGCCTCTCCATCTCTGTGTAGGTCTCCATCTGTCTTATTCCCTGACTCTCTGTCTCCCTCTGCATATATAATAATACATGCCAATGCAAATACATATAAGATAGATAGATAGATAGATAGACCAGTGTACATCTATGTACGCTTTATATGCATACATGTGTTTGTGAGGACATATATGTGTTTTAAGAAATTCAGATAATGCTCACTATGCATTATTTTACGAATTATGCTCTTTGTGTTTGCTAGAAAATCCATTAGTCTTATAATGGACAAGATTTTGTTTTATTTTGTCATTCACTAGTCTTGTAATAATGTACTTAAACAGCAAAAGAAAAGGATCATGCATCTGTAGAAGCTGAAATAATACACTATATTCATCCATGTGATGAATGTAGGATAATTGCAGCTCAGGTGTCATGGAGCAGGTCACTGTTAGTTTAGCTGGATGAATCTAGATTTGAACTATCCATTACATCCCATATTCTATGTGTCAATGCACAGAACAATTTGGCTTGACATTCGCAATCTCTCTGCTTCTGATGTGCACTAATTATCTGATGCAGGTTGTTAGAGAAGGAAGATTATGCAACCTGAAACATGAATAGACTTCAAAGAAAATATTGAGAGGAAATGATGTGCATGCATAATTATTTGGCTAAATAACATTATAATAATGATACAAAGTACTATATTAGATCACATTCAAATCTGAGAAATGTCAACACAGAAAAGAATCATATATAAAGGTTCCCAATATGCTGTATTTTATAATTATAGGCAGTACAAGGAACTCAGCCATTTTAATTCTATTTAAAAAAATACATTTACTAACTTGCATTAAGAATAGTATTTCTTTTTTTTGCTGTCAATACATTTTTAGATACTCCCTTCTAGGTGTTTTCTTTGTGTTAGGTTATTGTTGCAAATCATTGCTAATTACTGTCCAAGGGCTTAAACAGGCTCCAAGTGATGGCAATAAATGGATAGGGGCTGTGAAGACACTCTTGCAGTTAATTTCTCAAATTATTTAAACAGTCTGTGCATGAAAAAGATATGAACATAAGTTAAAAAAAAAGCCCATGCCACCATAGAAGTGTTCACATGTGTCAAAATCATTCACAATATGTGACATACATTTACAATTGTGTGTCCGAAGATGTTTATAGACCTATATGCCATAGTTAAGAAAATGAAAAGAAAAGTGGCATGCAGAAACAGCAACAATCCCTTCTCTATATTCACTGAAAAGTGAATCAGGCTGGCAGCATCTTTATCTAAATAATACCGAGCTGTCTATTCATGCATACAAAAGTAAAAAATAAGAATTTCCCTTTTGATTTCTATTATAATAAATTGCCTAAAACAGTAAACACTATAGGTTTGGTCACATTGCATCGCTTAGGTTAGTGAAGTACTTGTGAGACTTATGTTGTGAGATATTCTGTGGAGAATGAATACAATTAGGTTATCTTCAGGGTAAGACAGTGAACCTTGGAGTACAAGCTTTATGAATGAGGACCACAACTAGCCAACCAAAAACAAGATTTATACAGAGAATCATTTTTAGAAATGAACGTTTGGCTGCTTATAAAATGATAGAAAACTATTATTTTGTAATATAAAATCTGATAATAATCCAGTTAAAACATACTCATGCCTAGGATTACATACAATGGGGTTTACAAAGAAGTTGCACATTCAGAAATCTTTTATTTATTATAAAACAATTAACTTTTGATAAAAAGCAAGTTATATCATTTTCTAAGGCAACTTTTTTTTTATCATCTGTTTTAGCAAAACCAAAAAAAAACAACATACCTTTCTTCTTTATGTCTTCCCAATTTTCTTCTAGTGGAATATAGGAGATTTAATTTTTATTCCACTTAAGATATTGAGCCTCATTCAATTGCTGCTGTAAGGCAGGTAATGCTGTTTGGGCCAGACATAATTTTTTTTGGTGGTCCGAGATCCTTCGGCGCTCATTGCCTCTATCCACAGGTCGTAATGTTTTTTTTTCTAAGTCCCACGTCTTGTATTATTTTATGCTAAGTCTGTAAATTTTCCGTTCTAAGTCCCGCGGTTTGTAATTTTTTGTGTAAGTCCGTATATAGTGATTGCGTGTTAGATCTATTTTGGTAAAGTGCCGCTTGTGTGGGTGTTTGTAACCGAGTGTGAGGTGCTGTAGAGCCTCCACCTCTGCAAATGCGGCCCCTCGCTTCCGAGGGTCCGCATTTGCGGCCTGCAATGAGCCTTTGGCTCATGGCAGCCAACGTGGTAGCCTCCACCTCCGCAAATGCGGCCTGCAATGAGCCTTCATTGCAGCCGACGTTGGAGCCCCATCTTCCGCAAATGCGGCCCTTCGCTTCACGAGGGTCTGCATTTGCGGACCAAACTGCGTCCCTCGACGATTCGTAGTTTGACACCTATTATATGTGATTGGAGCAAAAACAAAGGTCTATCATAGAGTTACTGTTCCACACCAGGTGACCCTCATCTACCTAAGGCTTGTTTTTTACATGCTTTATAAACATATTTTAGTTTAAAATCAATCACCAAGTTATTAGTATTATAACAATTTGTGATGATAAAAAAATATGAAATCTCCTGCAACACTTCCCTTTTTCATACTGAAAATCCATACACATTTAAACAAATTGCCACTTAAAACCATCATTAAAAGATTTTACCAATAAAACTCAGCCTGGTAAAATTTGTTGTGTACAATTAATTATTACACTCTCCTTAAAAATGATGATCTACATTCATACCACACAAATAGACCACGTGTCCAGTCATAATCACAACTATGGGGGCTATCACATTTTTGTAAAAATAAAACTTTACATGTTTAAACAGATAAGATGTTAAAACATGCAAGTATTTTGTTTTAAATAGGCATGGTTAAACATAGTAAATTCAGTAGAACTTGTCACCAGAGCCTGTTTTGCTGTCATACCAAATGTCATTCCTGTGATGACTGGATGGTTTAGAATTTGACTTAGCTTCTTCCTTTGATGAGCATTCCTTTCTCTGCACCTGAGGGTATATTCACTCTGGCACTGGTTCCTCCTTGTCACAATAGGATCTTGGTGTAGTCTTTGAATTTTCTGCACATCTGTGATGTTTTCTTTGAATGTTGCATTAATTCAACAGACACAAAAAGGGAATACAACCGCAATTAAAAATAGAGTTATCAGATACACTTATTTACTTATAACCATACTGAGTGTGAGAACAAGAGAACACACACACACTGATGGTCAATAGAACTAATGTACTATTCTAACAAACCAAAGTTTAATACTTAACTTTTATTAATTATCATAACGTAAAAATCCTTATGGGGAATTCAAATACTTAAAAACCTTCTGCGAGACTTGATGGATTTTTCTGCAAAGAGGATAACTGTATGGTACCTATAATGGAACTGTATATAGTTATAATGTGGACAAACGCTTCCCTACAATGAAAGATTCACCCTCTGGGTTAGCCCTGTGAGGGGCGTCCATAAAGCTTGCACCTAGTTCTGCAATAACTACTCTAATTTAACTAGCTACCATGGTATATTCAAGTTATCTGAAACACTACACTAGTGGGAGTTTAACAGAAAATATGGATGAATAATAGTAGTTACTATTCAATTGTAGGATCCTCTACTATATATTCAATACAGCCTTTCATGTAATACAGTGCCACATGAGTGCCTCACACACCAAAAGGGTATAATATTGCTTTTCAATGCTTAATGTTGTGACACTGAAGTTATGAACTTATTTACCACACATTTACCTTATTTACCACACATTTGTAATTATAGCTACCACCTTCAAGTAGGCACTGTATCCTCACTGTAAAGGTTGCTGCCTGGCAGATTTAAAAAACCCTTACGTGCATTTCACCATTCTCCAGGATGTATTTTTCAAGGTAACGATTATTGTGGTGGCTTGCAGTCCTCTTTTTAAACTTAAAATGCCAACCATCTTATGACATCACGCTCTACGGAGAGTGCGATCAGTAAAACTTAATTATTTCTCATTCATTATATCCTACTCACTCTGGATCGCTATAATGGACACATTTCGGCGTTTTCCTGGTGCTACTAATAGCGCTAATGGACAATTTTGCTTGTTAATAGAAATGAAAGAACAATTGCTGTGATACACACATATTGCTAGGATTAATTCTACACTTAATTTTAGTGATCCCAAATGAATAAATAAAATAGTCTTTCTAATGCTTATGTTAAATAAAATAAGATAAGATAAATTATAATGAAATTAAATGGATAAAGAATTATAAATTATTTAATTTATTTGTTTAATAACAATGATGTCAGAGTATAAATAACAAGTCTATGATTGATGATAATGGAAAAATATGTCTGGAATTTCTTAAGTTCATTCTGCTGTCATGCTACTTTTATCTTTACATTACTTATCCATTTATGCATGACATATTATTATATATGATAATTTTTCTTTTTCAAAATGTACTTAAATTATCTGTTGTAATAGTAATATACATTTTTTGCATATGCCATATCCACTCCATTGTTATTTAATGTTTGTTTAAGTCTGTTGAGAGTGGCATTGCTGCTGGAGGGTTTTGTATATATTTTATAAACAATCCTAGCACATTTGACTCAAGAATAAAATAGGAGAGATTCTATATTTGGAATTGCGGCTTCATATAAAAGCTGTATAGGTGAAGCCTTCATTAAGTCCCAGAGGTGCTAAACATTTTAAATAAAAAATCCATTGTGCCTCCTTCTGCAGTATCAGACAATCAATATCACATCTCCTTTTAGTGATTCTGATCTTTTCAATGCCTATACATTTTAGACTTAAGACTTCCCCATCATGAGCAAAATTCTTGCAACTGGTACATTCAGGTACTTTAATATTGAATTGATATGTTCCAAAACTCTGAGGCGTAGTTGGCGATTAGTCTTACCGACATATTTCAAACCACATTTACCCTCCAATGACCAGCAATTGATACCATCCTGTATTTTGTACGTTCTCTCATTGGTGGAGTCTGAAAAAGTTTTTGTTGTGCCCATATGTAGGCATGCTTTGCAGTTTTTACATGGTCTAGATCCTATTGACAGCTGTTCTAGCCAATTATAATCTCTTGTTGCTGTTTCTAAACTGTAATGGCTAAGTACCATCTTATCTCTTAGTGGTGCCACTCTACAATATGTTATGGATGGTCTGATTGGTAGAATTTCTTTTAAATCAGTAATGGATCTACTAATCATTCGGATCTCCCGTTTGTTGTGCTTTTCCTAAATGTCTTCACAGAAGGTTTTTAATTATTGTAATTCCCCATAAGGATTTTTTACGATATGACAATTAATAAAAGCTAAGTATTAAACTTTGGTGTGTTAGAAAAGTACAATAATGTTAGAAGAGTTCTATTGACCATCAGAGTGGGGGTGCGCTCATGTTCTTACACTCAGTATGGTTATAAATAAATAAATAAATTCAACAGCATTCGGTTTAACAGCTAATGAAATTAGAATTGTTCTATTGTTTTACAAAGGCATAAACAAGAAGAAGGGTAGGGGAAAAGACAGCGCACCACCTCCTAGTGCAATAGGAACACTTGATGATCATGCATTTTGAAAAAAATCCTAGAGTATTGTGGTACAGTGATACCTTTTTGACTTACAGCTATTATCTTAGGATACACTCTTTTTAACTATTATTTTTTTTCTGTAATATTGATGTTCAATCCTGGATTACACTAAATATCTCCTCAAATTTCCCTATTAAAGAATCTCCTTTGCCTTAAAATTTAGTGTTAAGCACTAGGAAATTGTACAGGTCACATGATATACATGCCATATACTTTATAGCTGGTATTAAAGATGGCAATGAAAGAACACTGTCTCCCAAAATGTGTATTTCCAAACGTTTATTGCACAATCTTTTTACCCAAATATATGCAGTATAATACACACAAATCCAGTTGAAGTCTTGTGGATAATGATATTCCACTGGTGGCAATACAACTACCACAAACTACTGATATCAGATGCGTTTCGCCCACTCTAGGGGCTTCCTCAGTGATAATATACACAAATATAATGCACGATCAATAAACATAATCTGTTTATAACAGGTTTTACCATATACGTTGGTATTAGCCCTTATAAACCGTACGAGAGGGTCTGATTCTACCTCCTCCCATGTCCGGACTCCCCTTCCAAGATGGCGTTACACGATGACGTCACCCGCGTGTCACATGACCACTCGTCACGTACGTTACATCATTGCGTCGCCGATCAAACGCTCTATTACAATCCCCCAGGCTGAGTGGCACATCTAAACTACACCTGGTGGTCTTGCATGGGTACTGCAATCAATACTACACAGAACATATATACCCATAGGAATAAATCTATAGCACATATACAGTAATTAGCCTAGACCCCTCTCCTTGATCACATATATTGCTTCCCAACCCCTCATATATCCAGCCTCTTTATATGGTTAAACCTAGGTAAGATATATAATAAAAAAATAAAATACTACTATGCTTATAAATGGTAGCAATCATGCATGTTAGTATATATAGGTATAGGCCCCCCTGTACTCACTGCTACTACTCACAATATTACAGAGGGCTAACATCATGTATTATACATGTACTGTAGGTGACCTATACCCTATCTGCCTCAAGATGTAACCCTCAGATCCCCCCTATTTAAAACACGATGGAACAATCTATGCAAATAAAATAACTACCCATCCCTTAAAACGTTAAAATGCTGCCTGAACTACAAAGCAATATATACAAAATGCTAATAATAATAATAGTAATAATAATAATAATAATAATAATAATAATAATAGCCATTCTGGATGTGTATCAATGTATATACCTCAGCCTTCTAGAAATGTGGCGAGGTCTATATCCCTGTTTAGGCCTGATGGTTCTAAGGCACACAAGAGGTGAATCCATTTTGTCTCCCTCTGTCTCAAGTGAAGTAATCTATTTCCACCTCTTGCACAAGGTTGCACATGTTCCACTGCCTGAATCTGAACACCAGAGGTATCTTTTTTATGTTTTGTCATGACATGGGCCGAAAAACCATTTGTTAAAATCCCTCTACTAACATTGTACATATGCTCTCGGAACCTAGTCTTCAAAGATCGCTTGGTGCACCCTACATACTGTAGACCGTATTTACAGGTAATCACATATACGACATAATCAGATCTACATGTAGTGTGTTCCTTTATCTTATATTTCTCTTTTTTGTTTGTAGATTCAACCATATGTCTGTCCCCAGATTTTAAATGGGGACAAGTACCACAACTTTTTACATTACACCTAAATGTGCCCCTAGTTACTTTATTTGTGATCAAGGAGAGGGGTCTAGGCTAATTATATGTGCTATGGATCAATTCCTATGGGTATATATGTTCTGTGTAGTATTGATTGATGCATGGTCATGTGACACCCGGGGTGACGTCATCGCTTAACGTAACGCCATCTAGGAAGGGGAATCCGGACATGGGAGGAGGTAGATTCAGACTCTCTCGTAGGGTTTATAAAGGCCTAATACCAATGTATATATTAAGACCTGTTTTAAACCGATTATGTTTATTGATTGTGCATTATATTTGTGTATATTATCACTGAGGAAGCCCCTAGAGTGGGAGAAATGCATCTGATATCAGTAGTTTGTGGTAGTTGTATTGCCATCCGTGGAATATCGTTATCCACAAGACTTCAACTTGATTTGTGTGTATTATACTGCATATAATTGGGTAAAAAGATTGTGCAATAAACGTTTGGAAATACACATTTTGGGAGACAGTGTTCTTTCATTGCCATCTTTAATACCAGCTATAAAGTATATGGCACTTTAAATACCAGTAGTCCTGCAATCCAAGTAAGGGACAAATATCACGTGGACCATATCTAACCCTCTGCAAGGTCTGGGGGAGGCGCATTGGACCTGTAGGCACCCATTGGAGCCACTAAGATACCTCATTCCTTTGAGGTCAATAAATGTGAGTAAGATTCTGTATATCTTCTAGAACTCACATGATCATCAAGTGTTCATATTGCACTAGGAGGTGGTGCACTGTATTTTCCCCTACCCTTCTTCTTGTTTATTGGGACACGGTGGGAACGGTGTCCTGTGAAGGAGTCGCAAACCTCTGCTGTATATGGACTGAATAGGAAAGATTGAAGAGGAGTCTATCAACACTCTTTTTCTCATTCAAACCTGGACTATCTGTATCGGAACTTATTTATTGACATATGCTAGTCGATTATGGTTGCTTGTTTATTTTAAGCATTGTTATTTTAAGCATTGTTTTAAATGTATTACGTGCTGTACTTCCCATTTGGACAATTATCCCTGGGGTTTGTATGTAGCTACATTGTGTAGATCACATTTTAGTAGGGGGTCTTTTGAGCGCTTAACTCTGACAATCACCCATTGAGGGTTGTCATTTAGTTTCTAGTGCTACCTTTACAAAGGTATGATTGAAGTTGTTCAGTGTTTATCTTGTAGCCAATATTGGCAAAATCCATGTTAAAGTTGGGAAATTCCAAGTTGCTTAATGTTTACTTTGTAGTTAATGTTTCACAATCACTTATTGCTTAAATTACTATAAATGTGCTACCCAGTCCCTGAATAAAACACATTTTATGCTTAATAGCTGTATTTTAATATCTTAATTATTTTTGTCACCAAGACCTTCGATCCTCTACCGGAGACACCCAGCAGCAGTGTGCTGAGAAGACCCTTAAAGATAATAAGAGCCTAATCTGTGGGATTCCTCCACTGGCTCTGTTTCCGTGACAAGATCATCAATAAACAATAAAATTAAGTAATTTGTCTTCCTGTAGCTCTTCAAATTGAATTTTCACAATGTTCTTATGTCACGCATATGCTGGTACTGAAGATTTCCTTCCTCCATGATACTTTCAATTGCCTTTGGTGTTACTCAAAATATGTCCCAAGCTTTTTGAGGAACTACTATTAATGTCTTGATAGATTCCCACCAATAGTAGCATGAAGCTTTGCTCAATGAAGGATGATGCACCTAGATATTTGGAATTGTTCTTTCACTACATTCTGACTAGACTAAACATTAATCCAGACATAAAAACAAGTAACAGTCACATGAAAAAAAAAAGAGTCAGGCTTAAAGCAACATTTAGGAAATAATACAGTATTCTTTCTAAGATATTTTCAAATTTTGAAGATGAATATAGAAACACTCACAAGCTCTAATTTTTCTCTGGTCAGTGGAGTTGTGAAAGACAGATAGTGGATCTAAATGAACCAAGTGCACCTATAAAAAGATCATACATCGGAAGAGGGCTTGCCAGCCAACACAATAAATGCCCCAGTGAAATATAAAAGAAGATAACATAGTGAGTAGGCAAGGATAACATATCCAATATATATATTTAACAGCCTGAAATAGCAAACTATACAAAAAACCCAAATGCCTAAATGGAATATAGAAAGCAGTATACATAAAGCCCAGCTTTACAATTCCCACAATAAGGGGCACATTAAACGTAGATAAGTGTTGAAGACTCATATGCATTAGTTATATGTATGAAAAAAACAAGTAGTGGTGATACATTTAAACAAATGCGCTCCCCCGAATGTTGATTTCAGTCCCGGAGAGATTCTCTGGTAAAGACATGAAAGAAGGTACACATAAAATGTGGTGCAGTATTGTTTGTATTGAAAGTACAAGATACAGTAATCTTCTTTTTTTTTTTTTACATAAATAAATACACTCGTTTGAGTTTCCAAATAGAGTTATCATGGTAACCTGAAGTACCATTTCACTGGCTCTAGTCACATAGTGACGTTTTGCAACGCAGTGACGCTCCTCCAATTTGTGAGAGGGAGCATCTGCTGTGTCCAATTGAATCCCTCTATGAGCAGGGGAAACTTACCTACAAAAAGCCTGCGAAGGGTGACGGAAGACTTGGCGTGCCTTTGATAAAGTTACTTGAAGTGGGGACGGTGTAAAAGCCGGAACGGAACGGAACAGGCCGGAACAGGCCATTTAAAAAAGAAATCAATGACAATATCACTGGGATGTGTTAGATATTATTGAGAACAATATTTAAGAACCAAAAAAAATTCAATATAATACTTTTTTAACCCTTTAAAAACCCAAAAATCAAACGGAACAGGCAAAAACAGGCCGGAACGCACACTTTATGAAGGGAATCCATGCTAAAATCATTGGGATGTGTTAAATATATTTGAGAACTATATTTAAGAGCTAACCCCAATCTAATAGTATGCTTTATTAACCCTTTAACAGGCCAGAATACAAAATTTCACAAAATGACCCGGAACGGCGGCTTTCCAGATGGTCAAAAATACCAAACTCACCAAATACACATAACTAGGTGGGATTCATGTAATAACCTTCATAAATTCCACAGAAAATAATTTCAAGTACCCATTCCGGGCCAAAATACAATATTTCGCAAAATGACCCGGAACGGCGACTTTTTAGAGGGTCAAAAATTCCAAATTCACCAAATACACATAACTAGGTGGGATTCATGTAATAACCTTCATAAATTCCACAGAAACTCATTTCAAGTACCCATTCCGGGCCAAAATACAATATTTCGCAAAATGACCCGGAACGGCGACTTTTTAGAGGGTGAAAAATACCAAATTCCCCAATTGCACATAACTAGGTGGGATTCATGTAATAACCCTCATAAATTCCACAGAAAATAATTTTAAGTACCTTGTCTTGGCAGAATACTTACGAACTGCTACTTCGCAAAGTGTGGGAGATACGCCCCCTTCCCCTGCAAGGAATAGAGTGAGGGGGGAGGGAAAGAGGGGAGGAAAGGGAAAGAGGGGAGGAAAGGGGGAAAGAGACACAGGGAAAGAGGGGAGGAAAGAGACACAGGAGAGGGAGGGGGGTAAGTGGGGGATGAGACACAGGGGAGGGAGGGAGGTAAGTGGGGGATGAGACACAGGGGAGGGAGGGAGGTAAGTGGGGGATGAGACACAGGGGAGGGGGGTAGTGGGGGATGAGACACAGGGGAGGGAGGGAGGTAAGTGGGGGATGAGACACAGGGGAGGGAGGTAAGTGGGGGATGAGACACAGGGGAGGGAGGTAAGTGGGAGATGAGACACAGGGGAGGGAGGTAAGTGGGGGATGAGACACAGGGGAGGGAGGGAGGTAAGTGGGGGATGAGACACAGGGGAGGGGAGGAGGTAAGTGGGGGATGAGACACAGGGGAGGGAGGGAGGTAAGTGGGGGATGAGACACAGGGGAGGGAGGGAGGTAAGTGGGGGATGAGACACAGGGGAGGGGGGGTAGTGGGGGATGAGACACAGGGGAGGGAGGGAGATAAGTGGGGGATGAGACACAGGGGACAGAGGGGGGGTAGTGGAGCATGAGACACAGGGGAGGGGGAAGTGGGGGATGAGACACAGGGGAGGGAGGGAGGTAAGTGGGGGATGAGACACAGGGGAGGGAGGGAGGTAAGTGGGGGATGAGACACAGGGGAGGGGGGTAGTGGGGGATGAGACACAGGGGAGGGAGGGAGGTAAGTGGGGGATGAGACACAGGGGAGGGAGGTAAGTGGGGGATGAGACACAGGGGAGGGAGGTAAGTGGGAGATGAGACACAGGGGAGGGAGGTAAGTGGGGGATGAGACACAGGGGAGGGAGGGAGGTAAGTGGGGGATGAGACACAGGGGAGGGGAGGAGGTAAGTGGGGGATGAGACACAGGGGAGGGAGGGAGGTAAGTGGGGGATGAGACACAGGGGAGGGGGGTAGTGGGGGATGAGACACAGGGGAGGGAGGGAGGTAAGTGGGGGATGAGACACAGGGGAGGGGAGGAGGTAAGTGGGGGATGAGACACAGGGGAGGGAGGGAGGTAAGTGGGGGATGAGACACAGGGGAGGGGAGGAGGTAAGTGGGGGATGAGACACAGGGGAGGGAGGGAGGTAAGTGGGGGATGAGACACAGGGGAGGGGGGTAGTGGGGGATGAGACACAGGGGAGGGAGGGAGGTAAGTGGGGGATGAGACACAGGGGACAGAGGGGGGGGTAGTGGAGCATGAGACACAGGGGAGGGGGAAGTGGGGGATGAGACACAGGGGAGGGAGGTAGTGGAGCATGAGACACAGGAGAGGGGGAAAGTGGGGGATGAGACACAGGGGAGGGAAGGTAGGGTATGAGACACTGGAAGGAAGGGGGGATATGAGACACAGGGGGTGGAAGAGACACAGGTGGGGTATGAGACGGGGTGATATGAGACATAGGGGGGGGGAGGGGGGTATGAGACACAGGGGAGAGTAAGGGGGATATGAGACACAGACGCTTATTGCAGTGTGGCCTGAAAGGGGCACCTTTGCTCATGTGGCAGTCTGCAATGAGTGCAAAAGGCGCTCAACGGTTCAACCTTGTGCAAGTGGACTGTTTGCGGTTGTTTGCGGTGCATTAAACGGGAAGATTGGTCTGTTACGGTGAAGCGGGTGTAACCCTTACACTACCTGATCGATACAACATCAAACCTGATGTTTTAAAGCATGTTATTCCAAACAATTTAGGAATGTTAGGTGATTTATGCCCTTTATGGCTTAAAACCAGACTCTGCATCAACTATGTAATTTTCCGTGGGAGTTTTGCCATGGATCCCCCTCCGGCATGCCACAGTCCAGGTGTTAGTCCCGTTGAAACAACTTTCCCATCACTATTGTGGCCAGAAAGAGTCCCTGTGGGTTTTGAAGTCTATGGCGGTTCACCCGGTTCGCCGGTTCGCGAACATTTGAGGAAATTCGTGTTCGCCGTTCGCGAACCCAAAATTTTATGTTTGCGACATCACTAATTATGAGTTAGATGTGAGTACTTATATATATTTTTTTTATTATTTTTTTTTTGTGTCTTTTTAAATGCGCTGGTTGTGCGTGTGAGTACTTATAATTTAATGTTTTTATCTACTCTTTGGTGGGCTTTTTAAAAATGCGCTACTTGCACGTTTTGTTTAAAGAACCGTGTGTGTGGGCGTGCTTTTCACGCAGACATCTTTAAGCGTTTTGCGCTTCTGTGCTATGTTGGTGCGTGGAGCGCATATGGTGATACACATATGATACGGGTTTTAGAAGTAAAGGTTGGAAATGTTGTTTTGGGTTCGCGAGGCTCGCATGTGGCGGCCGGCAATGAGTGCCTTAGTCGCTGATTGCAGGCTGCCACATGATTGAAGGCACTTATTGCAGTGCAGCCTGCAATAAGCGCCTTTTGCACTCATTGCAGACTGCCACGTGAGCAAAGGTGCCCCTTTCAGGCCACACTGCAATAAGCGCCTGTGTCTCATACCCCCCTTCCCCCCCCTGTGTCTCATATCACCCTTTCTCTCCCTGTGTCTCATATCACCCCCTCCCCCCCCCTGTGTCTCATATCACCCCCTTCACCCCGTCTCATACCCCACCTGTGTCTCTTCCACCCCCTATGTCTCATATCCCCCCTTCCTTCCAGTGTCTCATACCCTACCTTCCCTCCCCTGTGTCTCATCCCCCACTTTCCCCCTCCCCTGTGTCTCATGCTCCACTACCCCCCCTCTGTCCCCTGTGTATCATCCCCCACCTCCCTCCCTCCCCTGTGTCTCTTCCCCAACTTACCTCCCTCCCTCCCCTGTGTCTCTTCCCCAACTTACCTCCCTCCCCTGTGTCTCTTCCCCAACTTACCTCCCTCCCTCCCCTGTGTCTCATCCCCCACTTACCTCCCTCCCTCCCCTGTGTCTCATCCCCCACTTACCTCCCTCCCTCCCCTGTGTCTCTTCCCCAACTTACCTCCCTCCCTCCCCTGTGTCTCTTCCCCAACTTACCTCCCTCCCTCCCCTGTGTCTCATCCCCCACTTACCTCCCTCCCCTGTGTCTCATCCCCCACTTACCTCCCTCCCTCCCCTGTGTCTCTTCCCCAACTTACCTCCCTCCCTCCCCTGTGTCTCTTCCCCAACTTACCTCCCTCCCTCCCCTGTGTCTCATCCCCCACTTACCTCCCTCCCCTGTGTCTCATCCCCCACTTACCTCCCTCCCTCCCCTGTGTCTCTTCCCCAACTTACCTCCCTCCCTCCCCTGTGTCTCTTCCCCAACTTACCTTCCTCCCTCCCCTGTGTCTCATCCCCCACTTACCTCCCTCCCTCCCCTGTGTCTCTTCCCCAACTTACCTCCCTCCCTCCCCTGTGTCTCATCCCCCACTTACCTCCCTCCCTCCCCTGTGTCTCATCCCCCACTTACCTCCCTCACTCCCCTGTGTCTCATCCCCCACTTACCCCCTCCCTCTCCTGTGTCTCATCCCCCACTTACTCCCCTTCCTTCCCTGTGTCTCTTTCCCCCTTTCATCCCCTCTTTCCCTTTCCTCCCCTCTTTCCCTCCCCCTCACTCTGTTCCTTGCAGGGGAAGGGGGCGTATCTCCCACACTTTGCGAAGTAGCAGTTCGTAAGTATTCTGCCAAGACAAGGTACTTAAAATTATTTTCTGTGGAATTTATGAAGGTTATTACATGAATCCCACCTAGTTATGTGTATTTGGTGAATTTGGTATTTTTCACCCTCTAAAAAGTCGCTGTTCTGGGTCATTTTGCGAAATATTGTATTTTGGCCCGGAACAGGTACTTGAAATGAGTTTCTGTGGAATTTATGAAGGTTATTACATGAATCCCACCTAGTTATGTGTATTTGGTGAATTTTATATTTTTCACCCTCTAAAAAGTCGCCGTTCCGGGTCATTTTGCGAAATATTGTATTTTTGCCCGGAACAGGTACTTGAAATGAGTTTCTGTGGAATTTATGAAGGTCATTACATGAATCCCACCTAGTTATGTGTATTTGGTGAATTTTATATTTTTCACCCTCTAAAAAGTCGCCGTTCCGGGTCATTTTGCGAAATATTGTATTTTTGCCCGGAACAGGTACTTGAAATGAGTTTCTGTGGAATTTATGAAGGTCATTACATGAATCCCACCTAGTTATGTGTATTTGGTGAATTTGGTATTTTTGACCATCTGGAAAGCCGCCGTTCCGGGTCATTTTGTGAAATTTTGTATTCTGGCCTGTTAAAGGGTTAATAAAGCATACTATTAGATTGGGGTTAGCTCTTAAATATAGTTCTCAAATATATTTAACACATCCCAATGATTTTAGCATGGATTCCCTTCATAAAGTGTGCGTTCCGGCCTGTTTTTGCCCGTTCTGTTTGATTTTTGGGTTTTTAAACGGTTAAAAAAGTATTATATTGAATTTGTTTTGGTTCTTAAATATTGTTCTCAATAATATCTAACACATCCCAGTGATATTGTCATTGATTTCTTTTATAAATGGCCTGTTCCGGCCTGTTCCGTTCCGTTCCGGCTTTTACACCGTCCCCTTGAAGTGCAATGAAACCGGCCAGGCTCTAGCTGCATTTTTAGAGTAACCAGGGAAGGACATCAGAGCACAGTAAGTACTATCTGCAATGCTGTGATTTTTTCTATGCACAATTTTTTGCTATGCACAATGACAAGTTTGTAATAAACTCTCTTGTTATATTCACTGCACCTTATATGTATTCCACCGGCTGGTGAGACACAAGGTGCAGATTAAGACCGGAGGTGTACAGCCTTGTGCTGTGTGATATATCTAGTATTTCTGCAGCTAACAAAGGCCAATCTGTTACTCTGGAGATACAAGTCCTTTATATCCCTGGTTACTTTGTTTTTACATTTTTATTATAGCCTCCCATATTTTTTGTTTATCCTATGATTTACAATTTTTTTTGTACATATGAGGATAATCTTACCTGCAGAACCATATGGCTTCACTAGTGGTTTAGAAAGACTCACTTTTTCATCTATAATTTTTATGTCCTATTTTGTAAATATAGATCTTTTTTTGCTCAATGTGAAATTAGTTCCCATATACACTTAGCAAGGGTACCTTTCCAGCTAGTATAGGTGTAATATGTATATTATGCACTTTTTGTGATAGCAATCACTTATCTCCTTATATAAGGAGACATATTAGCATCTTTATTGTAGATACATATGTTGATGCTTCAGCATATAGCAATATACCAATAGCCAGTTAGTATTTTTATTTTTTGTATTTAGAGCACTTTGTTAAATCTTCCATTGCGTACAGTGGTTATTACACAAATCTTTTTCCAAATGTTTATTCACTCACACTGAGGCTTAACCACTAGGTGTGTGAGCCAACAGGCAGGGTTCACTTATATGTTGAGTATAGGCTATTATTAAGTGCGTTTATTTTTAAAGATGTAAGCCATAAGTGGCAGCCTATAAAAATGGATTATCTGGTTTCTTTAGTTTAATTACTTAGACTATCCACAGATGGGAATCATCAATTAAATGTAGCAGACATCTACAGACATAGTTGACCAAGAAGGCTATGTCTGGACCTTAGGGTGACTAAATCTAGAGCTTATTTGCTTAAGCACATACTATTGGTCAAAGATGATAGAATATGCATATAATACTAATTCTGTGAGCTGTGCTAGGGGTGTTTGACCCAATAGTAGAACAACATATTTTAGTTCAACATTGCTGTACACTGAGGGAACATTTAGTATATCATTCTGATCATATCCAAAATAATGTCCCTGATTCTGGTGACTACTATTAAGGATGACTTATTTGGAATTATTGTATTTGCATTTACAAATGGATCAGGTTTAGCTATTCTATTCACACATTAACATACAAAAAGACAGTCACAAATGCTTGGCCCACACTAAGTGCAATGTCTTTTAGCTCCTTAGAAGCAAGGAGCAAGGGGTCATTGTGACAACTGCTTTAATGGGTTTATTACACATTACTGTACCCTGGCAGAGTTATGAATGGACCTCACCAAAAAGAAGATGCCCTGGCTGGTACAGTGGACCCTGAATGTGAGAAAGCCTTTTAAGACCTGAAGACTGCCCTAATGTCTCACCCCATCCTAGTTTATTTTGCCCTTTCTTGATCTAGACAGATACCTAAATTCTATGGCATTGTGGATTATTTATGTGGATGCCCAGAGTTAGAACTACCCCATTGTATATCAGAGCCACAAGTTGTTGCCCCTCAAGGTCAGCTATGCGCCTAGAGGAGTGCCTGGCAGTCGTCTGGTACCTAAAAAAACTACAGCCCTAGCTTTTTGGGCGGGAGTTCATGGTTGTCACAGACCACGACCCATTATGCTGGCTCAGTAGGGTGACCAGGGACAATGGTAGCCTGTTGAGATGAGCAAGGCCTGCAGATTCATAACTTTACTGTCAGATACAGGCAGGGTCGAGCTCATCAGAATGCTGATGGCCTCTCCAGGCAATTGGATATCTCAGATCTCCAGTCGCCAATGACCCATTTCGGGTCTTGATTAGCCTGGTAACTGGAGGGTGGGGGATTATGCCCACAGTTTGGATGGTGAGAATCCTGAGGTAAAGTGCTGTGGTGATGCAGGTTGCCATGGCAACAGTGACAGTTGCAAAGTGAACAATAGCTGTATACATGAGGCAAAGTACTATGTTGGCTCCTGAGCTCAGAGGAATGAGAGCAGAACTTTATCCTAACATTATGAGTACCTAATACTTTTTCTATACTTATTGCTACATGCTTGAGACATATTGAGGAAACATGATATATTAAAACCATTTCATATTCAGTGCTTGGGACAGAGTCACTTTCTAACTGCCATCCTTCCCAAAACCTGAAGCAGGTCCCCTTCCAGGGAATCCCTACCACCAATACACAGAAACCCTCAGAGGTGAAGACCTAACCAGTGGGATCCATTTATTGGCTGGTTTAGATTGTCCCTCCTCTTGACAGTCAGCATCTACATACAAACTTGAATTAAAACATAATTAGTAAATAAATAATAATATTAATTGGTGCTTTGGTATTATTATATAGGAAAAACAATATACTTTTAAATAAAGTAACTCTTTAATAAATAAATCACCAGTATTTAAGCCCCAAATTATAATGAATGTGTAGATGGCTTGATATGATGCGTTACTGACATTCTCAAGGGTTATGAAGCAGGTTGCTCATTACTACACTGCCTGTTTCCTACCAGTAAAATTGGTATCACATCCACTACAGTAACTCTACCCTGTTATATATATGCTAATTGCCATCTGTCACGCAATTGATATGATATAAATATTACACTATAAAGATTAATATAGTTTCGTAAAATATTACAATGTATAGATTAATTGAGTTTGAGGATGAATTTATCGACAAGTATACGCTGTGTGAAGAAATAGCATTTATTGGTATAGCAGTCAATATTAAGGATAAACAATTATAAGTATTTACACTTGTAAGCTTTCATATTTAGTTAGATCCTAATATACAATCTACCCAATGTCTATTACAATCTCTTTTGGATGATTGGATAACAATTAGTCTTAACACACTTTATATTTGGTTAGATCAATACAGAAATCAATAAGCAGTGTATATAAACTTATCAAATGTGGATTAACACTTTATTTTAATACAATCTTTATTTGGTTAGTACAATATCGGAGCATATAAACCGTGTATATAATTTTATAATTTTTGGTTAAAACAGTCTATATATTTGGTTGGTGCAATACAGAAATGATACACAGAGTGTATAAACAATCAGCTGTCTATTTGATACAGTATATATGATTAATAATCAGTGATATAATGTGTTACTCTATGGAAGCAGTAAATAGCTAAATATGGTATAACAATCTACATGGCAGAGTATAGAAATATCTAATGAAGCAATATGTATCAAAGTTGGTTATATTGCATGTGAGATTGCAAGCTTTGTATTTAGGTATTGGCAAGCTATTATTTGATTATTGGTCTTATATCAAAATCAGTCTGTTTTAGGGAATATGGGCACAGATTGAAATATATTGATTAACACCTACAGTCCGGAATGAAGGTGCTAGTTAGTATGGGTTCTGTGACCACTCCCAAAATGGTAACAGAAGGATTGTGGTATATTGGGCTTATTTTTACTCTACTACAAATTAGAAAGTTAAACCAGTTTATACATACCACATAACACCTGTCTCATTTTTAGGATCTTTTCTCAAGATAGTCTAAAGTAATCCCTTTTTGTGTTATTGGTTTATTAGAAAGAATTGTAGAGAATAGAATTTTGATATAGACAAATATAGTAATATATCTTAGGGACAATGTGAAGGGGGCATAGGTTTAGGACAGTCAGATATGTCCTCAGACAGGACTGTCAGATAAAGACCAGCCAGAAAATAGTACAGAAGAACAGACCCAGCAAAGAAAAAGAGAAGGAACAAAAGGCCAGTAAGTGACAAAAGACTGCCAAACTTCCTCTCTCTCTCTATCTGATAAACTATTTCTTCCTCATTGTCACAAGGTTGGTTTCCACCAATCACAAATGGTTACTCCCCGTTTGCATGTATATGTATACATTAAAATGCATTGATAAATAGGTTGTGTATATCTGTTTCTATTCGCTTGAGAGTGCTCTGGTACAAAATATTAAAGGGGATTAATATTAAGATGTGTGACCTCTGTCCCATATTGCCTGCCAAGTATTTTTGGTTAAAGACTAAGGGCCTCATTCTATTATCGGCCGCAGCCGCTGCGGGGCCGCAAGGACCGGCCGCAAGCTATTCTGCTATTCTATTCCCTTACGGCCGTAGGCTCCGGCAGGCTTGCGGCCGGTGCCTTGCTATCTCTTGCGGCCGATCGCGCCGGAGGAAAGCCTTTGATCTAAAACGGCCGCAAGAGATTTGCAATTCAATTGCTCCGGGAAACCTCTCTGCAAGGCTAAAAACGAGCCGCAGTTACTTGCAGGAAAAAGGTCTCGCTAGCACCAATTAAGCACATAAAATAGCTCAAATAAAGCCATCCTGCACTTTGAGAAGACTATAAAGGGATTTTAGGTGTTAGAAAAAATAGCACATAATTATCCTGTACTCAAATCCGTAAAATATTTCATTTTTAATATCCGTAAAATATACATGTAAAAAGTCCAGAGTGCTTGGAGCACCTCAGACACGCCCACGCCGCAGCCGGCAAATAAACAGTTAATTTGAACTCGGGTTTGGGCAGATGTGCAAGCTTGAGAGTGGGTTCCTTTTATTCCTCATGTCCCCCAATATGATCCCTAGCATTTACAGAGCTGTACAGTGCAGGCTTGAATTTATTTTTGAGTTTTTATATTTCACAGTTTACGGCCGGTTCCAAGATATGCGGCCGGCCGTAAAAGGAGATCCTTGCGGGGCCGTATAATAGAATCGCGAGTTAACTGAACCCTCGCAAGGAATCGCAGCCTTACGGCCGATTTACGGCCGATAATAGAATGAGGCCCCAAGCCATTGTACGCTTAATCTTAACGCCTGCTTGATAATGTTATTGGGGCAATGGAGTACGGAAACGAGATGCGTACATCTCAGAACATGCTATCTTGAGACCTTCACAATGTTTTATCTTGAAGGTCTTTCTTACCAGTGTAAAAATACTTAAGACTTGGCCTGGCCAAGTCTTAGTTTGATAAAACATATTTATTAACTTAGAGGCTTATTTCATTTTAACAGGAAAATGTTTTAACTCTTCACATGTTAAAAGAGTATACCATAAATGTGTCAGTGTTTACAGTGATAGTAGCAAGACCAATGGACAAACAGATAATGTAAATAATAGATGTATATAACCTCTTTTACCCAACAAAATGCACGACACATCTTATGAGTTAACAGCCCAAACACATTAGAAAGGATATCATTTGTATATATATAATATAATATTTTTCATGTAATATTAGTATTTATCTCAACATGATGTCACTATGGATAAAATGAGAGTGAAAATGATATGCATTTGTGTATTCATTTGAGCACAGACATAAAGTACAGATGCAGCTCTTTAATCGGCTTTAAATTAATGCCTAGCTGTTTTATAGATCCTCTTATTGGATCATTAATGTATTAAGTACCATTTATACGAAAATAACATGCTGTTTATGTGTTGATATTGGCTTCCCATGAGACTTATAGAGTCAGAATAATAATTTGCAAGTTTATATTCTACAGTGTAGATTCAGAGGGCCTAAATGCAAGAAATTAATGTTTCATGATACTACTCTGCTAAAAGCTGTATCATTTTTATATTTCTTTTGGTGAAGTCATCATAAAAATGTTTAGGGATTGGGCTGAGGCTAAAAATAGAGAAAAGCTAAAAGTATTGTGTTTTCAGTTATAACTTTACAACCTTGGATCTTTTGGGAACCTTGGCTCTGCCATTCATCACTTACTTGATTATATGCTGGTAACCTGAGCTAGTAGACTTTTGTACTCCAGTTGAAATTCTCACAGGCTACCACATTATCCATGTGTATTTTAACCTCAAAATCACCATGGTAACCAATGGAGGCCTTGGGATGCTGTGTGCACCATGTGGTTGCCACCAAATCACTGAGGAGGGTATAAACTAAGCAACACAGAGGGGGTGATCAGTAGCTAGTCATGTCATTGCATAAGAGGGCAGAGAGGTGCTCTTTAATTTAGAAGGTCAAAATAAGAGAGTTTCCTGGAGTAAGAAGATAAATATGTGTTAAGTGTGCTATGCCAGATTTTTTTCTTTTTAGTTCTAATATTTGGAATATAAAAATACTTAAGAACAGGAACTTTATTAGAAATTCTCTAAAAAATATATAAACACACAATAAAATACCTTCAAAGGTGCCAAAAACTGGAATGGTCAATCAAAAAAATTTGATTGGTCACCAATTATTTTCTGACATGGTCCAGCATACATCCATGTCATCTAAAATGTGGGATAGCAATTGGCCAATTTCTATGTGCTAGAAGGAATTGTACTACAGAGATGTCTTTTAAAAGACAGGCTAACATCCTGAAGCCAAGTTACAAGCCAAAGGATATCCCAATAGATGTCTGAAGGATGCATACAAAAGGGCTTTAACAACTGAGAGCATTTCACTTTTTTGCATTTTGGACAATGTAATTTCAGGCCCTAGAAAAGGAAACTTGGATAGAATCTTACTTCAAAAAGAAGCTAGATAGATCTATCAATTAAAATATTTAAGCCCAAGTGGACTAAATCAGGGATTTTCCTTTATCCCATTTATTTGATCATATCCTTAAATATACAGCAATATCAGTTTTCCATCTAACTTTATACTGTATGGTATTTATAGATCCAATTTTAATCTACATAGAGTTTTTCTTGTAGATTCACAGCACTTCTATAGGTGGAATGAAGATGCTTCATTAAACCTAATGTTGTTGTTATTATTTTCCATTCATTTTTTGTTATTAGTATTTTTAATCTTTATTTTTAATGTATTATGTTTGATTATATATTATATATATAGTGTATATATATATATATATATATATATATATATATATATATATATATATATATCACATATATAGTTGTGAGCGTACGAGTTGTTGCTAACGCTGCGGGCTCGCGTAGCGAGCCGCGGCCCTCGCGAAGCGAGGGCCGGGGCTCGCGTAGCGAGTCGCGGGCCTCGCGTAGCGAGGGCCGCGGCTCGCGCAGCGAGTCGCGGGCCGCGCGTAGCGAGGGCAGTGTGCCAGGTTCTCAGTTGCTGGCAGGGAGCGCCGAAGGCGCTCCTTGCCAGCAACTGAGGACCCTCGCGAAGCGAGGGCCTCAGTTGCTGGCTTGGAGCGCCGCAGGCGCTCCATGCCAGCACCTGAGGACCTCGCAAAGGGAGGTCTTCAGTTGCAGCAACTGCGACCCTTGCAAAAAAAAATTTACGTCGCAACACATTACGACACTCGCAAACAACATACGACACACGTTCACACACATTACGACACTCGCAAACAACATACGACACACGTTCACACACATTACGGCCTCGCAACACTCGGACGCAACTCGCGAACATTACAAAATTACAAACACAATACATACACACAGCACATACATAAAAAACTTACCTACACAAACAGGAAGCACCCAGGACCTCAAAAATGCAACTTACAACTTCATTGCACTCAAAATAAAAGAGTTTAGACACTAAATACTTTGTTAAGCGACACAAAAAATGGCCGACGAATAAAACGAAAACGAGGCTACACACGCAAACACCATACGAGACACGTTACTACACATTACGACTTCGCAAACATCGGACGCAACACGCCGACATACAAACATTTAAAACTTAACAAAGACACACAACAAACACATAAAAAGCTTACCTACAGCAAGAGGAACCAGCCAGCACCTCAAAAAAACAAGTTACACCTACATTTAAATCAAAATAAACACTTTAGACACTAATACCATCGCTAAGCGAGAGAAAAAATGGCCGACGAACAAAACGAAAACGAGGCTTCAGACGTAACTACACTACACTTACTCGCAATAATGAAACACATACTATGCGGAACGTATCACAATCATATTAAACACCATTTTGAACAGTAATACGCCTAAAATGGCGGATGGAACGCAAATTGTAAGCTGGAACGCAAATAGCGCATGCGTATTGCGTTCTAACGGTCTCACTTTCCAGAACTTTCTACAAGTTTATAAATACTGCCTATTTCCAAATAAAAAATACATTTCTCCTCAGGTGATCAACGGAGTGACTTCTGCTTTTACTTGAGAAGACAATTCTTTACTAATTTACTACTTTACATTGTGCAAATTACAACTGACAGGTAAGCTATAATATATTACATTTTATTATCAGGTCAGGTCAAACAAATAAAAAAATAAACTAGGATTTATGTAGTCATCATGTATTGCACATTTATGTGTATAGGCTCACAAAAAAAAATAAACTGAGCTTTATGTATAGTGACCTCTGACACGCACATATATGTCTATAATGTATAGTCACATGTGACACGCACATATATGTCTATCATGTATACTGACATCTGACATGCACATTTCTGTGTATTGCCCCTTCATAGTGACATGTGACACGCACGTATATGTGTATAATGTATAGTGACATGTGAGACGCACATATATTATGTCTATAATGTATAGTGACATCTGACACGCACATTTCTGTGTATTGCCCCTTCATAGTGACATGTGACACGCACGTATATGTGTATAATGTATAGTGACATGTGACACGCACATATATGTCTATAATGTATAGTGACATCTGACACGCACATTTCTGTGTATTGCCCCTTCATAGTGACATCTGACACCGACATATATGTCTATAATGTATAGTGACATGTGACACGCACATTTATGTGTATTGCCAATGCAACAAAATTAGCTTACAACAAAATCAGTAAACAACTACATTTAAATGACATTATATCTCATGTATACTGATATGTCACACGCACATATATGTGTATCATCTATAGTTACATCTCACACACACACATTTATGTGTGTTAGAAAAAAATAAAAAATAAGGTTAATTTAACCATTTAAATTTGACTCATGTATACTAATATGTCACACGTACACTTCATGTATGTGACATATGTGTGTAGACACCAACAAAAAATAAGGTTAATTGAATTCATTTACTGCAATTCAATAGATCATATAAAGCTGAATCTTTCTATTTCTTTTAATATTCAAACAGACTCTGCATCAACAGCGTCTCTCAACAATTTGCACCGTGCACTGTGAAGCACAATCCCTTTTAAAGAACACCAACAAATTTGAAGAGGTAAGATACAACAAGACATTACATGCTCAAAAGGCCATGCTTTGCTAGATGAAAAATTATAAATATACAAATAACTATTTCACTTTCTTTTTCAAACAGACACTACAAGAACACCGGCGGATTAAGATTGCCAGGAAGGCACCGTCTCTCATTCAAAACTTCTATCAAGGTAAAGTATTAAGTATAAACAAGAAAGAACCATGAGCCTTATTCAATTGCAACTTTCTCAATTGAATAGAGCTCTATATAAGCACATAATATTTTTTTATACAGAACTTTTTAGTTACTGAACTTCTAACCACAATGAAGGTTTTCAATAACTAAAAAGTTTGCTCAAGAAATATGTTATGTGATTATATAGAGCCCTCTTCAATTGGCAAAATTGCAATTCAATGAGGACCTATATATCTTTAATGGCCAAGGGCCTCACTCAAATGTGATTTGCCCATTTCAATAGGGCTCTATATAAGCACAGAGCATATTTTTTAAAGGAAATTTTTCTTTTGTGAACACGTTCCTTTTGGATACAAGTTCACTAAATACAAAATTCCGTAAAAAATTATGCTCTGTGCTGATATTGAGCTCTATTCCATTGGTCAAAACACAATTGAATGACGAGCTCACAATATAACAAATGCAGTAACCAAAGGCTCTCATTCAATTGCTATTTTGGACAATTAAATATGCCTATAAATAAGAACTTTTAGTCCCTTACTCTATTTTAACAAATATATGTCATGTGCTTATTTACAACCCTATTCAAATTTATACATTGCAATTCAATTACGGCCTTAGAGTACTATTACATTGTAAAATATGCAATTGAATGAGGGCCAAACTATGCAACATATGGTACACACAAAGGCCCTCATTCAATTGCAATTTGCCCAATTGAATAGGGCTCTAAATAACAACATAACAATTGCTTAAAACTAAGGTTTTACTTAATAAAAAAATATCACAAATACAGTTTTTCAATGACTACAAAATGATTTCAAATAATATGCTATGTGCTTATTTAGGGCACAATTCAATTAGCCAAATCGCAATTCAATAACACACAAACTGCTACACACAAAACAGATTTTCTTATTAAATGTTTAACAACCTATAAGCCTTACAAAGAAGCCAAAATAAGAATAACAAAAGTGTTGCGCACCTAATAGCATTGTACAAAAAATCACACAAACACATAGGAAACTACATTAACATTCTTCTTTAATGTTTAACAACCTATAACCTGTACAATCAAGAAGAAATAAGTTTTGCACAAGTGATGCCCACCAAACAGGATTGTCAAAAAGTAACACAAACACATAGCAAACTACATTAATTATATTATTTCATGTTTCACTAACTATAACCATCCCAATAAAGGTTAAATAAGTATACCACAAGTGGTGCGCACAAAACAGGATTGTACAAAAACTAACATAAACACATAGCAAAATAAATTCATATTCTTATTTAATATATTACAACCCACAAGCCTTACTAAGAACCTTAAATAAGAATAACAAAAGTCGTGGGATTGTACAGAAAGTTACAAAAAATATTTTTGAAAAAAATAACCATAAATGATACAATACAGCCTAATTCATACATTTTTAACTTATTTAAAAGACATTTCACTCAAACAACATTTTCTATTTTACATTACAACAGATACTGCGTGAAGACAATCGGACGAGGACTTTTGCCACAGGACCGGACCATCGGACGAGGACTCGGACCAGACCAGCAGACGAGGAATTTCAACACAGGACCAGACCAGCAGACGAGGAATTTCAACACAGGACCAGACCATCGGACGAGGACTTTCACCAACGGACCACAACATCGGACGAGGGATATCGCTACAGGACCACAATATCGGACGGGGGCTATCGCCACAGGACCACACCATCGGGCGAGGACTTCCAACAGAGGACCACACCATTGGACAACGATTTTGAAACGAGGACCAACAAACATTCGGATTTAAATCACACTTCAACCAAGGTAAACTATAATAAGTACTAAAGTATAAAACTAAAGAAACTGCTTTCAGTTGCATCCGTGTCAACAGAAAAATAAAATAATTAATTTACTATCTCCCTTATTTTATTTAAATTGCTACTATGCAATACATAGCTCAATAACCACATCACTTTTTTTTTAAGCAAACAAGTTTTGCAGTCGTAAATATGTATCCACAAACAAAGTTTTTAATAAATAAAACCATTATTTTAAATAAATATGTTACATGCTTATTTACAGCAGTATTCCATTGCCCAAATTCTGAGCCACTGAAGACAGGAATTATAAATTTAACTAAATATCAATGATACATTCATGATTTGCCTTTTATTTCAACAATTGTGCACAATAATCTTTAACAGGAATTACAAATTTAAATATACACAATTACATTTATTTGTTTCCGTTTACAGATTAATATGGCTGATAACGAGACCAAAGAAGACAAGAAAAGACGTCAAACTAGAGAAAGACAAGAGAGATGGGCCGCCCAGCAGACACCGGAGGAGAAAGAAATTCGAAGAGAAAAAGAACGCAAAAGACTTGCAAATAAAAGAATATCAGCTGCAAAAATGAAAGATAGAACCAAAAAAAATAAAAAAATAATAAAGCATTTACAAACTGTTCCTAAAACATCAGATGACATTTTACAACATACCAGTCAAGACAGACCAAAAAAAACAACTACAAAAACAAAGCATTTACAAACTCTTACTAAAAACTTACAGGACATTTCAACCGAACAAGTCCAACATATACCAAGAAAAGCTACGAAAAAAACTAAACATTTAGAACCTGTTGTTGAAACATTTCAGGACTTTTCATCTGATGAATATCAAAGTCAACATCCAATATGCGTTGCAAATTGTCCTTTAATGAAGTCTTTAGCAGTAGAGGTTCATAGTTGTGGGGACATGACTACTCAATGTCAATTTTGTGAGGCTTATTATTTTAAACAGGAGAGACCTCGAGATGGACAATTTATTAGTTGTTGTCAAAAAGGAAAGTTCAAACTTCCACAAAGGAAACAATTTCCAACCTATTTACTAAATATTATGACTCAACCTACTTTTCCAAATTACAACAATTTTAAGACAAACATAAGATCCTACAATAGTGCCATATCATTTGCATCTATGGGGGCAACATTGGCTGCTAATGTACCAGGACATGGTCCTTACTGTTTTAAAGTCCAAGGACAAATTTATCATCGGACTTCACATTTACATCCAGAGGAAGGAGAGCAAAGAAAATTCGCTCAACTATATGTCCTAGATACAATGGAAGCTGTTGACCAACGTATGCAGATGGAAGAAAATAAAAAATGCTTACCCAGTGTTTTTATAGAGCTAAATAACATTATGGACAACAATCCCTACAGTAAAGCTTACAAAAAATTGGCAGAAGTAGAAAATGAACAACTACTTCATGCACAAAGACATCAATTACCCATGCCAAAGGTTAATATGGTGCTTAAAAGAGACAGACATACTGATAAACGTCGTTATAACTTGCCAACATCAAATGAGGTTGCAATGGTCTTTCACAATGATGAAGGAGAACCACCATTTCAAAGAGACATTAGAGTAT
Source organism: Discoglossus pictus (assembly GCA_027410445.1). Lineage (NCBI taxonomy): Eukaryota > Metazoa > Chordata > Amphibia > Anura > Alytidae > Discoglossus > Discoglossus pictus. The sequence goes on along the minus strand of CM050167.1, from coordinate 258,862,440 downwards.
ATCCCAGAAATCAGGACCAACCATTTATTAATATTAATATCTTAAGTCCAAATTTAGATCCAATGACATATCCCATCTTTTTCCCACACGGAGAAGCAGGTTGGCAACCAAAATTAAGCCTTCCCAGTTACCCAAATGCTAAAGCCAGAATCCGAAATAATGTTTCTATGCTTGAATTTAAAGTTGCTCAAATTGCCATTAGAGATGATTTTAATCCCATTTTATGTGGTGGAAAACTAACACAACAATGGATTATTGATTCATATTTGCAAGTTGAGGCAAATAATTTAAACTTTATAAAATATCAACAAGATAAACTACGTGTAGAACAATATTGTGGACTCATGGACTATGTTGCTGACGTGGCTACAAGCAGAGACATGACAGCTGGCAAAGCCATCATTTTACCATCTTCCTTTCAAGGATCTCCTCGAAATATGAGAGAAAGATACAATGATGCTATGGCTATTGTGACTAAATTTGGAAAACCCGATTTATTTGTGACATTTACATGTAATCCACAATGGCCAGAAATTCATCAAAATCTACTTCTTGGACAAAGTGCTTCAGATCGACCAGATTTAGTAGCCAGAGTTTTTAAGATAAAATTGAATGAATTAATACGTGACTTTACTATAAATCAGTTATTTGGCAAATGTCTTGCTTATGTATATACCATTGAATTTCAAAAAAGAGGCCTTCCACATGCACATCTTCTCATAATACTTCAAGAGAAAGATAAATTAGATACTTCGGCCAAAGTGGATGCAGTCATAGTTGCTGAACTACCGGATCCAGAACTATATGGTAGACTATATGAGATTGTTACTCATCGCATGATTCATGGACCCTGTGGAGACCTTAATCCACAATCACCATGTATGGAAAATAATCAATGTTCCAAAGATTTTCCCAAAGATTATAGAGACAAAACATATGCCAATTGTGATGGATATCCACTTTATAAAAGAAGAGAAGGAGATAGTGCCATTATTCGTGGAAAAAAAGTGGACAATAGATATGTAGTACCCTACAATCCACATTTACTCATGAAGTACAACGCCCACATCAACGTAGAAGCCTGCACTTCCATCAAATCAATTAAATATGTCTACAAATATATTTACAAAGGTTACGATGCAGCTACTGTAGTCGTCAAAAGTGCAGACAACCCTGAAAGTAGTGAGTTAGTACATGATGAACTTGCATCTCATGTAGATGCTCGCTATGTCAGTGCGCCAGAAGCTATGTGGCGGCTTTTAAAATTTGAAATGCATGATAGATCACATGCAGTATATAGGTTAGCAGTACATTTGCCACAACGACATTTAGTCTATTTCCATTCTGGAAATGAAATGAATGCATTGGCCCAAAGTGAAGATCGTCACACTACACTAACTGCATGGTTTGCATTAAATTCCACTGATGCTCAAGCAACACAATACTTATATATTGAAATTCCATATCACTATGTTTTTGTGAATGGATTATGGAGAGCAAGAAAAACAAGAGGCAATAAAATAATTCCACGAATTTACACAGTCAGTCCAAGAGATGTTGAACGATTTTGCTTACGGATATTACTTTTAAATGTTCCAGGAGCACAAAGTTTTGAACAATTAAGAACTGTTAATGACATTGTATATGAATCCTTCCATTTAGCTGCAAGAAATAGAAACTTACTCGCTGATGATACAGAGTGGGAAAGATGTTTAGAAGAAGCAGCACAATGTCAAATGCCACGACAGATGAGAGAACAATTTGCTTTTATTTGTATCTTCTCAAATGCTCCAAATGCATTAGCTTTGTGGGAGACTTTTAAAAGTAATATGGCTGAAGACTTTATGCGACGATACAATGAACCCATTGCACACTTAAAAGCCTTAATGGAAATTCAAGAAGTCTTTTTAACTCATGGATTAAGTTGTGCAAGTTTTAATTTGCCTGATCCAGGTCTAATAGATGACATTAACTTTGAAGACTATGACATTCAACTACAAGCAGAAAGAACACAAGAAAGACTTGCAACTTTAAATACACTACAATTGCAAGCATTTCATGCCATTAAAAATGCTATAGATGATGACATGGTGACAGAGCGTTATTTCTATCTTGATGGACCTGGCGGATCAGGGAAAACATATTTGTACAATTTATTAATGAGTTCAGTACGAGCACAAGGACAAATAGCAATGGCGTTTGCCACTACTGGAATTGCTGCACTTTTATTAGAAGGTGGAAGAACTGTTCATAGTGGATTCAAACTGCCAGTGCCTATTTTGGAAAATTCAGTGTCAGATATTCGCATGACATCCTTACAAGCAAAGAAATTGAAGAAATGTAAATTAATTATAATAGATGAGGCCACAATGATGTCATGCTATGCCCTCCAATGTATTGACCGTTTGCTTCGTGAAGTCATGGATAATATTTTTCCATTTGGTGGAAAGGTAATTTTGTTGGGTGGCGATTTTAGACAAACATTACCTGTCGTTGTACATGGAAATCGAACAGACATTATTGAAACATGTATAAAGTCAAGTACAGTATGGAAACATTTTACCCATCTTCAACTGCAACAAAATATGAGATCAGAAGGCCAAACTGATTTCAATGATTGGCTTATTAAAATTGGAGAAGGAAGAACAGAAAAAATACTACATTTACCTGACGACACTGTAGAGATCCCACCTCATATGATTTGTCAACAAGATATTATATCGGCTATATTTGAAGGGAGCATAAATAACGAAGAATATTCTGAGCTTGCCAACCAAGTCATACTGACGTGTAAAAATAAAGATGCATTAATACTCAATAATGAAATCTTAAAAAAAATTAATGCACCACAAAAAAATTATCACAGTGCTGATTCTGTACTTGCTGATGACAATGAAAGTCAGGCAAACTTTTCAACTGAATTCATTAACTCTTTAACTCCTTCTGGAATGCCACCACATATTTTGCAGCTAAAGAAAGGTGCAATTATCATGTTACTGCGAAATATGAACCCCAAAAAAGGCCTATGCAATGGCACAAGGTTAATTGTTCAACAATTAAAGGACCATTTTATAGATGCTGAAATTTTAACTGGGACCCATAAAGGAGAGAGAGTTTTCATACCAAGAATAGATTTAGCACCAAGTGAAAGTAGTCTCCCTTTTATACTTCAAAGAAGACAATTTCCCATTATTATGGCATTTGCCATGACCATTAATAAATCACAAGGTCAGACTTTCAAATCTGTGGGTATTTACTTGGAAGAACCAGTTTTTGCACATGGTCAATTGTACGTTGCGTTGTCACGGTGCAAAAATCCACAGGCTATTAAAGTTTACATTGAAAACAATGAAAGTCAAGGTGATTTATTAGAAGATGGACGTATTTTTACTAAAAACATTGTCTACTATGAAGTACTATAACTTTGCAGGATACAAACTAAAGCCATGCAAACATTTTGGAAAAACATTCAAAAATACAAAACAATTGGTTGTTTAATTCAGTCATAATTAATGGAAGTCATGTTTATGGATAATTCGCCTCACAAAATACTTGCCTTGCATTTCTATGAAAAATTATGTTAAAATGTGAAGTCACTATGTTAAGGTTTCATTCATGTTTATCGCCAGTTTATGTGCTCAGTAATGAATTACTTTAATTACGTACGGTTTAAGGAGAGTTTTTACTGTATGCCTTCCTCTACATTCAATGTATATTAAACTTAACAATTATTCTGATACAAATTGCATGTTAATACTGATTAATTTAAAGTTAAACTGTTTTTACATTCAAATGTTAATACTTTTAATTCAAAATTATGTTACAAAATGTATTTACTATGTTCCTGTTTATAATGTTCAAAATTACACAAATGTTTTGCAAAAATTCCAAAGTTACATAAAAAATAAAGTTCAATTTTAAAAATATATACTTTCAAGGTTATTCCTTACATATATTTTAAACTTCATGTTAAAATTCGGCACGTTGCAAAAAGTCTTTTTACTTTTTACTTTCCTCTGGATTCTATGTATATTAAAGTGAACAATTCTTCAGATACAAAATTCATTTTTAAAAACCATTACATCAACGTTTTACAAAAATACATCTTCATATCACAATACTTACAAGGGTCAAAAATATATTTAAATAACTAAACAACTTCACAAACATATACATCACATTGCCGTCATTTTTTGACGGGCAAGTCGCTAGTATTATATAATGTTTATTATATTTTTTATCTTTTTCACACTATCATCATGAAATGTGCACTTAAGCAGCCAAACAGCACTTAAATACGACCTCGAAAAAAATAAAATAAAAACACATTCAAACACAGCACAGAGGGAGAGCCAGGAAGCCTCTCAAATACGACCTCGGAAAAATATAAATTTAACGGCCAGCCCGCGGAAATTCAAAAACATGAAAAAAATAAAATAAAAACACATTCTCACAGGGAGAGAGCCAGCAAGCCTGTGAGTGAGGTTGCAAGCGATTTTGAGCCTAATTAGAAGTGTTTCATCACTCAAAAATCGTCTAAGCAAGAGAATAACTGTTGGACGAAAACCGTAAAAAAATCTGAAACTTGATGGAAATGAGGCTGAGCAAAGCCAGGCACGCAAGACTTCGAAAATACACGACAGCAAAGATACTAACACTTAGACCAACAAAATACAAGGGAGCGATGCAGGACTTATAAAATACACGACGGCAAAGACACTAACACTTACACCAACAAAATACGAGGGATGCGGGACTTAGATAATACAATACGGCAAAGACACTAACACTTACAACAACAAAATACGACCTCGAAAAAATATGAATTTAACGGCAGAACCGTGGAAATCGAAAACCACGAAAACACACTCACACACAGCACAGGGGGAGAGCCAGGAAGCATGGAGTGAGGTTGCAAGCGATTTTTTTTGACGAGTTTCGGCACGCAAAAATCGGCTAAGCAAGAAAAAAAATGGCGGCCTGAAACTGGATGAAAACGAGGCTGAGCAAAGCCAGGCACATGGGATTTAGAAAATAAATGACGGTAACACTTACACGAACAAGGCCAGGGACGCGGGACTTAGAAAATACCCAACGGCTAAGACACTAACACACATCAACAATGCCAGGCACGCAGGACTTTGAAAATAATACAAACGCCAGTCAGCGCGCCACACAAACATTCAGCACACACATAGAGGAGAAAGACACAGCGAAGTCACAGGGGGTAAATGAAGGAAAGAGAAACATGGCATTCCCAAGCACAAAACTTGCAGGTTAATAAACCCTGCAATGAGCAGCCCCTGCAATGAGCATTAGGTGGGAGGAAAGGTCCACAATGAGTGCCGAAGGCGCTCATTGCGAGCCATGCGTTGAGCGCCAAAGGTGCTCATCGCACGGGGTCACGATGAACGCCGAAGGTGCTCAGGGAAGCAAAAGCCTCACATTGTGTGGCAAACAACATTGCCTGGCTTACAATTTTATTGCTGTCATTTTTGACCGGCAAGTTGCTAGTTATTATATAATTTTCATCATTAACATCTGGAAGTCACATTCACTTCAACATTGGGTACACTACTTCACCTTACCCAATTTAGTCAACTTCACATTCATATTTATATTCATTTTTATATATTTTTTATATATGTTTTAGTTTTGTATACATTCCATCTATTTATTACCCCATCATCACCATTTATACATACAGTTTTTCTGCTATGCTATTGGTATATTCTTTTGTTCTTTTATATAGAGTCATATGAGATTAATATTTAGTTTTTTTATGTCATTATCATTACATACCCATTCCCACAGCATTTGTTCTCTTGCACACAGATTATATATCAATCATTTACACATTACATATATAATTTTTTTATATATATTTTTTATCTCCAAATCACTCATATTCAGCATCCATCAATAATGAATTAGCTTTCATTCATATTTTGTCATCACATTTTTTTCATTTACTATCATTAATTCTTCAGTTATTTTATATATATATATATATATATATATATATATATATATATATATATATATATATATATATATATATATGTATAATTTGACATCTTTGGTGTCTGGAGTATTAGTGTTTTGGCTTCATTCACAATTATTTCAAGACCTGTTCATTTATTGCTACATCATCTAAAGCCTTGTATATAGTGCATTGTACATTTCAATAAAGTTAATTGAAAACGTGTGATGTCATAACGTTTTTGCCCATTGAGCTTTTATAAAGTCTCCATCTTTAGTACTGGTTCCCTTCTGTTGTTAGTCAGGGCCATAACGTTTATTTACAATGATGTCATCACGTTTTCATGCACACCTGCGTTGATTGATTTGTTTGTGTAATACCCACATTGCACTGATAGCTTTTGGTTCTGCCCCAATGGGGATTACAATAGGCTAAAGTTGTTGTTTTTATTAGTATGTATTAATAGACTTACTCTGCATATATAATTATATTTTATGTGATTTATTATATCTAGTTCATACTCCTGTATTGCAGGGCAATTAGCGAGCTTGTGGGGTACAACATAGCCCCTAGATAGGAGGTCCCTGTAATGAGACACAGAAACTACTTTGTATTGATCTACCATTCATAAATATAATTATATATATTTTTTCTTGGTTGCTGTACCATACTTAAATTTTTTGATTGACCATTCTAGTTCTTGGCACCTTTGAGGTCTTTATTGTGCGTATATATATATATATATATATATATATATATATAGATAGATAGATATATATGTATATATACATTTTTTTATTTTATTTTTATTTTAGAATTTCTAATAAAGTTCCTGTTTTTAAGTTTTTTTTGTATTCCATTGTTGGTTAGTTGGTGTTAAGCACTGGAATGATAGTAATGCTTCTTCTATCAAATATTATAATTGTCTAACTATGAGACGTCGTCACGTTTTGCGTGGTGCGTACAACTTAGGCGATGAGCGCCGCAGGCGAGGCTTTAACGCGTAGCACTTAGCCGATGAGCACCGAAGGCGCTGATTGCTGCGAGCCTCGCGCATCGAGGTGAGCCGTTAACACATAGCACTTTGGCGCTCATCGCCTGCGAGCCTTGCTTAGTGAGGCGAGCCGTTAAGCCACTACAATGCTCTACAACTATCAGCACAAACAGGAAGAGCCAATGAAACACGCGGGACTTAGCCGAAAAACACTTCTTAATCGTGGGATCGCCTTGGTGTACAAGCAGTTGACAAACGCGGGACTTAGAAAAAAAAAATACAAGCCACGGGACTTAAAAAAAAAATATATATATATGAGATGCTGGATTTAGAAATAAAAAACATACGAGACACAAACAATTCCGAGATTAACGGCCGAACAACGAAAACAAAAAAACAATAAAAACTCTAAACACCCCCCCAAAAATTACAAAAACATCACAGAAAGCACGGGGCAACAGCCAGGACGTCTGTTAGTGAGGTGGAATGCGAATTTAACTCGATTTAGTCAATTTTCAACACTCGAAAATCGCCTAAGCGAGGAAAAAAATGGTTGCCTAAAAAAATTAAAATGAGGCTACATGACCATGGACCGAGCAAAAAAATGCCAAATGCGTAGCACTTTACACATCTAACTACGACATACAAAATACACTATTACAAAAGCCGGGAAATGCTCACAAGATGGGTAACACATTAATAACATTACAACTATACAATGCCGCTTTAAACAATAAACCAACGGCTTTACCTCGCGCACTCAGCCGATTTAGAGGGCACACTTGGAAGATTCATTACACTTTATAAGCAGGGCACCAACACTCAAGATATATATTCTATCCGGACGGAAAATACAAACAGATTGTTAGCTCTTCAGCCTATCGCTAGCTGCATATATGGATTATAAATAAAGTATATTCATTTATTGAACAAATCATTAATTATTACTTAACTACATATACATAGAAATATATATCTCTCTTTATCATGACTAATGGAGGTGCTCAGAGTACGAAAAGTACACGACAGGAGAGGCTTGCAATGAGCGCCGAAGATCCTCACAGTACAAAACGGTTTACATTGTGTATCAAACAGCATTCCCATGGCTTTAAATTGTATTGCCCCGTCATTTTTGATGGGCAAGTCGCTAGTTACATAATAGTTCTAATATTTTTATCAGTTCTGAATGCTGTTATTGTGAAATATAACTATTGTGTTTCTTCTGCAGCTTCAGTGTGATTCTGGATGGGGCTTGTGGTCCTCCATTCAGCTATCATAACTTAAGACAATTACGCTCCACACAGTGCACTCTTTTAATTCCCATTTGGGCCTGGTTTACTTTTGGGACAGCTTTGGTGAGTTTATAAAAACTTAAAAGGGTACTTTTTTGATGTAGCTCACAGATTTATCTATGTTGGATGCTTTTCTTGATTTAATTGAAAAGAGTGAACATGACATTGGCCCCTATTCAATTATCCAAATCGCAATTATATGAGCCCGTAATGGAGCCCGTAAAAGTTACAGATTTTTAATTTTGCTACTCGCAATCCACTTGCTAGTTACATGCTCAAAATCACTGTGTTTGTCAAAAATGTAACTCTGTCCTATCTTCTCCTTTGATGTTTCAAGCCTGCAAATGTTACCAGTACTATAGACACAAAATCCATATTCAGTTGCAACAATTCAACAAGCCTGCAATTGCCTTCAAACCCATAAATGGTGTCATAGACCCCTTTTCGTGTTCCTGGACAGATTGGTTGGCCCCAGCCACTGGACTATATGCATAAACACATCTGTTGTATTGTAATCTGTTCTGTCCCATTGTTTGCCATATAAAGTTAATGTACTCTATTTGAGGTCTGGACCACTAGACATGGAGACAACATTATGTGTATTTGGAGGTTGGTCTATTGGTGCCAGAAAGGATGACAGATTATTAGATCTCATGTGGAGTCAATCTCCTGTGTTTGCCTGACACTCCCTGTCATTGTTGTGTTGTATACACCCCCTCTGTAACTAACCCCTATAAATAGTGTTGAATTTCCAAAAATAAATCAGTTCACTGCTGAGCCATATAGTAATAGTATGTTCTCTTTTTTGCTCCTGGTTGCCGCGATATTGATCCTATCTTCATCCTGGAAGTAGCTTGTCCTGATCACTACCACAGGAAGATTACTGAGACTCCTGAAAGTGCTGATTTCTGATGGAGAGACCCAGAAGCCAGATGTCAGGGTGCTGGTGCAGAGATTTCCAAGAACCCAAACGGTCCTTTTGGGTAGTTAACCTGTAGTCTATAGCAGGTGGCCCTGGGCAATAATAGCCCCTACCCCTTGATCATCAAAAATGGCAAATGTATAAAAAAATATTCAAGTACTATATAGGACTCACAAGTGGGTTAAACACCTGTTCGTAACACTGTAAAAGCAAATAAACACACACTACTGCACTGGGGAAGCAATGAAAGGCATTTGAATTAATTGCGCAACAGCTTCAAGCTCTCGAAACTGCAATAAAAATGTATTTTTGTTACATTTCATTTCTGTGTTATACTGATGCCAGCTTGGACTTGCGGGCTTGAATTAAATATATCTGTAACTGTAACAGATTTCTGAACCGTAGACATACGGGCAGTGTAAAGGTAATTACAGGCTGGGAATTAAATGGGAGTCATAGTCATTTTCAGATATACAACATCCCAGAACAGTTACTAACTTATATATTGCAAATAGTAATGCACAGGACATCATACGTGCATAACCGTATTGTGTGTCTGTGCATGTAAATTAAATAGTTATGGCTATGCTCAGTACTGGGATAAGGGAAACGGGTGGCTCAAGATATATAAAGAAATCTAAGTGTATACTAGGGGTGCTACTTTTGGATATATATGCAATATAATGATAATAAGACGGGAAAGACAAAGTATCCTTTGAAACTAGAGTGCACACCCTCTGCCCTGATAACAATATAGAGCAGCAGGAAATAAGGTAAAACTTAAAACTTAGCTTTTATTAATGTATAAAATTAGTATTAAAATACTGATACACTGACGAGATACTGATAGTAGTAATGTACTGGATCTTAATTATGAGTAGGACTTCCTCATGGGAATTGTAGAATAATTAAAGATATGATTCAGTATAATATATCCCCCTGCACACAATAATAATAGGTGACAACAAGAACTAAAGAACTGATAGAGAGTGAAATATAACCAGTTGGCAGAAACACAGGTCCTGAAATTGGACCTATGTATTGGTAAAGGTGTATAAGTCACATACAACAATAAAGTGACTGTGCTATATATATAAAGTAATTGCACTTACAATATTGCACCTAGGTTAATGCATATGATTAATACAATCTATTAAAGTGTTAAGTGCAGAAAGACAAATAATGGGGGATATACCCACTAAGCAGAGACATAGGTCCTATAGATAGACCTATGTATTTGCATAGGTATATATACCTTATACAAAAAATAAAGTGACTGTGCAATTATAAATAAAAAGTGATTGCACTTGAGGTATAGCACCTAGGTATTGTACATAAGATTATAATCTTATTAAAGTGTATTGTGCCTATATTGTGGGATAAGTAATCGATAAATTATTAATTAAAAGTGCTAGTGCTGAGTGGGGGTATACTAATAAATATTGAAACTAATAGAGGAAGGTACTATTATTGGTTAATTAATACAGCTGAACTACATAAACTAAGGAGCTGGGAGGAATCCCTCTCTACTTCATGGTAAATTATAGGAGTAAATATTCAATTATATTGGTGAGAGTAGGGATAATAATGCAGGTAGATGTCCGTTTGTTTGGTGTCTCAACTCCTAAGCTCCTAGGTATACTACGCGCGGACTATGCGTCTGCGTGTGACGTCATAGCGCAACGTCGCGTAGTAACACGTGCAACCCGACGCACGTTTCTAAACTTTTCATCAGGGGTTACCGGGGTCGTATCTAAGGAGCTATTTAAGCTCTAAGGTTGCCAAGGCAACCCGGTGAATCATAAAATTATACTAATGCAAAGAAAATATACTATAATTAAAATGATGCTAAAAATAGTATGAGAAGATTGATAAAGCCTATATTGTGATAGATTGGAGCATCTATCATAATTGTAAATACTAAAAATAAAATACAGCATAAAGGGCACTGTGTAACAGGCACATATGGTATTAATAAAACACCTTATAGGTTTCATAAATGGCCTTACATATGAGAGGGAAATAACTTTATAAATATATATATATGTATAGTCATAGTAGGTGTCAATCGCCTAATATGAATAAGTCTATAATGAATAGGAATCTATAAGGTATAAAGTCTTCTTATAAATACTAAGTTATATACATATATAATATATGGACCTATTAATATAAATACATGAAGTGTTCCATTACTGTTGTTGTTAGTATTATTAATTTCATTGTTACCCTTCATAATTTGCCTTTACCTCATTGTCATTTGACTTCATCTTGAGGGGCATATAGGGGGAGTTAGGATAGTCACTGTAATGTTATCTTATGATGCGTACATAAATATGTATACATAATATTCATTACTAGTTAACCTTGATAATAGGTAAGTGACTTAAATAAAAGGTGTGAACGTGAACCCATCATTAAGGCCCCATGTTTTTTTGGTTTTAAGTGTAAAGATCCAGTAGGCCTCTCTTTTAAGTAATTCCCTATCTATGTTGCCTCGTCTGATGTTTTGTTTAATGCCATCTATCGCTATAAAAGATATATAACTTAAATCACCATTGTGGCGAGAATTCACATGGTTGGCCACTGGTGTGTCATATTCTTTGGTGATGCTGTATATATGTTCAAGTATTCTGCGTCTCAGTTCTCTGCAAGTTTTGCCTACATAATTCATACCACATTTGCAAAGCATGAGGTATATGACCCCCACAGTTTTACACGTCATTAGTTGTTGAATTTTAAAGTTGTCTTTTCCATCTTTGGAAGGAAAAGTTTTAGTAGTATTCACATATTTACATGCTTTGCATGATAGGCATTTAAAGCAGCCCTTTGTTCTATGGAGCCAGGTATTGTTTCTAGCGCCTTCTAGATGGCTTTTAGTTAGCATATCTCTTAGATTAGTGGATCTTCTACTGGTTATTTGGGCCTGACTGCTCAAAAATGGCCTTAGATCATCGTCATCTAGTAGAATCTTCCAATGGTCACTGAATATTTTCTTAATTTGATGCCATTTGCCATTATAAGTTCCTATGCACCTGACCACTTCATCTTGATCTTTGTTTTTATTAGACAGAAGTGATTCTCTGTCTACTGCTTGTGCTCTTTGATATGCTCTTTTTAAGGGTTTATTCTTATACCCTCTCTCTATAAAACGCTGCTGTAATTCTCTGGCTTCCTTCTCAAAGTTGATTTGGCTGGAGCAATTTCTTCTGATTCTCAAGTATTGCCCCACTGGTATCCCTTCAATCAATGATTTAGGGTGACTGCTATCTGCCCTTAATAAGCTGTTTGTCGCTGTTGGTTTCCTATATGTTGTTGTATGTAGTTTTCCATTCTCAGACTTTGCAATTTTCAAATCCAAAAAGGTAATTTCATTCTCACTCATTTCTGAGGTTAAGTATAGTCCCATGTTGTTAGTATTGAGTATTTCAATGAAAATTTTTAAATCTTTTTGGCTTCCATTCCATATTAACAAGATATCGTCGATAAATCTTATCCATAATTCGACGTGTTGTATATATTGATCCAATTGGTCAGTAAATATAATCTGCTCTTCCCACCAACCTAAATACAGGTTGGCATATGTGGGAGCGCAGGCTGTGCCCATGGCTGTGCCACATATTTGTTGGTAAAATCTATTGAGGAAAACAAAGTAATTATGTGTTAGAGCGAACTCCAATAGTTCTATTGTGAATTTATTGTGATTAGAATATTGAGTGCCTCTCTTTGATAGAAAATAATTCACTGCTTCTATACCTCTTTGATGTTGTATACTTGTATAGAGTGATTCCACGTCTAAAGACACCAGTAGAGCTTCCTTATTTACTGAAATGTCATTCAATTTCAGTAGCACATCTTTGGTGTCTTTTACGTGTGAGGCCAATGTAATCACAAATTCTTGTAACATGGAGTCCACATATTTACTAGGATTCTCTGTTATACTCTCGATTCCGGACACAATTGGCCTACCACGTGGTTTTTTAGGATTCTTGTGTATTTTTGGAATGGTATAGAAAGTGGCTATTTTTGGATTCAGATTTAGGAGAAAGTCAAATTCATTTTTGCATATGACTTTGGTATTTAAGCCCCTATTAAGGATATCTTTCAATTCCTCTGTGAAATTATCTGTTGGATCTTTCTCTAGTTTTTTATAGCTTTTCTTGTCTTTAAGGAGTCTTTCACATTCTAGGATATAGTCGGTTTTATCAAGTAAGACTATATTCCCTCCCTTATCTGAATTTCTTATGATGATATCATTATCTTGTTGTAACTGTTTTAGTGCCAACCTTTCAATTTTGGTCAAATTATGGTTGACATTATTGTTACTAGAGATCTTTTTCATATCACGAACCACATTATTAACAAATAACTCTATATTGGGGCTTATACTGCCTTGGCAACCTTAGAGCTTAAATAGCTCCTTAGATACGACCCCGGTAACCCCTGATGAAAAGTTTAGAAACGTGCGTCGGGTTGCACGTGTTACTACGCGACGTTGCGCTATGACGTCACACGCAGACGCATAGTCAGCGCGTAGTATACCTAGGAGCTTAGGAGTTGAGACACCAAACAAACGGACATCTACCTGCATTATTATCCCTACTCTCACCAATATTATTGAATATTTACTCCTATAATTTACCATGAAGTAGAGAGGGATTCCTCCCAGCTCCTTAGTTTATGTAGTTCAACTGTATTAATTAACCAATAATAGTACCTTCCTCTATTAGTTTCAATATTTATTAGTATACCCCCACTCAGCACTAGCACTTTTAATTAATAATTTATCGATTACTTATCCCACAATATAGGCACAAGACACTTTAATAAGATTATAATCTTATGTACAATACCTAGGTGCTATACCTCAAGTGCAATCACTTTTTATTTATAATTGCACAGTCACTTTATTTTTTGTATAAGGTATATATACCTATGCAAATACATAGGTCTATCTATAGGACCTATGTCTCTGCTTAGTGGGTATATCCCCCATTATTTGTCTTTCTGCACTTAACACTTTAATAGATTGCATTAATCATATGCATTTGTCACGATCTGCTTCTTCAAGGGGGCTTGATATGAACCTAGTTCAAACCTACCCCAGCAGAATCATGTACTTCCTGATCTCTGTGGCACAAAAGATGGCTTCTGAAGATTGCAAGGCCCAAAAGCTACAGGCAGAGAATACTGGATCCAGGTTACTTAGTGGCCCATAGCAAGACCACTCCCCAAGTCAGGATACAACACACAGAAATAGTCTCACACCTTGTTTATGTGAAAACTATATTGCAACCTTTATTGAATGAACAAAACAACATATTTATACTCTCCAATACCACACCCTTGTGTACATTTGTGTATGTGTGATGTCAGACCATCTGGCTTGCAACCTTGGGCTATCAAAGCTCTTGAGATCACATTCATTAGATAACCTTTATGTTAAACTCAAGTGTTTGCCCAGGACCACTTGAAGCACATGCATCTGTCTTGACCCAAGGTCTGCATGTTTGAGTGTGCAATGATCTGCAGCTAACTTCTATCCAGAACATTTCTACCAATTCCACATATGTTCTATATAACATTTTCCCTCATAATATATTATACCTAGGATACATAATAACCATGTACAGGCAACATATAACCGCACAATAACACATAATCCCAATGCAACAATGTCATGCTCCCTTGGACATACTCACAAACCACTGACAATATGAGTCCTTAAACAATTAAATCATGACAACTTCTCCCCCTTCCTTTCTAGTATAGCATAGAGGATCATCCTAACGGATAATTTTCTAGCTATACTGCTTTTACTTGTCCTCCTGTCTGGAAAGTCCATCCATGTGATAGCCTCAGTGGCTCTCTGGGTACCCTGCCTCCCCCTGTCCAGGGCGAATACTCGCTCCTTCCCAGTGGCCTTGTGACTTTCCCAAGCTCCTGGGGAGACTTATAAGACAACTGCCATGGAGGACCCTTCAAGGTAGTCCAGGGGAAACAGTACATCCCAGCTAGTAAGTCCAGCATAAATTTGGGAGGATCCTTACCCAGCAAAGCCCTTTCCTTCCAGGCTAGGGAGACCTCCTGTCCTGCCGATTCTGGATCAGCACTCTGTCCCATGGGTAAAATTGAAGAGTACAAGGTTCCCTTTGTCAGGCTTGATCTTTCTCCTGAATAAACTGGGACACGGGAGTTGCAACATGGGCTAGTGACATTCACTGGTGGCATCCATGCTGGATTAATGGGCAGTTCTGATACAAGCTGTTGTGGCTCAGTAGCCAACCTTTCTCCCACCAAGCCTGGCCAATGGCCCCTTCTTTCCAGGGTTACAGGTACACAGCCAGTGTCTTTGGGTAGCTGCAGGGGAGTCATTGTAGGGATACCAGGAGACAAATCACAATCTGGGGTACCCTCTGGCTCTTTGGTCTCTGGATCCTCTGGTGGAACCTCCTGACTCTCTCCATCTGAGACTGCCTGGTGTGTAGTTACAGGCAGCCCTTGAGAAGCAGCAGCTACTTCCTCTTGTTCAGGCTGAAGAACAGGGCTACTTTCTGTTTCTGCTCCAGGGTCTGTGGCTGGCTCCTGGACAATGGTCATCCAAGGAACCTCTCTACAATTTCCACAGTCAAATGGTAGGGCCCAGTGCTCATTAGGTTCTTCTCTTACACTAGGAGCAGAGTAGCTTTTCCCCAGTTCTTCCCCTGGGCCTGGCACTGCTGTGGTTTGGCCCTGTCCCCCTTCCTCTAACTGGGTGAGACTTAACCCCCTAAAGATAGGGACCAGTTCTTCCTCTTCCCAGTCCCCCCCATGGATGCCGGCATCCTTGTTATTTTGAGAATCATGGATATCAAAATTCTCCCCACAGTCCATACATTTATTTTCTGACCCCGCCTCAGCAATATTTAGCTGGGTCTCTGTAGTACCTGTTAGGTGGTTCTGTTCCATGCCTGACTGGCATGAGCCCTCCCAGCTGGCTGGCCAACAACCATCCAGGGATGCTTCATCCAGTAAGTCTATATAATCCACCTCCAGCTGTAGCTCCTGTTGGATCAAAGGCCAAAGTAGGTTAGCTGTCTGAGAGCCTGTCTCCAGTCCCAGCATGTGACAGCGCTTGGCAAACAGACACAGCTTTCTTTTCTCTGTTCCCAAGCCACAGTCCGGATCCCCATGTACTATGTCCCAAAGTGCCTTTTCCAGCCCCAATGAAAAATGATGATGTATCCCAACAGGTCCAACCCAATAAGCATATTGATCTTCCAGGGCAACCTCCTCATATACCAATTCTTCCAGCCATTCCATTAGCCTGTGACCTGGCCATAGTCCCAGGAATACCATCCATTTATTTAGAAGGCCCATTCCTCTACAGTCCTTTCCAGTCACCAGAACATTCTCTATCTCTACTGGGGATAAGCATTTCCCCTCCACAGGAGCTGAGACAGGGCCATTGCTTACCCTTCTCCTGTTCCCCTTTACCTCCTGTGTGATTTGTATCCGGAGTTCCCTCTGCTGATCCTTAGTAAAACCTGCAGGCATTACCTCCATCCATCTTTGATACCGTATGGACACTTCCTCCTCCTCTGCTGCAGACATCTCTTCATAAGCTGCCATCCTTCTGTGTTTTATACAGAGATCCCCACCACTGCCAGCCAAATGTCACGATCTGCTTCTTCAAGGGGGCTTGATATGAACCTAGTTCAAACCTACCCCAGCAGAATCATGTACTTCCTGATCTCTGTGGCACAAAAGATGGCTTCTGAAGATTGCAAGGCCCAAAAGCTACAGGCAGAGAATACTGGATCCAGGTTACTTAGTGGCCCATAGCAAGACCACTCCCCAAGGCAGGATACAACACACAGAAATAGTCTCACACCTTGTTTATGTGAAAACTATATTGCAACCTTTATTGAATGAACAAAACAACATATTTATACTCTCCAATACCACACCCTTGTGTACATTTGTGTATGTGTGATGTCAGACCATCTGGCTTGCAACCTTGGGCTATCAAAGCTCTTGAGATCACATTCATTAGATAACCTTTATGTTAAACTCAAGTGTTTGCCCAGGACCACTTGAAGCACATGCATCTGTCTTGACCCAAGGTCTGCATGTTTGAGTGTGCAATGATCTGCAGCTAACTTCTATCCAGAACATTTCTACCAATTCCACATATGTTCTATATAACATTTTCCCTCATAATATATTATACCTAGGATACATAATAACCATGTACAGGCAACATATAACCGCACAATAACACATAATCCCAATGCAACAATGTCATGCTCCCTTGGACATACTCACAAACCACTGACAATATGAGTCCTTAAACAATTAAATCATGACAGCATTAACCTAGGTGCAATATTGTAAGTGCAATTACTTTATATATATAGCACAGTCACTTTATTGTTGTATGTGACTTATACACCTTTACCAATACATAGGTCCAATTTCAGGACCTGTGTTTCTGCCAACTGGTTATATTTCACTCTCTATCAGTTCTTTAGTTCTTGTTGTCACCTATTACTATTGTGTGCAGGGGGATATATTATACTGAATCATATCTTTAATTATTCTACAATTCCCATGAGGAAGTCCTACTCATAATTAAGATCCAGTACATTACTACTATCAGTATCTCGTCAGTGTATCAGTATTTTAATACTAATTTTATACATTAATAAAAGCTAAGTTTTAAGTTTTACCTTATTTCCTGCTGCTCTATATTGTTATCAGGGCAGAGGGTGTGCACTCTAGTTTCAAAGGATACTTTGTCTTTCCCGTCTTATTATCATTATATGCTCAGTACTGCCATGAACCAAAGACCCATACATTAGCCAAAACCCCATATCCTTCTGCAACCTTAGGCCCTCATTCAATTGCTATTTTGGCCAATTGAATTATTTAGTGCTCTAAATAAGCACATAACATATTTTTTTAAGTAAGTTTTTACTTAGTAAGCATCTATCTAAAAGCAAGGTTTTCAATAACTAAAAACTTCTTTAAAAAATATATGTTATGTGCTTATTTAGAGCACTATTCAATTGGCCAAATCGCAATTGAATGAGGGCCTTAGTGTGTGCCACTTTAAATGCTGACAGTGCATTCTGTTAGGTTAGTAGACATAATATTACATTGTATGGAAAATATATAGTTTTTCCTTATTACATATTGTCAAGCTGTGACCTAACAGTGTAATAAGAACCATTGGCATCAACCCATATCTGCTAGGTTGTGCTCTATGTCACAGAGGCATGATAGTTTTGCCAATAAGGAATCTTTTGATCTTATCCGATAATGACAGAATTGATGCAGAATAACCAGAAATAATTTGTTCTAAGGTGAGGACTATATATGTTACTACATAGTGAGTGCTAACTATTGCTTAGACATATAGGGTAAGGATTTTCTAATATTAATGTGTTTTGACACATTGTAGCCTTCATTGTACAACAAAGGGAATAGATTGCACAATGGTGCATTATTTCCTCTTTTGGAAAAAAGCATTTATATTTACATAAGCAATATTTATTAACGTTCTTTCATGCTATTCCTGCTAATGAATATAACAATATTTCCCACATAGAATCATTTTTATACTTGTTTTCTAATATGGTGACAAAAAATGTCCTAGATCACTTTAATACATGTACATCCACACAAAAAAGGACAAAATACATTAGTTGTAATTGTCATTTGGACAGCTTCCCACTGATACCTTTAACACATTTTACTCATAGCTTCTTTTTAAGTACTCTGCTGTTAGAAAGCCATTGGGCTCACATTAGTTCAAATAGCAATTAATGTGTGTTTTATACCATATCTAATAAAATTCCTTTATTGAAATAAATTGTTGAATCATACTTCTTTGAACTGCTGAGTTTTGCTGTGGAGAATTAGAAAAGTAAACTGACTAATCCTTAAACTGCTTGTGAGTTTCATTTTAATGAGAAGCTTTAGTAAACATTATCCTACCTAATAGATTAATTCATCTAACCAGTATTTTAATGGAACTAATGTGATCATTAAATAATGGGTAACTGGGACATGTTGAGAATTGTATGGATGCCATATAAATGAAACAGTCAGGGTATCCTCAACATTTTCCATATTCATTATTTCCTCTGCCTCCATAGCATATATATGATAAATGCACATCTAATTGCCTAAAATGGACTGTATGCTCTTTTACTACAGTCCCAGGCCTTCCTTCACTGTGAGGTCCCATATTATAATACCTTCTACATCTCAATGTAGGTGGCCCTGATATACACATGCTTTTTCCTCATTTGAAATGAGTTAAACCCTCATGTTCATAAATATTTCCACCCCTCCAAGAGAGTTTTGCTGCAAAATAAAAAATAACCTTTAGTTACAGGAAATGCCAGTGTTATGACAATTAATGTAGCAACAAAAGAAATTGATCTATGAAGCAAACTGATACATACTTAAGACCCTACTGCTACTTAAAATACATTGGTTATGTCCCTATCCCTGCTTTGATCCTTTCAAATGCCTCCTCCAATGTGAATTTTTAGTATGATACAAATATTTGTAGGTGCAGTCACATCTTTCATCAACATCCTTTCATGAATGAACCATGCATGCTTCAATATAAAAGTACTGGCTATTTTTTATGTTAGTTTAATAATCAGACTATATTGTCTATTTTCTGCTAATACAGAAGGCATATGCACTTTTTGCCAAGTGACACAAAAAGCTGATTAGTACATAATTTCCTACACTGTTTTATGGGGGTCAAAAAACATACTCCACTGGTTCTCAAACTTTTTTTTTTTTTGCCATGGACCGCTTGAAAGTTGCTGAGGGTTTTTTCATACCATAGGATTTACTTGTTGGTTTCGCTTATAAGTCCACATGTTATTCTCCAGTGTGTCATAGCATATTACATGTTATATTTAGGCACTTCTGTCCTATTGTTTATCATTTTTTATTACACTTTATGATTCATGTTCCATAAGTCTTTTAATAGTACCAGTAGTTCCACGGACCACCAGTTGCCACCATTGGTTGGCATATTTTGTATATCCAAAAAGTATCAACATAAAAAAAAAAAATAATAATATAGTGTATAGATATTTAAGTTCTTTAAAAAAAATAAAAAGTACAGTAATTTCTCTTTAATCAAAAACTATTAGTGGTTTCTGTCTTGCTGTTTTTTAATATTAAAAAACAATTCCTAAAAGTTTCTGTTCATCTCAGAATTTTCTATATTCTCACAGAAAATTATATTCCACTGTCAGTAGTTTATATGACATAAAATGTATTCAAAATATTTCATCTTCTTGAAAAGTATTTGCTGAGCAAATATGGCTCACAGTAATTGGTAATGATTTTTTGGTGCAAGATATTACAGTGCCAGGTTTCTGTGTCCTTCAAACCCAATAAATGCCCTGAATATGTTCTTTCTGCACAGTGATCGGAAGATGTGCACTGCATTTCAGTTTGCAATCCCATTGAAAATCTATGACAAAGCTACCTTTCCCTAGGTCTCTTTGCAGGCTACTGTTAGGATGTAAGGCAGTGGCAATTGGCACTGGTGATAAACAAACTTGCAGTATATTTTTCTTTTGTTTCTTGTTTTATTTAAAGAATGAAAAGTTCTAGACACAAAATAACAAAAGTCAGTGTTCTGTATCAAGGATTATGGATGAACTTTTTTCCATCATTGTTCTAACTTCAGAATTTGTCCAGTATGACAATTCTGAATATATTGTTTTATGTTTGCTCTACAATTTATAAAATAACCAGCAATGAACTCGAATTTGAAAATGCTGTCAGTGCAATAAAATGTCTTAGAAATACAATTATATTGCTGAAAAATCAAATAAGTAATTTTATGACATTTCATCCTTGTAATACATTATTACTTTTTAACGTAGTTAAAATGACAGCACAAAATGAACTTTTTTATAACTCAAAACTCTGTCAGAAACTTAAGACAGATAATACTATCTGGAATATGCAGTCTATTGTTCAGTATGAAACTAGGAATGAAAAACAAATTTCTGAAGGATGATCTTTAATGCAAGTTGTCAAGTAAGTTACAAAGCTAACCTTGTTTAAACAAATCCTTTAGGTAACGTAGAACGTTTTTTATAACAATAGTTAAAAAGGCAGGTATTGCTAAGACACCGCCAGTGTATCCTACCACTTAGGAATTCTGTATTACCAGTCATTTTTTTTTAAAGATAGAGGTAGAAGATGAAACATTTATATATTTAGCAGCATAGGAAAGATTACATGGTACATTCATAATAAGAATCATATTATCCCTCTAAGAACAAGTTATTTGGTGGGCATGTTTCCGAAACTCATGCATGGTATCCTATTAAAGTAAAAGATCTGAATTGATCATGGGCAAATTATCTGTATCCATCTTGAGGTAATAATATAATTTTTATATTTTCCCTTAGATTTCTAAGCCACAATAAATTTGATTAGTGTGTAAAAAAATCTATGTTTTCTGTCAATGGCAAACTTACTATACTAACTATTTAGTACAGCCCAAAATCTTTATTTATTATGTAATTGCACCAGCTACATCATAATTTGGATTTTTCAGGATGTGTCTAGTGGTGTTAGTTATCATTCAAATAACCTTTAATATAATGTTTTACTAAATGTAATAAAGGATGAAGTTTCAAACTTAGTACCAGAACAAAGTAAGAGACACAGACCTTGGAATCTACATTGCTTAATAGCATGCCATATGGAATGGTACCCAACGTCTTGAGTTTTAGATGACTCTTTTCTAGCTTTCAAATTTTAGTATGCATGTCTCATAGGGTAACATAGGAATATAGATGTTCTCCAAGAGTGCTCTAATATTTCAACCTCTAGTACATCTGACCTGTTATGTTTTTACAAATGTATTATAAACTTCTTAATATTATACCCATTTTACTTTTTGAAGCCTGGTAATAATTCTGATAGAGCTAAGAGTAAAACTTTAAACAGCATACATTATATATAGTAGTTACATATTTCACATTCATCTTAGACATTTTGTTGTTGTTGTTCTTGTTTAGTCGTTCAGTCGTGTCCATCTCTCCGGAACTCTATGTGCATCTCTCAGTCATTGCCCCTCTGAGCTCCATCAAGTCATGTTCATTGCTTTAGTGACCTCATCTATCCATCTCCACCTATGTTGTCCCCTTCTTCTTGTGCCTTCAATCTTTCCCAGCATCAGAGTCTTTTCTAGGGAATTCTGCCATCTCATGATATGGCCAAAATATTTGAGCTTCAGCCTCATGATCATAGCCTCTAGTGAACAGTTTGTCTTGATTTCCTGAAGTTTTGCTTTATTGGATATTCTTGCAGTCCAAGGGACTCTAAGCAGTCTTCTACAACACCACAATTCAAAGGAGTCAATTCTATGGTGCTCAGACTTCTTTATGGTCCAGCTCTCACATCCGTATGTTACTACTGGGAATAGCATAGTTTGAACTATGCAGACCTTTGTTGATAATTTAATATATTTCCTTTTTACTCGCTTGTCCAAGCTTGCCATAGCTTTCCTTCCCAGAAGCACACGTCTTTTAATTTCATGACTACAGTCTCCATCTGCAGAGATCTTGGATTCAAGGAAAATAAAATCTGTCACTGCCTCCACTTCTTCCCCGTCTATTTGCCAGGAAGTGAGTTTGCCGTTTGCTACCATCTTAGTCTATTTAACATTGAGCAGCAGGCCAACTTTTTACTCCCTTATTTTACCCTCATCAATAAGTCCTTTAGGTCCTCCTCACTTTCAGCAATCAGAGTAGTATCATCTTTCAGCAATATTGATTCCGGCTTTGGAATCACCCATTCCAGCCTTACGCATGATGTATTCTGCATATAAGTTTAAAAAATAAGGTGACTATATTAAACCTTGTGGCACTCCTTTTCTGATCTTGAACCATTCTGTTGTCCCATTTTCAGGAGGATGAGATGATCTGGTACTCGCATCTCTTTAAGGGCATGACACATTTTGTTGTGATCCACACATTCAAAGGCTTTAGAATAGTCTATGAAGTAGAAGTAAATGAGTTTTTTTTGGAACTCTCTTGCTTTCTCCAGTAGACATTGGCAATTTGATCTCTTGTGCCTCTTCCTCTGCGGTACCCGGCTTGCACATCTGGTAGTTCCTGGTCCATATATTGTTGGAGTCGAGCTTGTGGAATCTTAAGCATTACCTTGCTGGTATGTGAAATGAGTGCAATTGTTCGATCATTGTAGGGCTCTTTTGCACTGCCTTTTTTTGGGATTGGGATGTAGACTGACCTTTTCCAGTCTATTGGTCATTGTTGATTTTTCCAAATGTTGGAACAAGGCAAGTAACACTTTCCCATCATCATCCTGTAGAATCTTGAATAGTTCAATTGGCATTCCATCACCTCCTGCAGCCTTATTATCAGCAAGACATCCTAGGGCCCATCTCACTTCACTCTCCAAGATGTCTGGCTCCAACTCATTGGACAAATTATTGAGGTCATCACTGCTGATCTGATCTTCTTCTGTTAAGTCCCTACCATTTTTTTCTTTTATCACTCCCACTTTGTCATGAAAGGTGCCTTTTAGGTTTCCAATTTTCATATTCACAAGGGATATTATTTTTTTTTTATATACTTGGTCTGATGGTTTTCCCTCTTTTCTTCAGTTTAATTTTCAACTGTTTAATAAGAAGCTCATGGTCTGAGCCACCGTCAGCTCCAGGTCTTGTTTTTGCGGACTGTATAGAGCTCCTCCATCTTTGGCAGCAAAGTATATAGTCAATCTGATTTCTATGTTTTCCATCTGTTGATGTCCCTGTGTAGAGTCGTCTCGGTGGCGGTTGGAAGAGGGTGTTTGCTACGACCAGAGAAATTATCTTGACTAAATATTACTAATCTCTGACCTGCTTCATTTTGTACTCAAAGGCCAAATTTGCCAGTTATTTCAGGTGTCCTTTGGTACCCTACTTTAGCATTCCAATCTCCTATGATGATAGCAACATATTTTCTTGGTGTTATATCTATGATGTGTTGAATGTCTTCGGAGAACTGGACAACTGCAGGCTCTCCAGCATCCGTGTTTGGAGCATAGACTTGGATCAGTGATATTAAATGGCTTGCCTTGAATTGAAATTGAAATAATTCAGTCATTTATTGGGTTGTAACTGAGCACTGCTTTGGCCACTCCATTTCTTCTTCTTCTTGACCACAGTAGAAGATCTGATGGTTGTCTGATGTGAAATGACCCATTCCAGTCCATTTAAGTTCACGAATTCCCAGGATATCAATGTTTAACCTTGTCATTTCATTCTTGACCACATCTAGTTGGCCTTGGTTCATAGTTCTAATATTTCTGGTTCCTATTCAGAATTGATCTTTGCAGCATCAGACTTTTCTTTCCCCTTCAGACACATCCACAGCTGGGTATCCACTTCATTAGATCTTGTACTTTCCCTTTGCTCTTCCACAGTAATGTGGTAGGCAACTTCTGATCTGAGGTGTTCATCTTCCTGTGCCATATGGTTATGTCTCTGGTTGTGCCTGTCCATAAAGATTTCTTAGCAGAGATACTGAAGTGGGTTGCCAGTTCCTTCTCCAGTGCACCATGATTTATCTGACCTCTCTGCCATGACCTGCCAATCTTTCCTGACCCTACATGGTATAGATCACAGCTTCATCGAAGTACACAAGCCCCTTCACCAGTACAAGGTAGCAATCCAGAAGGGGCTTAGCAATTTACAACAGTTAAATAGGATATATTGAGAACTGAAAATAAATAATCTATTTGCGATTGTAACTACAGGAAAATACATTTATTTGCTGAATATTTACATGCAGCATTAAATATACATATTTATATTTAATTGTGCTTTTAAATAACATGTTTTAACAATGTAAACATTTTTGTTTTTCATAAATGGTAAAACAAGTTTAAGTTTATTCATTCAAAGCAGTTTATTTAGAACTGCGAGCTTCATTTAAAATAGAAAATATACTTTAAAATATTTTCAGATATTCTCTTTCAGATTCAACAAATATGCATAAGTCTGTCTCTTTAAATATTAAGTCTGAAATATATAATAATGTCATTGCCCAATTTTCTGCTCTCACAATGTTCTAGTTTTGTAGCTCTATTTTTATGTTAGTTAATGTGACATAATTTTCTTTATTTTCCATTGAGTCCAACAGGACAGCTTGCTTTAAAAGCAATATTGTTCTATAATTACCTGTGTCCCATATCTCTCTTTGTCACATTTCCCATCAAATATAAACCATTGCCACATTAAACACTGAAATCCCAGTGAAGGTCAGTGTTACTTCTGTATCATTCTTTTTGCAGTATCAAGGCTTGTATTTAACACATGTGCATAGTACTGCTCTTTAGAGATATTTTTGAGGATTTGTGAGTTTATACAGTAAGAGACAGGATTTTTGCTCCTTTGACAATTAGGTTGTACAAGGCTCTTCTGTGAGAAGTGATAAATAGGAAATTAATAAATCAAAGTTAAGAGGTTAATTGGTCTCAAGTTTATTAAGAAACATGGACCAAAGTCGCTTAATTATTTTTGCATTGCAACCTCAAACTTTAAGCATTACACTATTCAATTGAGCAAATTGTAATTACGGAGCCCGTAATGTAGCCCGTACAAGTTACTGATATTTAATTGGCCTCTTCTAGCCATCCACAATCGATTTGCGGGTTACAGGCTGAAAATTCTGTGGGTTGTCAAAACTGTCACTCCGACCAATCTTCGCCCACAAATGTTACAATAGCTAAAATCTGCAACAGTTCTACAACCTGCAATTGCTTTCAAACCCGTAAATGGCAAATGTAGCAAAAATTATTACTGGTTTCAAAAAGAACCCGCAAGTGGATTAAACACCTGTTCGTAAAACTGCAAAAGCAAATAAAAACACACTACTGTACTTTAAAATACAGGGAAGGGGGCGTGTCTATCCAAGTGAAGGGAGCAGATGTGTTGAAGAGCTGCTCTCCCTCAGAAGAATACTGAATAGGGTTTTTTTACCCAAATTTGGCCAAATTCATCTTCACCAGTTACAAGGGAGGAAGAGGAGCATAAAGACACCAAAGACAAGCAGATAGAGCCACGCAACAGCGCCACAAGGTCGAGGCCTGCACCATCCTGCCTCCCGTGGCTGCGGCTCCCTGTGTTCCCCAGCACAGGTGGAGGGTCCAGACAGGGCCTCGGAAGCATGAGAAGGAGGCTTAGAAGAGAAGAGACCCACAAGGGGGGACCTACTGCGGCGCCGAGAGACACAGAGGTTGAAGATGAGCATGAGCCCACTGGGGAATCGGGGTCAGCCAGGGCACACCCAGCAGTGGGCTATCTACAGAAAGGCACCCCCAACACCACCGATACCAAACTTACTCACCGCCAGAGCTGGGTAGGAGGCAGGGGGCAATCAGCCAGAGGTCCAGGACGCACCGGCAAGTGCGGGGGCCCAGCTCCAGGGCAGCAAGCCACCGTCTTCCTCCACGTAGCGTAGGTACCGCCGGAGGCCCCTTCCCAACAGCAAGGCCGCATTGAGCTCTGACGCGGCCCCAGGCGAGTGGCACCCCGGTGGGGTAGAAGAAACAGGGCCCCAGTGACCGGGCCGGAGTTCTCTGAGCGAGAGAGGACACACGCTTTGACTCCCATGTGGACTTTTCCCGCCAGTGGAGGGGCGGCCATCTTCACACTGAGGCAAAAGGAGATGAGGGGGGCAGGCAGGGCAGTACCACCTCAAAGTGCTCTAGGTGCTGTCGGAACGATCCCTGAGTGGGGGGGAATACAAATTAACCCAGCAGCCACCCACTAGGCTCCAGGCACCCCGAGAGAGAGGGGGCACAGAGAAGAGGGCCTGAGGCTTCTAACATCACATCTAAGGGCCACCAGGTACTCCTCCTCAACCCGCAGAGAAACTCAAGCAAAAGATAGAGGAATCCCAACAAACCCACGCAGCCAGCATGCTCAGCTAATGGGACAGTGTATGTTATATGCTGCCTAATGAAGCCTACTCTATTCTGTGAACATTTTCTTCGTTTTTACACTTCTTAAGCCCTATAGTCGCCGAATATACTTTAACAGTGCACAAGCAAGGAGACAGAAGGCTATCTTAAGCTGCGTGAACCACTTTGGCCCTGGGAGCTGCAGTGTCTACTCTGCCTGAACATCTCCTAGGGCTAGGTAGGGCTTAAACTTTGATATCACTCTCACAGATACCATGGGATAGGGAGTTTAGAGATGGGAGGCTCTGGACAGGCACAACTCCCCTCATGCGGAAGGCTCTCCTTGAAATAGCCGCTTGCTCTTTGCTCAAAATGATTTGAATCAGATGTGACCCCTCACGAATACGCTACCTCATCTACAAACTATCTCTGACTAACAAACCGCACACAGCAATTGTCTTCTTCTGTGGAAAATGGGCAAATCAAAAAAAAAGTCTACCTTCAAAGAGCATACAGGAACTGTTTAACAAACCAGAGGTACCCCCCTCTCAGCCTCCAAGTCCTCCCTCCGAGCAAATGGAACCCCCAGAGATCGAGGGAGACAACTCCAGTTTATCACCTGACATGAATCTTTCAGCCAAATCTACCAGGATATCTACACCTCCCATGTTCAGGCAGATAGGGATTCCCTGGCTGGTTTTCTTGGGGGGCTGGACCTCCTCGTCTTGGGAAGCGCAGATTTAGATTTGCTTAACTCCGAAGTGACCGAAGAAAAAGTCAAAGACACCATTAAATCTCTCAAACTAGGCAAATCGCCAGGGCCGGATAGCTTTTCAAATTTGTATTATAAAAATTTGTAGATGTCTTGACTCCTCAAATGCTAACATTATACAACGCTATTCTAAGAGGGGAGCAGATGCAGCTGGAGTTAAACCAGGCGAGTCTGGTCTTTTTTCCCAAGGCGGGGAGGGATCCGATGTAGGTCAAGAATTACCACCCTATTTCCTTGTTAAATGGGGATATTAAAATACTGGCTAAATTAATGGAGAATAGGGTTTCCAGTTTCATGCCCAAGCTCGTTCACAAAGATCAAGCAGGCTTTATCCCCCGCAGGCAGGTGGGGGACAACATTAGGAGAGTGCTAAATATACTACACCTTTCCAGACACTCAAAAACCCCTCTCTGCACCCTGGTCTTAGACATTGAGAAAGCATTTGATTCGTTGGAGTGGCCATACCTATACGCAGTGCTAGCGAAATTTGGTATCAAAGCCAACTTCCTGAATCTCCTCCAAACATATTATAACTCACCTAAAGCCACTTTAAAACTACCTGGCCCAGAGAATTCGCTTTTAAACATTCAAAGGGGCACAAGGCAGGGATGTCCTCTGTACCCACTCCTATTTGCCCTTGCTATGGAAGCATTGGCCCAGAGTATTAGGGCCTCCCCGGCGATTCGGGGTCTACAATTAGGTAACCAAGAATATAAGTGCTGTCTCTTCCCGGACGATTTATTATGTACTTTAACCCGCCCCTCCATCTCCATTACAGCTCTTATGGAAATATTAAATAAATTTAGCACTATCTCAGGCTTACGAGTTAATGAAGACAAATCAGAAATCCTGGGGCTGCACCTCCCACAGCCTGGCAAGGAATGGTTAAAGAACTCATTCAATTTCCATTGGCCCAAAAAGTACTTAAAATATCTAGGAATAAATATGACCCCCAACATCTCTGACCTATATAGGGTCAACTACCCGGTTTTGGTCAACCCAAGGTAAATTGGATGACACGCATTTGCACATTTGCAAAGATGCCCCTCTAACCAAAGGTATCCTTAGACAAAAATAGCCCTTCAAATAACCATAAACCTAAGCCCTGATCAAATGGGAAGAAGACCTGGGTCAGACCTGGGACCTGGAAAAATGGGGGCGTATCAGCGGGAGACTAGCTAGGGGCTATAATTACAGCCTGCCAGAAACTTTGCTGAAAGTATTTCATAGAACCTATATTACCCCGGAGAGACTCCACAGGATGAACCCTCAAGAGCCCGACACTTGCTTTAGGGGATGTTTGGAGACAGGGACCTTTGTTCACATATGGTGGACCTGCCCTAAGACTCAATTTATTTGGTCCGAAATAATTCAATTAGCTTCAAAACTTTGTCTTACCCAGATAACCCCTCCATCGAAGTTTGCCTCTTGGGACAACGACCTCCCTTACTGACTAGACCCCAGGATAGACTACTTCAATCTATTTTACTAGCAGCTAAAAGCCATATTGCCAGAATATGGAAGAATACCAGTTTGTGCTTAAGAGAAATCATCAATAAGATAAACTTTATTATGATTAATGAAAAACTCATACATATAGTTTCCGACACTTACGCTTCCTGACTACCTGGGAACCTTGGATTGCATCAACCCTTAGTACAGATCCGGGATAGGGAAACACTAGGTTGGTCTGGGGGGGTCAGAGACGGGTTGGCCGTGGGACGCATGGCGGGGCACCCTCTCTGGAGACCGGACAAAAACGTAAGTTGACGAAAAAAAAAAAAAAAATACAGTTAGAATTAGAATTAACTGCGCAAAAATCCTCAAAGGAACAAATAGGCCCACAATTTTTTTTTGTTTTCTAACATTTTGAATGGTCATGCATATGCCAATATGAAAAGTATTGCTGCAAGATGCATAAAGCAATTAAAGACACACTAGATGATGAAATTGCATGAACCTGCCTGACAAATGATCCCTTACACTCACAGAGGCTCAAATGTGGACCCTAAAAATAAAAATATATTCAGTTATATATGTCACTCATCAGATTTATATTAACACTAATGTTGTCCAACCCCTCAAGAAGGTCCACAAACACACATGTAGGCTGTGCAGAGGCACATGGAGCAACAGCCAACTCACCTCCATCAGGGCCAATCTCGGCTACGCCCATCCTGTAAAGTCTCACGCCATTGCTGTTGGCCACATGGAAAATGTATATCCATTATCATTTTGTGATATCATATCAAGTGTTCTTGTATCAACTAATTCATAATATCACCTGTCATTTTGTTATCAACCCTTCAGGGGAATGTTGATTCGCAACAGTATCACAATGTATACTTCTCATGTGTTTTAACTCACAAACCTCCCCGAGAATGTTCTCCAAACATGATATCCCAATGCTGAGAATAAAAACTAAAGTAGTGATGACTAATACAAGAGACCAGGGGCATAGGAACTGGGGGCGGGGGGGGGACAAATCCCCCCAGATTAAATGAACGGCACGTTTGAGCTCTCCCCACAGTGGCACGATGATATTAAGGTTAGGAGACTGTGAAGGCCACTCCAGAACCTTCACCTGTTTATGCTGTAACCACTGGAGAGTCAACTTGTCCTAGTGCTTAGGGTGCTTAGGTTCATGCTGGAATGTCCAGAGCATCCCATGCGCAGCATTCATGCAGAAGAATGCAAATTGTCTGCCAGTATTTTCTGGTAGCATGCAGCATTCATCTTGCCATCAATCTTCACAAGATTCCCCATGCCTTTAGAGCTCACACCTCCCCAAAACATCAGTGAGCCACCACTATGCTTCACAATGTGGATGGAATTATTTTCACTATAGGCCTTGTTGACCCCTCTCCAAACATAGCTCTTTTGATTGTAACCATAAAGATCTATTTTGGTCTTGTCAATCCAAATTACAGTGTGCCAGAAGCTGTGAGGCGTGTCAAGGTGTTGTAGCCGTATCAAAAGCCTTTGCAAAATCCAAAAAGACAACATTCACTGAGTTGCCTTGATCCAAGTTCCTACTAACCTCCTCATAGAAACGAATTAGGTTTGTTTGACATGACCTATCCCTCATAAATCTATGTTTATTCCTACTTATATTCTTGTTTAAATAGACATATTCTTGTATATTATCCCTTATTAACCCTTCTAAAAGCTTTCCCACTAAAGAAGTGAGGCTCACTGGTCTATAATTTACCGGATTTGCTCTTGCTCCCTTCTTAAATATAGGTATCATATCTGCTTTTCGCCAGTCATCTGGTAGCAACCCAGTGTTGAGGTGAATTTTGAAAAATTCGATATAATGGTTTGGCTATTACATAACCCAGTTCCCTCAGTCCCCTTGGATGTATTCCATCAAGACCTGGGGCTTTATGAACATTTACTTTTTCATCCTCTTTCGGATTTCTTCTTGGGTTAACCAATTATTTGGTGAAACCAGTGTAGCCCCATTATGTTGTGTTGTCCCAACCCCTGGGATCTTCCTTGTGTATACCTATTTAGCTCATCTGCCTTTTCCTGTTCACTAATTATCAGATGGCCTGTGTCACATTGTAATGCTCCTATAGCTTCCTTCCTGGCCTTCTTCCCATTAATATATTTAAGATTTTTTTTTAGGAATAGTCTTTCTCTCCTTTGTAACTAACTTTTCCTTTTCTATTTTAGCCAGACTAATAGACCTTTTGAAGACTTGTTGATTTCCTTGTACTCACTTAAAGCAGTATCTGTCCCATCTCGGTTGTATAATCTAAATGCATGTTTTTTACTCCATATCTTGATCTTTAACTCATTGTTAAGCCACATGGGATGTGATTTATTTCTCGTTTTATTTCCACATAGTATACGGTGATAAGTATGTATATTTAGTAAGGATTTGAACATTGTCCATTTATGTTCAGTATTTTTACCCATCAGTTCTTTGTCCCAGTCTACACAATGTATTGCTGCCCTTAGACCGTTAAAATCTTCCCTTTTAAAATTGAGAGTTTATGTTGGCCCGTTACAGTTGTGTTTTTTTAATTCAATTTCAAATGAGACTGTGTTGTAATCACTGTTTCTTAAAGGTTGCCCTATTTTAACATTTGATACTCCCATCAACAGTCCAGTCATGAGAATCATCCCACCATGTTTCAGTAATGCCTATTAAATCTAATTTCTCATTAGCTGCTAATAATTCTAAATTTCCCATTTTCCCTGGCAAGCTTTTGGCATTAGCAAACATACACTTTATGCTATGAGTGTGTAGCTCTGAAGTGCCTGCCACTGTACTTGAGTTACTTAACAATACCTCCCTAATGACTATACTAACCCTCCCCCATCTCCTCCCCCTTTACTTGTTTCTTACCCCCTCTACACTTTCAGTCCCATTACTTCTATCTAGTCCCTCCCCCCACCTACTAGTTTAAAAACTCCCACAGCTGTTTTACCATCCTTTCCCCTAACACACCAGCTCCCTCTTCATTAAGGTGCAAACCATCACTGCTATCAATATATGCAATCCTTCTGCAGTCTGTCATCTGTGGGACATGTGCTCAGGTGAATCTGCTGTGCAGTGTGTAAGACTGACCAATCTGTGACCATTTCTCAGCAATGGTTTTTAACATGCACATGAGACATGGTGCAGGTTAGAGTAATACATTCCATGCACATGCAGTCCTACAGAGTCTGTATCCACATATGCTGCAGTGTGCATACTCATACATGTACACTACTGCTGCTGGCTCGATCTGCTGTGGCCTAATACTATGTATAGCTATGCATATATATTAATCTATATGTGTGAATTATGTGATATCAGTAATTATGTGTGTTGTAAATTAAGTGTTGTTATTTCTTAATACTCCAAATAACCCAAATCTTACAAAACTGCTCCTTCTCTCTCTTTCTCTTTCTCTCTCCAAAACTCTGAAACCAACCAAAGAACTTAAAGTTTCCAGTAGCTTTTAAAATCCTTTCCTGTGGCATTCATTAGCGTTCTCTGGTTCCTATTTGTTAATTCGGCTGGGACAGTATCGGCAGTTGTGGGCTTGCTTAACTTTGGCGCCCCTCATTATGATTAGCCACCCGGAAGTGTTACATAAGAGACCAGGGTTTTATGGTTTTAGGCTTTAGCCCTGTAATTGCGGGCTTGAGTCAATTAAATACAGCCATAATTGTATCAAATTTCTAACTTGCAGACATATGGCCTGTATGACGGTAATTACAAGCTTGCAATTGAATAATGGCCTATGTATCTGAATTACTGCAACTCACTCAAGCTTAAATAATCACTGTGGTCAAATATCTGTATACTGTTTATTGAGTAAGTAAGCATGATAATAGGAAAATGTTTTATAAAATACAGAAATAAGCCCAGCCTTAAATTTGTATCTTTTAGTCCAAATTATTCTTTACTGCATGCATTCATTTTCCTTTGTCAGCTGATCCTGTCTTCTGCTTTCTAAGGGGGTGTGTTATTATAATCTTATAAACTTTTATATAACTGCTCCTGAATTACAGTTGTAGATGCCACGTCCCCACTGTGCAGATAGAAACGACCCGTGCAATAAAAGTATCCACCTACCTTAGCAAGTTGATTACAGGAACCCAAATTGTAATCTCATATCAGCATAACTGCATGTTAAAGGTAATCTATTAGAGGGTTTGTTATTTCATTTTCCATTTTGTTTATTTTTAAGTGTAGTTTTTCATAATTGTATATTTAAAACATATGTGCACAGTCGTATTTAAGTAAGTTAATGCATCTATGTTAATGCACTCTGCAGCAATCGTGTAAAACTATAAACATTTCCTGGTCTCTATGTACATTTCATATATAAACTGTTAACTAGCAAGCTTAGAGATAAGGCATGATACAGTGTATTGATAAATGGCTTGTGACTGAGAAATGTGTTTTTCACAATGAACAGACCATTAAGCAGTCACATTTAAATACACAATTTTCCAGATTAAAGACCTGTTCCATCACCCACAGAATAGAACATTATTTTTCCATATCACAAGATTTTTTTCCGAGATCCTAAAATATTGACTTATTTCCATCAGTTTATTCAAATGAAACTAATATCATTAGAACTACCCAATGGAAATAAGACATTGGGGGAAGTTACTAAGACTTTACTTGATGAGACTTGATCTATGCATGCACATCACCTCCTGGTAACTCAAGACAATTTACTGAAATCATTTTATGAATATTAACCCTGAGAAGTGGTGTGACATGGTCAAGTAACTACCTACAAACACACCTACATTCCCCTCCTCTGAGCACTACAGAGTATGGGCTATGATACAGATTGCAATCTTCATACACCTCTCTCTTTCAAGTCAGAAGCAATAGTATTGATAAAGAGAGGTATATATTTCAAAAGCCATCAAAATACCCCGAGAACACCTATTAAACTACAAAACAAAAGAAACTACTTCACGTATACCTCTAGTGACCACATACCATCCAATTTTAGAGAAAATTAGGAAAATAATCAAAGATTTACAACCATTACTAATTGAAGATACCGAATTAAAATATATATTCCCAAAACCTCCCATCCTTGCATTTAAACAACCACCAAACCTGAAACAAAAACTTGTCAGCAGAAAATTGGCCAATGAACGACTGAATACAAAAAATGGAACTAAACCTTGTAACAAACGTGCCTGTAAATTATGTCAGCACATTTGTAAAGATGATACAGCCACACATAACAACAAAACCTATAACATCAAAGGATCATATTCATGTACATCGTCAAATGTGGTTTATATAAAACAATGTACTTTATGTGACACAGGCTGTTACATTGGAGAAACCGGCCAAAAAATGCATTTAAGGATGAATTTACACAGGCATTCAATAAGAAAACATAATGAAGACAGTTATTGTAGCCCAGTAGGACACCATTTTAGCCAGAATGATCACTCCATCCAAAACTTAAAAGTCAAAATACTCAGAGGAAAATGTAAAAGCATCCAAGAGAGAAAAGCATCACATATATAGTTGTGAGCGTACGAGTCGTTGCTCACGCTTGCGGGCTCGCGTAGCGAGCCCGCAAGAACTGCGTCCCTCGCGAAGCGAGGGACGCAGTTCGCCGCAAATGCGGGTCCTCGCGAAGCGAGGGCCCGCATTTGCGGTTGTCGAGGCTCAACGTCGGCTCACGCTTGCGGGCTCGCGTAGCGAGCCCGCAAGAACTGCGTCCCTCGCGAAGCGAGGGACGCAGTTCGCCGCAAATGCGGGTCCTCGCGAAGCGAGGGCCCGCATTTGCGGTTGTCGAGGCTCAACGTCGGCTGTGTTAACACACACATACACACACACGACTTTTGTAACAGAATAAACCCAACCGCCCAGCCAACAAAAACCCAAGTCGTTGCTCACGCTTGAAGAAACTGCGTCCCTCGCGAAGCGAGGGACGCAGTTCGCCGCAAATGCGGGCCCTCGCTTCGCGAGGACCCGCATTTGCGGTTGTGGAGGCTCAACGTCGGCTGTGTTAACACACACATACACACACACGACTTTTTTAACAGAATAAACCCAACCGCCCAGCCAACAAAAAACAAACAACGTCCCCGCAAATGCGGATCCTCGCGAAGCGAGGGTCCGCATTTGCGGTGGTGGGAGCATCCCAACATCGGCTGTGTTAACACACACATACACACACACATAACTTCATAACAAAAAAAAAATCAAAGTCGCCTCACACCCGCTTACACCCAGACACACAGACGCAAGACTTAACAAAAAAACAGTAAAAAAGGCCCCTCACACGCTCTTAACACACATACGCACGACTTAGAAACAAATACACTGCGTCGTACACGTAAAAGCTAACTGCGTATATCGCAACAAAATACGGCCGCATCGGAAAAAAATACGGCCGCGAAAGACCCATTCCAACCGCCGCGCATCAAAACATCACAAACACAAGAAATAAACACAACAAACACATAAAAACCTTACTTATAGCACGGGGGGGGCATCCGGCACCTCCAAAAGTTCATTTACACGTCCATTTAAGTGAAAACAAACAGTTTAAACGACCGAAAATCGGCTAAGCGAGAGAAAAAATGGCCGACGAACAAAACGAAAACGAGGCTCCAGACGTAACTACACTACACTTACTCGCAACAAAATACGGCCGCATCGGAAAAAAATACGGCCGCGAAAGACCCATTCCAACCGCCGCGCATCAAAACATCACAAACACAAGAAATAAACACAACAAACACATAAAAAGCTTACTTACAGCACGGGGGGGCATCCGGCACCTCCAAAAGTTCATTTACACGTCCATTTAAGTGAAAACAAAGAGTTTAAACGACCGAAAATCGGCTAAGCGAGAGAAAAAATGGCCGCCGAACAAAACGAAAACGAGGCTCCAGACGTAACTACACTACACTTACTCGCAATAATGAAACACATACTATGCGGAACGGATCACACTCATATTAAACACCATTTTAAACACTACTACGCACAAAATGGCGGATGGAACGCAAATTGTAAGCTGGAACGCAAATAGCGCATGCGTATTACGTTCTAACGGTCTAACTTTCCAGAATGTTCTACAAGTTTATAAATACTGTCTATTTGACAGAGAAAAATACATTTCTCCTCAGGTGATGAACAGAGTGACTTCGGAGATAACTGCTGCTAAAACTTGAGAAGATAATTCTTTCCTAATTTACTACTTTACATTGTGCAAATTACAACTGAGAGGTAAGCTATAATATATTACTTATTTTCAAGACAGGACATCAAAAAAAAAAATTAAAGAAGACAAAGAGGTTTATGTATACTGACAAGTGACACGCACATATATGCGTATAATGTATACTGACATGTGACACGCACATTTATGCGTATAATGTATACTGACAAGTGACACGCACATTTAGGCGTATAATGTATACTGACATGTGACACGCACATTTATGCGTATAATGTATACTGACAAGTGACACGCACATTTAGGCGTATAATTTATACTGACAAGTGACACGCACATTTATGTGTATAATGTATAGTGACAAGTGACACGCACATTTATGTGTATAATGTATAGTGACAAGTGACACGCACATTTATGCGTATAATGTATACTGACAAGTGACACGCACATTTAGGCGTATAATGTATACTGACAAGTGACACGCACATTTATGTGTATAATGTATAGTGACAAGTGACACGCACATTTATGTGTATAATGTATAGTGACATGTCACATGCACATTTATGTGTATAATGTATAGTGACATGTGACACGCACATTTATGTGTATAATGTATAGTGACATGTTACATGCACATTTATGTGTATTGCCCCTGCAACAAACTAATTAAACAACTACATTTCAATTACATTACAAAAAAATAAGTTGGGACTATTAAAATACTATTAAAATATGAGTCATGTATACTGATATGTGACACGCACATATATGTGTATCATCTATAGTCACATGTCACACACACATTTATGTATGTTGGCCAAAAATAAAAATAAGGTTAATTTAACAATTAAAATATGATTCATGTATACTGATATGTCACACGCACACAAAAAAATTACTTTCAACTATGGAAATGTGCTTCATGTATGTGACATATGTGTGTAGCACCCACCAAAAAATAATGTTAATTCAAATTAATTACAGAAGTATAATTCAATGAAATTAATTTACTGCAATTTAATAGATCACCTAAAACTCAATCTTTCTACTTTTTTAAATATTCAAACAGACTCTGCATCAACAGCGTCTTTCAACAATTTGCACCGTACACTGTGAAGCACAATCCCTTTTAAAGAACACCAACAAAGAACAAGAGGTAAGATACAAAAATACTTTAAATGCTGAAAAGGCCATGGTTTGTTAAATACAAATAAAAAATTCTATAATTCACTATTTCACTTTATTTTTCAAACAGACACTACAAGAAGACCGGCGGATTAAGATTGGCAGGAGGGGACCCTCTGTCATTCCACACTTCAATCAAGGTAAAGTATTTAAGTATAAAAAAGAACCGAACCATGAGCCTTATTCAATTGTGAGTTGGCTAATTGAATAGGGCTTTATATAAGCACATAATAGGTCTTCACTAACTAAAAACTTCTGTCAAAAAATATTTTATGTGCTTATATAGAGCCCTATTCAATTGGTCAAAACGCAATTGATTCAGGACCTAAATATGTTTAATGGCCGAGGGCCTCATTCAAATGTGATTGTTTAACAATGTATAACCATTAGAAAAAACACTACATAAGTATAACAAAAGTGGTGCCCATCAAACAGGATTTACATTTACATTCTTATTTTAATGTTTAACAACCTATAAGCCTTAGAAAGAAGCCTAAATAAGCATACCAACATTGGTGCCCACCAAACAGGATTGTATGAAAACTCACACAAACACATAACAAACTACATTTACATTCTTATTTTAGGTTTAACAACCTATTAGCATTACAAAACTACATTAATAAGCATACCAACAGTGGTGCGCATCAAACAGGATTGTATGAAAACTCACACAAACACATAGCAAACTACATTTAGATTCTTATTTCATGTTTAACAAACTATAAGCCTTAGAAAGAAGCCTAAATAAGCATACCAACATTGGTGCCCAACAAACAGGATTGTATGAAAACTCACACAAACACATAGCAAACTACATTTAGATTCTTATTTAATGTTTAACAACCTATAAGCCTTAGAAAGAAGCCTAAATAAGCATACCAACATTGGTGCCCACCAAACAGGATTGTATGAAAACTCACACAAACACATAGCAAACTACATTTACATTCTTATTTTATGTTTAACAACCTATAAGCCTTAGAAAGAAGCCTAAATAAGTATACCAACAGTGGTGTGCACCAAACAGGATTGTATGAAAACTCACACAAACACATAGCAAACTACATTTACATTCTTATTTTATGTTTAACAAGCTATAAGCCTTAGAAAGAAGCCTAAATAAGCATACCAACAGTGGTGCACACCAAACAGGATTGTATGAAAACTCACACAAACACATAGCAAACTACATTTAGATTGTTATTTAATGTTTAACAACCTATAAGCCTTAGAAAGAAGCCTAAATAAGTATACCAACAGTGGTGCGCACCAAACAGGATTGTATGAAAACTCACACAAACACATAGCAAACTACATTTACATTCTTATTTTATGTTTAACAACCTATAAGCCTTAGAAAGAAGCCTAAATAAGCATACCAACAGTGGTGCGCACCAAACAGGATTGTATGAAAACTCACACAAACACATAACAAACTACATTTACATTCTTATTTTAGGTTTAACAACCTATTAGCATTACAAAACTACATTAATAAGCATACCAACAGTGGTGCGCATCAAATAGGATTGTATGAAAACTCACACAAACACATAGCAAACTACATTTAGATTGTTATTTAATGTTTAACAACCTATAAGCCTTAGAAAGAAGCCTAAATAAGTATACCAACAGTGGTGCGCACCAAACAGGATTGTATGAAAACTCACACAAACACATAGCAAACTACATTTACATTCTTATTTTATGTTTA
The DNA here is from genome assembly GCA_027410445.1 of Discoglossus pictus. NCBI lineage: Eukaryota > Metazoa > Chordata > Amphibia > Anura > Alytidae > Discoglossus > Discoglossus pictus. The sequence goes on along the minus strand of CM050167.1, from coordinate 258,822,942 downwards.
ACAACCTATAAGCCTTACAAAGAAGCCTAAATAAGCATACCAACAGTGGTGCGCACCAAACAGGATTGTATGAAAACTCACACAAACACATAGCAAACTACATTTAGATTCTTATTTAATGTTTAACAACCTATAAGCCTTAGAAAGAAGCCTAAATAAGTATACCAACAGTGGTGCGCACCAAACAGGATTGTATGAAAACTCACACAAACACATAGCAAACTACATTTACATTCTTATTTTATGTTTAACAACCTATAAGCCTTAGAAAGAAGCCTAAATAAGCATACCAACAGTGGTGCGCACCAAACAGGATTGTATGAAAACTCACACAAACACATAGCAAACTACATTTACATTCTTATTTAATGTTTAACAACCTATAAGCCTTACAAAGAAGCCTAAATAAGCATACCAACAGTGGTGCGCACCAAACAGGATTGTATGAAAACTCACACAAACACATAGCAAACTACATTTAGATTCTTATTTAATGTTTAACAACCTATAAGCCTTACAAAGAAGCCTAAATAAGCATACCAACAGTGGTGCGCACCAAACAGGATTGTATGAAAACTCACACAAACACATAGCAAAGTACTTTTACATTCTTATTTTATGTTTAACAACCTATAAGCCTTAGAAAGAAGCCTAAATAAGCATACCAACAGTGGTGCGCACCAAACAGGATTGTATGAAAACTCACACAAACACATACCAAAGTACATTTAGATACTTATTTTATGTTTAACAATCTATAAGCCTTAGAAAAAGGCCTAAATAAGCATACCAAAAGTGGTGGACACCAAACGGGATTGTAGAAAAACAAAGAAATAATGTCATTTTTTACTTCATACAAATACATTAAAATAATATTACATTTTCATTTTTATTTTATATCAGATACTGCGTCAAGAACATCGGACCAGGAGTTTCAACTGAGGACCACACCAGCGGACGAGGACTTTCAACAGAGGACCAGACCATTGGACGAGGACTTTCAACAGAGGACTACACCATCGGACGAGGACTTTCAACAGAGGACCAGACGATTGGACGAGGACTTTCAACACAGGACCAGACCATCAGACGAAGGCTTTCAACACAGGACCAACAAAGATTCTGCTTCAAATCAAACTTCAACCAAGGTACAGTATAACAAGTAAAAAAAGAGAAAAATTAATTAATATTCTTCTTTAATGTTTAACCACCTATAAGCCTTAGAAAATAGCCTACAGAAGCATACCAAAATTGTGGCGCACCAAAAAGGATTGTAGAAAAAAACAGAAATAATGCCATTTTTTCATTCATACAAAGACATTCGAATAACATAACATTTTCATTTTTATTTTATAACAGATACTGCGTCAAGAACATCGGAACAGGAGTTGGAACTGAGGACCACACCAGAGGACGAGGACTTTCAACAGAGGACTACACCATCGGACGAGGACTTTCAACACAGGACCAGACCATCGGACGAAGGCTTTCAACACAGGACCAACAAAGAATTTTGCTTGAAATCAAACTTCAACCAAGGTACAGTATAAAAAGTAATATCTATCATCTATCTCTTATTTGTCTTTTAGGGCCAATAATCTTTAACAATAAATACAAACTTCAATGTAAACTTAAAAAATAAATTGGCATAGTCCAAAAAAGTCTAAAAACACAGAATCTATATAATTTGTCATTGTAACATTCCAGTCCTAAACCCTAATTTAATTGCCATTTGACAAATTGAATAGTGCTGTAAATAAGGACATAACATCTTTTTTAAAATACCTTTTTAGTTACTGAAACACTTGCTTTTGGATACATGTTTAATAAATAAAAATGTCTTTAAATAATTATCTCATGCCCTTATTTAGACTTTTATTCAATTGAACGCATTGAAATTGATTAACTATAAAATGTTAACACACTATTGATAACTATATGTCATGAAAAACAACTTAACATCTCAAAATAAACTAATGGTACATTATTTTATTTTTACAGATTAACATGGCTGATAATGAGACTAAACAAGAAAAGAAAAGACGCCAAGCTAGAGAACGACGACAGAGAGCAGACAGCCAGCAGACACCGGAGAAGAAGGAAATTCGACGAGAAAAAGAACGCAAAAGAATTGCAAGCAAAAGACTGTCACTTGCAGAAATTAAAGATATGTCAAAAAAAACTACAAAGAAAATAAAGCATTTACAACCTGTTGCTCAAACATCAGATGACATTTTGCCAGAAAAAAGACAAGAGATACCAAAAAAAGCAACAAAGAAAACAAAGCATTTAGAACCGTTTCATGAAACATTAGATGACATTTTACCTCAAACAATACAACATATACCAAGAAAAGCAACGAAAAAAACAAAACATTTAGAACCTGTTGTTGAAACATTATATGACATTTCACCTGATGAATATGAAAGGCAAAATCCTATATGCTTTGCAAATTGTCCTCTACTCAAGTCTTTAGCAGTAGAGGTTCATAGTTGTGGGGACATGACTACTCAATGTCAGTTTTGTGAGGCTTATTATTTTAAACAGGAGAGACCCAGAGATGGACAATTTATTAGTTGTTGTCAAAAAGGCAAGTTCAAACTTCCAGAAAGGAAAGAATTTCCAATTTATTTACAAAATATTATGACTGAACCTACTTTTCCAAACTACAAAAATTTTAAGACAAACATAAGATCCTACAATAGTGCCATATCCTTTGCATCCATGGGGGCAACATTAGCTGCTAATGTACCAGGACATGGTCCTTACTGTTTTAAAGTCCAAGGACAAATTTATCATCGCACTTCCCATTTACATCCAGAGGAAGGAAATAAAAGAAAATTCGCTCAACTATATGTCCTAGATACAATGGAAGCTGTTGACCAACGTATGCAGATGGAAGAAAATAAAAAATGCTTACCCACTGTTTTCATAGAGCTAAATAACATTATGGACAACAATCCCTACAGTAAAGCTTATAAAAAATTGGCAGAAGTAGAAAATGAACAACTACTTCATTCACAAACACATCAATTACCAATGCCGAAGGTTAATATGGTGCTTAAAAGAGACAGACATACTGATAAACGTCGTTATAACTTGCCAACAACAAATGAGGTTGCAATGGTGTTTCACAATGATGAAGGAGAACCACCATTTCAAAGAGACATACGAATATATCCTAGAAATGAGGACCAACCGTTTATTAATATGAGTATCTTAAGTCCAAATTTAGATCCAATGACATATCCCATCTTTTTCCCACACGGAGAAGCAGGTTGGCAACCAAAATTAACTCTTCCCAGTTACCCAAATGCTAAAGCCAGAATCCGAAATAATGTTTCTATGCTTGAATTTAAAGTAGCTCAAATTGCCATTCGCAATTTATTTAATCCAATTTTATGTGGTGGGAAACTAACACAACAATGGATTATTGATTCATATTTGCAAGTTGAGGCAAATAATTTAAACTTTATCAAATATCAACAAGATAAACTCCGTGTAGAACAATATTCTGGACTCATGGACTATGTTGCTGACGTGGCTACAAGCAGAGACATGACAGCTGGCAAAGCCATCATTTTACCATCTTCCTTTCAAGGATCTCCTCGGAATATGAGAGAAAGATACAATGATGCTATGGCTATTGTGACAAAATTTGGCAAACCCGATTTATTTGTGACATTTACATGTAATCCACAATGGCCAGAAATTACACTAAATCTACTTCTTGGACAAACTGCTTCAGATCGACCAGATTTAGTAGCCAGAGTTTTTAAGATTAAATTAAATGAATTAATACGTGACTTCACTATAAATCAGTTATTTGGCAAATGTCTTGCTTATGTATATACCATTGAATTTCAAAAAAGAGGCCTTCCACATGCACATCTTCTAATAATACTTCAAGAAAAAGATAAATTAGATACTTCAGACAAAGTGGATGCAGTCATTGTTGCTGAACTACCAGATCCAGAACTATATGGTAGACTATATGAGATTGTTACTCATCGCATGATTCATGGACCCTGTGGTGACCTTAATCCACAATCACCATGTATGGAAAATAATAAATGTTCCAAAGAATTTCCCAAAGATTATAGAGACAAAACCTATGCCAATTGTGATGGATATCCACTTTATAAAAGAAGAGAAGGAGATAGTGCCATTATTCGTGGGAAAAAAGTGGACAATAGATATGTAGTACCCTACAATCCACATTTACTCATGAAGTACAACGCCCACATCAACGTAGAAGCCTGCACTTCTATCAAATCCATTAAATATGTCTACAAATATATTTACAAAGGTTACGATGCAGCTACTGTAGTCGTCAAAAGTGCAGACAACCCTGAAAGTAGTGAGTTAGTACATGATGAACTTGCATCTCATGTAGATGCTCGCTATGTCAGTGCGCCAGAAGCTATGTGGCGGCTTTTAAAATTTGAAATGCATGATAGATCACATGCAGTATATAGGTTAGCAGTACATTTGCCACAACGACATTTAGTCTATTTCCATGCTGGAAATGAAATGAATGCATTGGCCCAAAGTGAAGATCGTCACACTACACTAACTGCATGGTTTGCATTAAATTCCACTGATGCTGAAGCAACACAATACTTATATATTGAAATTCCATATCACTATGTTTTTGTGAATGGATTATGGAGACCAAGAAAAACCAGAGGCAATAAAATTATTCCAAGAATTTACACAGTCAGTCCAAGAGATGTTGAACGTTTTTGCTTACGGATATTACTTTTAAATGTTCCTGGAGCACAAAGTTTTGAACACTTAAGAACTGTTAATGACATTGTATATGAATCCTTCCATTTAGCTGCAAGACATAGAAACTTACTCGCTGATGATACAGAGTGGGAAAGATGCTTAGAAGAAGCAGCACAATGTCAAATGCCACGACAGATGAGAGAACAATTTGCTTTTATTTGTATCTTCTCAAATGCTCCAAATGCATTAGCTTTGTGGGAGACTTTTAAAAGTAATATGGCTGAAGACTTTATGCGACGATACAATGAACCCATTGCACACTTAAAAGCGTTAATGGAAATCCAAGAAGTCTTTTTAACTCATGGATTAAGTTGTGCAAGTTTTAATTTGCCTGATCCAGGTCTTATAGATGACATTAACTTTGAAGACTATGACATTCAACTACAAGCAGAAAGAACAGAAGAAAGACTTGCAACTTTAAATACACTACAATTGCAAGCATTTCATGCCATTAAAAATGCTATAGATGATGACATGGTGACAGAGCGTTATTTCTATCTTGATGGACCTGGCGGATCAGGAAAAACATATTTGTACAATTTATTAATGAGTTCAGTACGAGCACAAGGAAAAATAGCAATGGCGTTTGCCACTACTGGAATTGCTGCACTTTTATTAGAAGGTGGAAGAACTGTTCATAGTGGATTTAAACTGCCAGTGCCTATTTTAGAAAATTCTGTGTCAGATATTCGCATGACATCCTTACAAGCAAAGAAATTGAAGAAATGTAAATTAATTATAATAGATGAGGCCACAATGATGTCATGCTATGCCCTCCAATGTATTGACCGTTTGCTTCGTGAAGTCATGGATAATATTTTTCCATTTGGTGGAAAGGTAATGTTGTTGGGTGGCGATTTTAGACAAACATTACCTGTTGTTGTACATGGAAATCGAACTGACATTATCGAAACATGTATAAAGTCAAGTACAGTATGGAAACATTTTACCCATCTTCAACTGCAACAAAATATGAGATCAGAAGGCCAAACTGATTTCAATGATTGGCTTATTAAAATTGGAGAAGGCAGAACAGAAAAAATACTAAATTTACCTGACGACACTGTAGAGATCCCACCTCATATGATTTGTCAACAAGATATTATATCGGCTATATTTGAAGGGAGCATAAATAACGAAGAATATTCCGAGCTTGCCAACCAAGTCATACTGACGTGTAAAAATAAAGATGCATTAATCCTCAATAATAAAATCTTAAAAAAAATTTATGCACCACAAAGAAATTATCACAGTGCTGATTCTGTACTTGCTGATGACAATGAAAGTCAGGCTAACTTTTCCACTGAATTCATAAACTCTTTAACTCCTTCTGGAATGCCACCACATATTTTGCAGCTAAAGAAAGGTGCAATTATCATGTTACTGCGAAATATGAATCCCAAAAAAGGCCTATGCAATGGCACAAGATTAATTGTTCAACAATTAAAGGACCATTTTATAGATGCTGAAATTTTAACTGGGACCCATAGAGGAGAGAGAGTTTTCATACCAAGAATAGATTTAGCACCAAGTGAAAGTAGTCTCCCTTTTATACTTCAAAGAAGACAATTTCCCATTATTATGGCATTTGCCATGACCATTAATAAATCACAAGGTCAAACTTTCAAATCTGTGGGTATTTTCTTGGAAGAACCAGTTTTTGCACATGGTCAATTGTACGTTGCGTTGTCAAGGTGCAAAAATCCACAGGCAATTAAAGTTTACATTGAAAACAATGAAAGTCAAGGTGATTTATTAGAAGATGGACGTATTTTTACTAAAAACATTGTCTACTATGAAGTACTATAACTTTGAAGGATACTAATTAAAGGTGCCAAGATTTTTTAAAAGCATTGCAAAATACATAACAATTGGTTGTTTAATTCAGTCATAATTAATGGAAGTCATGTTTATGAATGATTCGCCTCACAAAATACTTGCCTTGCATTGTTAGTAAAAATTATGTTAAAATGTTAAGTCACTATGTTAATGTTTCTAATGTTACAAGTTTAAAAAATATATTTTGAAGTTATTTCATTCAACATATTACAAAGTGGATGTTAAGAGGTCAAGCACCTTTTAAGTCACAATGTAAATATTGTCTGTTATCTTAAGATTACTACCTACATTAATGTTTATCGCCAATTTATGTGCTCAGTAATAAATTAGTTTAATTACGTACGTTTTAAGAAGAGTTTGACTGTATGCCTTCCTCTACATTCAATGTATATTCAAGTTAACAATTATTGTGATAGAAATTGAATTTTAATACTGATTAATTTAAATGTCAATTGTTTTTACATTCAAATGTTAATACTTTAAATAAAAAATTACTTTACAAAATGTATTCACTATGTTCCTGTTTATAATGTTCAAAATTATACCAATGTTTTGTCAACTTCTAAACTTACATAAAAAATAAAGTTCAAGTTTAAAAATATATACTTTGATGGTTATTGCTTACATATATTTTAAACTTCATGTTAAAATTTGCAACGTTTAAAAAAGGCTTTTTACTTTTGGCTTTCCTATTCATTCAATGTATATTCAAGTTAACAATTCTTCAGATACTAATTACATTTTAAAAAACCATTACATCAACATTTTACAAAAATACACGTTCATATTAAAATACTTACAAGTGTCAAAAATATATGTTAATAACTAAACAACTTGACAAACATATACATAACATTGCCGTCATTTTTTGACGGGCAAGTCGCTAGTTTAAAATAAAGATGATCACATTTTTCAACTCTAAAAACACAGGACTTAATATAGACTTGGGCTTTCTAACACATTATCAGAATTTCATGTGATTTTTCTTCTTATACTATAACAGACTTAGGGCCCTATTAAATTATCCCTCGTACTTCTCTCGGTGCTCGCAAAAGGCAGTTTTTCTGCTGTTTGCGAGTACCGAATCTCTCGCAGCCTGCTTTGCGATATGACTGCGAAAAAATGGCCGAGAATAGGCTCCGAGAGAGCTACGTAGTCACACGCAGCCTTAAATCTACGCATGATTCTCGCATCTCGGAAGAATCCCTACGGGCACAAAAAGTGCCCGCAAGGGATCCGAAAGCCTCTACATGCTCTCTCGGAGCAGCCCTAGACAGCAGTGTGAGGCTACCCCCTGCACCCTATACACATCCCCATGCTGCAGGGGTATCTATCAGGACCCCTGCAGCACCCCCACATTAACCACTTGCAGCGGGGGTCCCCGATCGGCACAGATCAAGCCCCCGCTGCATTTAAAACTTTTAAATTCCCCGCCGCGGCTCCTTAAAGGGGCCGCGGCACACTATTACCCAATCCTGCCCGCGGCACCTAAAATTAACCCCCCTCTATGCTGGGGGTCCCCATCGGGACCCCCGAAGTGTCCTCACATAAACCCATTGCAGGGGGGGGCCCCGATCTGCATAGATCAGGCCCCCCGCTGCATTTAAAACGTTAAAATTCCCTGCCGCGGCTCCTTAAAGGGGCCGCGGCACACTATTACCCAATCCCGGCCGCGGCACCTAAAATTAACCCCCCTCTATGCTGGGGGTCCCCATCGGGACCCCCGAAGTGTCCCCACCGATCGTGACCCTGCTGCATTTCAATTTTAAATTTCCCACCTCGCAGGTCCTTAAAAGACCGTAAAGGTCCTGAAAGGACTCGAACTAAAAATATTAACCCCAGGCAACAATAATTAACCCTATAACTCATGGTGGTCAATCCAGACCCCCATAAGGCCTTAATTAACCCTATAACTCATGGTGGTCAATACAGACCCCCCATAAGGCATTAATTACCCCATTAACTCATGGTGGTTAATCCAGACCCCCATAAGCCTCTATTTAACCCCATCAGTCCCATAAGAGTATATTATTACCATTATGGGCCTGTTACAACCCAACATTAACCACATAAGTGCCATGACGGTCCTCATGGACCATCATGACACTAACTACAAACACTACACTATAACCCCCAATAAACCATTTAATCTAAACTAACCCCCCTCTACACTAAACTATTAACAGTTACACTACCTACCTACACTACCTGCCCCCTAATAAACCTCCCCAACACTCTAATTACAAAAAATAAAAAAACCTACCTTACAGAACACAAAAAAACCTACAGTACAGAACACAAAAAAACCTACCTTACAGAACACAAAAAAACCTACCTTACAGAACACAAAAAAAACTACAGTACAGAACACAAAAAAACCTACCTTACAGAACACAAAAAACCTACAGTACAGAACACAAAAAACCTACCTTACATAACACAAAAAAACCTACAGTACAGAACACAAAAAAACCTACCTTACAGAACACAAAAAAAACTACAGTACAGAACACAAAAAACCTGCAGTACAGAAAACGTACAGAACACAAAAAAACCTACAGTACAGAAAAAAAAAATACATTACAACCCCACCCCCCACTACAGAAAATAAAAAAATTACACACCTGAAAAGGAAAGACAGATAAACACAATACAATACATACATATAATACATTACATACATTACATACAATACATGATATTACATACATTACATATAATATATTACATATAATCCAAATCAAATACCCCCTATCTATCTAACATACAATCTATTTAATATAAAATAAATCCTAACTATATCAAATACATCCCCCTATCTATCTAATATACAATAAATCCTAACTACATACACAGACCCTAATTCTAAGCTGAAATAAAATAATTACAGTCCTAACTACACAGACCCTAATTCTAAGCTAAAATAAAATAATTACAGTCCTAACTACACAGAACCTAATTCTAAGCTAAAATAAAATAATTAAGACCACTTACCATTAAGATGTTGCTTCAGATCACTAACCTAGGGGTAAAACAAAACAAAATATTTAGTACAAAACATTAACATGAAATAAATAAACTTTATATACATTCTAAATATTATACTCACCTTTCCAGCATGTCCCGTCATTGTTCAGCTCTTCCGGCGCAGCCCTGTTAAAAAAACACAATACATTAATACATTAATACAATATATAAACAATAAATAAAATAAACATATAAACATCTAAATATACATTTAACTTACCTCCCCGCGATGTCCCTGGCCTTCTCCCCTTCAGCCCCGGCTGGGCCTTGGAACCATCCGCGCTCTAAAAAAAACCAAAAAAAAACTAACTAACGGAGGTCTGCACTCGCAGACCTCCCCGACGCTAATGAGCCTCCCGGAGTCCTTTCCGGGAGGAAATTGGCAATGGCGGCTTGTGATTGGCTGAAAAACCTGTCTATCAATTTCAGCCAATCAAAAGTCGTCGATGTGTGAGCCAATCAGGATGGGATACACCCCAATATCCCACCCTGATTGGCTAAAACACTTGTCTATCTTTATGGGAACCAATCACAAGGCTCAGATGCCTTCAGCCAATCACTATGGGATACACCCCCACGGAGTGATTGGTAGAAGACATCTGCGCATCCTGATTGGCTCATACATTGACGACTTTTTCAGCCAATCACAAGCCGCCATTGCCAATTTCCTCCCGGAAAGGACTCCGGGAGGCTCATTAGCGTTGGGGAGGTCTGCGAGTGCAGACCTCCGTTAGTTTTTTTTTTTTTTTTTTTAGAGCGCGGATGTTTCCGCGGCCCAGCTGGGGCTGAAGGGGAGAAGGCCAGGGACATTGCGGGGAGGTAAGTTAAATGTATATTTAGATGTTTATATGTTTATTTTATTTATTGTTTATATATTGTATTAATGTATTAATGTATTGTGTTTTTTTAACAGGGCCGGAAGAGCTGAACAATGACGGGACATGCTGGAAAGGTGAGTATAATATTTAGAATGTATATAATGTTTATTTATTTGATGTTAATGTTTTGTACTAATTATTTTGTTTTGTTTTACCCCTAGGTTAGTGATCTGAAGCAACATCTTAAAGGTAAGTGGTCTTAATTATTATATTTTAGCTTAGAATTAGGGTCTGTGTAGTTAGGACTGTAATTATTTTATTTTAGCTTAGAATTAGGGTCTGTGTAGTTAGGACTGTAATTATTTTATTTTAGCTTAGAATTAGGGTCTGTGTAGTTAGGACTGTAATTATTTTATTTCAGCTTAGAATTAGGGTCTGTGTATGTAGTTAGGATTTATTGTATATTATATAGATAGGGGGATGTATTTGATATAGTTAGGATTTATTTTATGTTAAATAGATTGTATGTTAGATAGATAGGGGGTATTTGATTTGGATTATATGTAATATATTATATGTAATGTCTCTAATGTCATGTATTGTATGTAATGTATTATGTGTAATATATTATATGTAATATATTCTATGTAATATATTATATGTAATGTATGTAATGTCATGTATTGTATGTAATGTATTATGTGTAATATATTATATGTAATATATTATATGTAATATATTATATGTAATGTATGTAATGTCATGTATTGTATGTAATGTATGTAATGTATTATATGTATGTATTGTATTGTGTTTATCTGTCTTTCCTTTTCAGGTGTGTAATATTTTTATTTTCTGTAGTGTGGGGTGGGGTTGTAATGTATTTTTTTTTCTGTACTGTAGTTTTTTTTGTTTTCTGTACTGTAGGTTTTGTAAGGTAGGTTTTTTTGTGCTCTGTAAGGTAGTTTTTTTGTGTTCTGTAAGGTAGGTTTTTTTGTGTTCTGTACTGTAGGTTGTTTTGTGTTCTGTAAGGTAGGTTTTTTTGTGTTCTGTACTGTAGGTTGTTTTGTGTTCTGTACTGTAGTTTTTTTTGTGTTCTGTACTGTAGGTTTTTTTGTTTTCTGTAAGGTAGGTTTTTTTGTGTTCTGTAAGGTAGGTTTTTTTGTGTTCTGTAAGGTAGGTTTTTTTGGTGTTCTGTACTGTAGGTTGTTTTGTGTTCTGTAAGGTAGGTTTTTTGTGTTCTGTAAGGTAGGTTTTTTTGTGTTCTGTACTGTAGTTTTTTTTGTGTTCTGTAAGGTAGGTTTTTTTGTGTTCTGTAAGGTAGGTTTTTTTGTGTTCTGTACTGTAGGTTTTTTTGTGTTCTGTAAGGTAGGTTTTTTTATTTTTTGTAATTAGAGTGTTGGGGAGGTTTATTAGGGGGCAGGTAGTGTAGGTAGGTAGTGTAACTGTTAATAGTTTAGTGTAGAGGGGGGTTAGTTTAGATTAAATGGTTTATTGGGGGTTATAGTGTAGTGTTTGTAGTTAGTGTCATGATGGTCCTTGAGGACCGTCATGGCACTGATGTGGTTAATGTTGGGTTGTAACAGGCCCATAATGGTAATAATATACCCTTATGGGACTGATGGGGTTAAATAGAGGCTTATGGGGGTCTGGATTGACCACCATGAGTTATAGGGTTAATTAAGGCCTTATGGGGGTCTGGATTGACCACCATGAGTTAATGGGGTAATTAAGGCCTTATGGGGGTCTGGATTGACCACCATGAGTTATAGGGTTAATTAAGGCCTTATGGGGGTCTGGATTGACCACAATGAGTTATAGGGTTAATTAAGGCCTTATGGGGGTCTGGATTGACCACCATGAGTTAATGGGGTAATTAAGGCCTTATGGGGGTCTGGATTGACCACCATGAGTTATAGGGTTAATTAAGGCCTTATGGGGGTCTGGATTGACCACAATGAGTTATAGGGTTAATTAAGGCCTTATGGGGGTCTGGATTGACCACCATGAGTTATAGGGTTAATTAAGGCCTTAGGGGGATCTGGATTGACCACCATGAGTTAATGGGGTAATTAAGGCCTTATGGGGGTCTGGATTGACCACCATGAGTTAATGGGGTAATTAAGGCCTTATGGGGGTCTGGATTGACCACCATGAGTTATAGGGTTAATTAAGGCCTTATGGGGGTCTGAATTGACCACCATGAGTTATAGGGTTAATTATAGTTGCCTGGTGTTAATATTTTTAGTGCGAGTCCTTTCCGGACCTTTACGGTGCTTTAAGGACCCGCGAGGCGGGAAATTTAAAATTGAAATGCAGCAGGGTCACTATCAGTGCTGATTGGGGACCCCCGCTGCAGGGGGTTTGTATGGGGACACTTCGGGGGTCCCGATGGGGACCCCCAGCATAGAGGGGGGTTAATTTTAGGTGCCGCGGCCAGGGTTGCGTAATAGTGTGCCGCTGGCCCTTTAAGGAGCCGCGGCGGGGAATTTAAAAGTTTTAAATGCAGCGGGGGGCCTGATCTATGCAGATCGGGGACCCCCTCCTGCAAGGTGTTCATGTGAGGATACTTCGAGGGTCCCGATGGGGACCCCCGCATTGAGGGGGGGTTAATTTTAGGTGCCAGGGGGGTATTTGGAGTACCCCCCACGGCAGGGCTTATGTGGGGGACTGCCGCGAAGGTCCCTTTTAGGACACCGGCAGCAATTGATGAGGAGTGGGAGCCTGCGATATCATCTCGCAGGCTATCACTCCTCATGTACATTGACGCAGTGTAGATACGTACGGCCCTGCTGCGTAGCTCATACGTTGCTCGCAGCAGGGCTAATTTAATAGCATTGTAAGTTAGAGAAACTTTGCAGTACGTAGGGCTTAAGTAGAAGCCTCTTATTTACGAGGCTGGAATTTAATAGGGCCCTTAGCATTCTTAGTTAGGTGTTTGTCCAACAGGAAAGATATCACTGTGGACTACAGTGCTCTGCTTTTTCATGTATATATTGATGTATATGTGTATATATGTTTCCTTTGCTATGTTGTGTTTATTCCCCCAATATGTATTTACCTGATGATGTCAGATGCTGTTTCCACTCTATCTGCCTCTGCTGGTATTAGTCAAACTGAGGGTTCCATCTCATGTAGTATTGCTTGAGACTTGATAAATGGAGGTTAAGCCTCTCGAAAGCTCTTCATTATAAATAAGACGTTTGTCCAATACAAAAGGTATCAAATTATATTGCAATACTCATTATTAATCTATGTATATATATATATGGATTAATAATTACTAAATTACAAGTAAAAAGATATTGCTTTATACTGCAATACTCAGATAATTCATATGGCATACTGGACATTCACTGCTACTCCACTCTTTATACTGTATACAGTTGTGCTCAAACGTTTGCATACCCTGGCAGAAATTGTGAAATGTATTTTTGAAAATATGACTGATCATGCAAAAAAAAATTGTTTTGAAGGATCGTGATCATATGAATGCAAGTTATTATCAAATAGTTATTTGGCTCCTTTTTAAATCATAATGATAAAGGAAATCACCCAGATGGCCCTGATCAAAGGTTTGCATACCCTTAGTTCTTAATACTGTGTGTTGCCCCCTTTAGCATCAATGACAGCTTGCTGTATTTTGTAATAGTTGTCTATAAGGCCCCTACTTCTTGCAGGTGGTATAGCTACCCATTCATCTTGGCAAAATGCCTCCAAGTTAGCAAAGTCATTGGTCGTCTTACATGAGCTGCACGTTTGAGATCTCCCCAGAGTGGCTTGATGATATTAAGATCAGGAGACTGTTATGGCCTCTCCAGAACCTTTACCTTTTTCTGTTGTAACCTCTGGAGGGTCAAGTTGGTCTTGTGCTTAGGGTCATTGCCATGCTGGAAAGTCCAAGAGCGTCCGATGCGCAGCCTTTGTTCAGAAGAATGTAAATTGTCTCCCAGTATTTTTTTTATAACATGCTACATTCATCTTGCCATACATTTTGTCAAGATTCCCTGTGCTTTTAGAATTCCCCCCCCCCAAAAAAAAAACACATAAGTGAACCACCTCTATGCTTCACAGTGGGGATGGTATTCTTTTCATTATAGGCCTTGTTGACCCCTCTCCAAGCGTAGCGCTTATGATTGTGACCATAAAGCTTCTATTTTGGTCTCATCACTCCAAATTACAGTGTGTCAGAAGCTGTGAGACTTGTCAAGGTGTTGTCAGGCATATTGTAACCAGACTTTTTTTGTGGCATTGGTGCAGTAAAGGCTTCTTTCTAGCATCTCGACGATGCAGCTCATTTTTGTTCAAGTATCGTCGTATTGTGCTCCTTGAAACAACCACATCACCTTTTTTCCAGAGCTGCATATATTTCTACTGAGGTTACCTGTGGGTTTTTCTTTGTATTCCAAACAATTCTTCTGGCAGTTGTGGCTGAAATCTTTCTTGGTCTACCTGACTTTGGCTTGGTATCAAGAGATCCCCAAATTGTCCACTTCTTAATAAGTGATTGAACAGTACTGACTGGCATTTTCAAGGCTTTGGATATCTTTGTATATCCTTTTCTATCTTTATGAAGTTCCATTATCTTGTGACACAGGTCTTTTCTGCTCCCCATTGCTCAGTATCTAGCCTGCACAGTGCCTCCATGTGAGAGCTAACAAACTCATTGACTATTTATACACAGACACTAACTGCAATTTAGAAAACCACAGGTGTGGGAAATTACCTGTAATTGCCATTTTAACCTGTGTGTGTCACCATGTGGATCTGTAACAAGCCAAACATTTAAGCATGTGTAAACCTTTGAACAGGGCCATTTGGGTTATTTCTGGTATCATTATGATTTAAAAAGGAGCCAAGCAACAATGTGATGAGAAATTGTTTCATATGATCACTATGATTCAATAAAATACATTTTTTGTGCATGATCATTCATACTTTCAAAATAAATGCCCAAATTTTAAAATTTCTGCAAGGGTATGCAAACTTTTGAGCACAACTGTATGTGGCATCAAACCGGAAGGAATGTCAAGAACAGAAAAATGGATCAAGGCTTAGTCGGAGGAGAGCTAAACGAATGTAATGGATAAAGGTGGTCATTGACATAGGCTGGATGTTGGTGAGGTTTGGATTTGGCTTGCCGGGTACCAGTTGTGGGTTGGATAGAATGCAATGGGTACCGGTTGTCTGCTGGCTTTCATGTTGGGTAATGAGAATAAAGTGGTCTTTTGATAAGGTGATGTTTTTTTCTTGTAATGCAGCTTGGCCGGTGTTGGGACATAGTGAGTTCACTCGGCCTTAGAAAGCTGCAGAATGCTAACCAGATAGCTGCTGAGATGGTCAATGAAGTTGAGACGAATCTTGGTTGAGAAGAATGTTACTAGTTTTTAAAGACATAACAATATGGCACTGGAAGACGAGCTGCTCAGGTCAGAAGGTGTCTGCAACAATACTGAGGAAGAGCAGAGGTTGAGTATGAGTAGCACCCGATTTAATTAAGTGGCTGAGCCAAAGATGAGAGAATGCTCTGCTGTAAATCTGTCTGGAGGGGAAAGGAAATCTGCTGCGGCAAAGAACAATTCAGCATAAGAACCTGTGACATTAGAACCCTGAATCAAGACAAAGTGGACGTGGTCAAACATGAAATTACATGATTAAACATGTATATCCTAGGATCTAGTGAACTCTACTGTGGTCAAGAATCCCGTATAAGAAATAGAAAAGCCCTCATAATCAAAGGGTGGTCAAAGCGGAGCTCGGTTGCAACCCAATAAATGACAGAATGATTTCAATTCAAATTCAAGCCATTTAATATTACAGTAAACCAAGTCTATGCTCCAACCATGCATGTTAAAGAGACTGAAGTTGTCCAATTCTATGAGGATATTCAACACAAGAAATAACACCAAGAATAACTGGGAGTCTGGCCTCGAATAGCCTCGGTCACAAGTCTACACATGGAAATCACAAGATAGATAATACAGAAATCATATTGACATTATTATTTGTAGCCAAAGATGGAGGAGCGCTTTACAGTCAGCAAAAACAAAAAAAGCTATTGCAAAATACAGAATTAAACTGAAGAAAATAGGGAAACTCATCAGAACAAGCAGATTCAAAATAAATTAATTCCCTGTGAATATTAAATGAAGGTAAAACTACATATGGAAGATAGAATGCCTGAGGAACTTTGGATAGAAGTTTGTGACATTGTCCAGAAAACAGCAACAAAGAATATCCCTAAAAGAAATCAAACTAAGAAGGCACAATGGCTGTCTGGTTTGGCTTTGAAAGCAGCCGAAAAAGAAAGAAAAACAAAAGGTAATGATAATAGGGAAAGATTTGTCCAATTGAATCCAGAATTCCAGAGGATAACAAGAAGAGACAAGGCGTCATTACATATATTCATAACAGAATGGTAAGGTCAATAGATCTCTTTAAGAAAATTGGTAGTCTCAAAGAAACCTTTCTTGCCCAAGTGGACGTAATAAAAGACATGGCAGGAATACACAGATGGTCTATACAGGAAGGACCTTAACAGCACTGATAAACTCAATAGTTTACCAAATGAGCATGAGTCCGTCATCTTGGAGAGTGAAGTGAGATGGGCCCTAGGAAATATTGCTGATAACAAGGCTGCAAGAGGTGATGAAATCCCAGCTGAACTGTTCAAAATTCTAGAAGTAGATCATGTGGAAGTGCTGGTTGCATTATACCAACATATTTGGAAAACTCAACAGTGGCCAATATGACGGAGAAAGGTCAGTCTACAAAGCAATCCCACAAAAAGGCAGGGCCAAAGAGTACTCCATTTATTGAACACTTGTTTCACATGCCAGCAAGGTAATGCTTAAGATCCTGCAAGCTCCACTCTAACAATATATGGACCAAGAACTACCTAATGTGCAAGCCGTGTTTCACAGAGGCACAAGAGATCAAATCCCCAATATCTTCTGGATTACAAAGAAAGTAAGAGAATTCTAGGAAAAGCATTTACCTCTGCCTCTTAGGCTATTTTAAAGCCTTCATAGCCTATTCTGAAGAACTTGCCACAATAAAATGTGGCAAGTTCTTAAATTGATGCGATACAAGACCATCTTATCTGTCTTCTGAGAAATCTGTATGTGGACCAAGAAGCCACCATCAGAACCAAACATGGAACATCCGAATGGTTCAAGATCAGAAAAGATTGTGACAAGATTATATATTGTTACCTTATTTATTCAACTTAAATGAGAAATACATCATGAGTAAGGCCAGACTGGAAGAATTTAGAGCCAGAATTAATATGGGTGGGAGAAATCTCAACAACCTCATATACGCAGATGATACTATGATGACAGAAAACAAGGAAGGACTAAGGGGCCTATTGAGAATGACAAACAGCAATCTCAGTTACTACGGTATTTCCAGTAGTAACATACAGATATGAGAGCTGGAAAATAAAGAAGGCTGATCGAAGGTGAGAAAAGGAAGCCCAGTAGCTGGAGGCGCAGTGGCAGGGAGGCAGCATAGACCAGAGTGAAGGCTAAGAGCACGAGGGACAGGCAGGCCGAGGATGCCAGGGCTGCAGAGACTGAGACAGACCCATGGGACTGAGTGCTGATCCAGAATCAGCAGGACAGGAGGTCTCCCTAGCCTGGAAGAAGAGGGCTTTGCTGGGTAAGGATCCTCCCAAGTTTATGCTGGACTTACTCGCTGGGATGTACTGTTTCCCGTGGACTACCTTGAAGGGTCCTCCATGGCAGTTGTCTTATAAGTCTCCCCAGGGGCTTGGGAATGTCACTAGGCCCCTGGGAAAGAGCGAGTATTCACCCTGGACAGGGGGAGGCAGGGTAACCAGGGAGCCACTGAGGCTATCACATGGATGGACTTTCCAGACAGGAGGACAAGTAAAAGCAGTATAGCTAGAGAATTATCCGTCAGGATGATCCTCTATGCTATACTAAAAACGAAGGGGGAGAAGTTGTCATGATTTAATTGTTTAAGGACTCATATTGTCAGCAATTTAGGAATATGTCCAAGGGAGCATGACATTGTTACATTGGGATTATGTGTTATTGTGTGGTTATATGTTGTCTGTACATGGATATTATGTAGCCTAGTTATAATATTAAGAGGGAAAATGTTATATAGAACATATGTGGAATTGGTAGAAATGCTCTGCATAGAAGTTAGCTGCAGATTATTGCACACTCACACATACAGACCTTGGGTCAAGACAAATGCATGTACTTCAAGTAATCCTAAGCAAGCACTTGAGTTTACCATAAAGGTTTGTTCACTAGATATCTGGTGAATTTGATCTCAAGAGCTTTGATAGCCCAAGATTGCAAGCCACATGGTCTGACATCACACATACACAAATGTACACAAGGCTGTGGTATTGGAGAGTATAAATATGTTGTTTTGATCATTCAATAATAGGTTGAGAGATAGTTTTCACATAAACAAGGTGTGAGACTATTTCTGTGTGTTGTATCCTGACTTGGGGAGTGGTCTTGCCATGGGCCACTAAGTAACCTGGATCCAGTATTCTCTGCCTGTACCTTTTGGGCCTTGACCTCTTCAGAAGCCATCTTTTCTGCCACAGAGAACAGGAACTACATGATTCTGCTGGGGTAGGTTTGAACTAGGTTCATATCAAGCCCCCTTGAAGAAGCAGATCATGACACTCAACCTCTCTCCTCAGCCCTCCCTCCAAAACCTCTCTCCTTAGCCCTGCTCCTCAACCTCAACCCCCCATCCTCCACCCACCCCATCCTCAACACCCATCCTCATCCTAAACCCTCCCCATCCTCAACCACCCTCCTCCTTCTAAACCTCCCACATCAACCTCAATCCTCATCCTCAACCCCCTCCTCAACCCCCTCCTCAACGCCTCCTCAAACCCCTCCTCAACCTCCCTCCTTAACATCAACCCCCCTCCTCATCCTCAACCCCCCATCCTCTACCTCAACCCCCATCCTCATCCTAAACCCCCCTCCTCAGCCCCCCTCCTCAACCCCCCTCCTCATCCTCAAACTCCCTCCTCATCCTCCCTCCTCATCCTCAACCTCCCTCCTCATGGGGGGGCATGGGGGGTTAGAGAGACACGGGGGGTAGAGAGACATGGGGGGGTTAGAGAGACATGGGAGGGGGGGTTAGAGAGACACGGGGGGGGAGAGTGACTCAAGTATAAGCTGAGGGGGCACTGTTTAGCCTTAATAAAAGGGCTAAAAAACTAGGCTTATACTCGAGTAAATACGGTACCATGAAATAAATTGGATGAATGAGACCAGCAGTTCAGCTAAGGGAAGCAAGTTCTTGAGTACATTCAGAGATCATTATATAGAAATGAGGCTATCTTGGATTTAGTTATCAAAAATAATATTTATATAGTATCAAATGTTGAAATAGCGCAACCTTTGAGAAACAGTGATCACAATACAGTCTCATTTAAAATGACTAAACATACATACATCACCATATACTATGTGGGGAAAAAAATAAGTTGGAGGAGTAAATCACATCCCATGTGGCTTAACAATGAGTTAAAGATCAAGATACAGAGTAAAAAACATGCATTTAGATTATACAATCGAGATGGGACAGAGACTGCTTTAAGTGAGTACAAGGAAATCAGAAGGTTTGTAAAAGGTCTGTTAGACTGGCTAAAAAAGAAAATGAAAAGTTAGTTGCAAAGGAGAGTAAGACTATCCCTAAAATACTTTTTAAATATATTAATGGGAAGAAGGCCAGGAAGGAAGCTATAGGAACATTACAATGTGAAAGAGGCCGTCTGATAATTAGTGACCAGAAAAAGGCAGATGAGCTAAATAGGTAGAAACAATGGAAGTACCAGTGGTTGGGACAACACAACATAATGGGGCTACACTACCTTCACCCAATAACTGGTTAACCCAAGAAGAAATCCAAAAGAGATTGAAAAAATAAATGTTAATAAAGCCTCAGATCCTGATGGAATACATCTAAGGGTATTGAGGGAACTGGGTTTTGTAGAGCCAAACCATTATATCTAATTTTTCAAGACTCACTCAACACAGGGTCGCTACCAGATGACTGGAGAAAAGCAGATGTAATACTTATATTTAAGATGGAAGCAAGAGCAAATCCAGGGAATTATAGATTAGGTAGCCTCAGTTCTGTAGTGGGACAGCTTTTAGAAGGGTTAATATGGTGTAATATACAAGAATATGTATATTTGAACATGATTATAAGTAGGAGTCAACATGGATTTATGAGGGGTAGGTCATGTCAAACAAATCTAATTACATAGTTACATAGTTAAATAGTTACATAGTAATTAAGGTTGAAAAAAGACTTTCAGTCCATCAAGTTCAACCTTTTAAGATCTCCTCTGATCTGCAATATGCGGATTAGTTATTAATTAATTAGTTGTTAATTAATTATTAATCATTTATTTAATTATTTATTTTTTGTTAAATTTTTTTGAATTATTAATTAATCCACAGGAAGGTAAACAGAAAAAAAAAAACAAGTGAAACTTAGCCAATCGTCTCAAAAGAAAAAAAAAAATCCTTCCTGACCACAGATACTAGCGATTGGATTTCTCCCTGGATCAATACTCTCTCTCTAATTATCCATGATAACCCTGAATTCCCTTTTAAGTAAAAATAAATAAATCCTGTCCCCTTTTAAAGTTATCTATCGAATCCGCTGTCACCACCTCCTCTGGTAGAGAATTCCACAGATTAACCACCCTTACTGTGAAGAACCCTTTTCTTTCTTTAAGGTTGAATCTTTTGTACTTCTTACCTCAAGGGATGTCCTGTTGTTAGTTGAAAACCTCTTGGAACAAAAAGCTTAAAGAAAGAAAAGGGATTGGACAATTTTCTAAATAAAAAGTCGTTCAGGTTTATCCTTGTTAATTAGAGAGTATTGATCTAGGGGCAAGTCCGATCGGCAGTATTTGGGGTCAGGAAGGAATGCATTTTTTTTTCTTTCTGAGACAAGTGGCAAAGTTTTACTTGGGTTTTTTTCTGTTTGCCTTCCTCTGGATCAATTAACAAATAATAATTAACCTAAAGAGACCGTAAAAGATTGAACTTGATGGACTAAAAGTCTTTTTCAACCTTAATTACTGTGTAATACTATGTAAAGATGTCAGAAGAGGTATCAAGTGCACAAGCAACTGGTGGTGGCCCTCCAGCAATGTTCTAATGAGCGGTAGAGGATGCTGAGGAATTGGATGCAGCCAGATACCCTGCCAGGTGAATATCTTAAACATTATGAGCCTGATTCAATTGAGCTTTTGCAAGTTACTGTAGCCCGTAAGTGAGGTCTCAGGTTAATTTGCAAATTCAATTGGCGTCTTTTTGCGGTCTCTGAACAGGATACGAATTACAGCCTTTGCGTTGGTTAAACCCGTAACTTACAGCCTCACAAAGCTTTTGATCTTTCACTTTTGCAAGAGTTATGATGGCTACAATTGCGAATCGCTATTCAATTGCTCCAATTCCCCAAGCCCGCAAATAGTTTCATACCTGTAAATGGCAAATGAAGGAGAAAATCCTAAGAGTGCTAGAGAGGACTCGCAAGGGGGTCAAACACCTATTAGTAGCACTGTAAATGCAAATATAAAACAATACTTTACTGTAAATAACGGGGAAAGTGATGGAAGACATTAGAATTAATTGCACAGCAGTCTAAAGCTCGCAAATAGGCAGTATATAAGATTTTTTTTTTATATTTCATTTTGGGGTTAAATTGTTCTCGGGTTTCAATTAGTTAATACATTTCAGGCCACCCACATAGACTAGAACAGTATTGGTATTCATTTTCATCATTTTGTATTTTGCAGTTTTTGGAGTCCGATCGCATAACAGACCCCCAAACCTAATTAATTGACATGTAACCTCCATGTTTTACTGCCGTAATAATAACTGTCTCATTTTCTAATGGCTGATTTGAAATGGGAGTTTACGGTCTTGCTTAATTGATTATGTTCCTGCCCTGAACTGCTATGAACCAGTGCATGGTTTACAGAGTCGGCTTTGGGCCAGTAACTTGCGGGCTTGACCAATTGAATAGCTCTGGAATCTGAGATGAATGGCTTGCAATTGAATCTGGCCCTATATTTTCGACCCTTACACACTATCTGGCCAGACCCCCTCTGTCTTGAAGCCTCCACCTTCTCCTACACCTTTATCTATGCCTCCACCTGCATCTTCTCTAAGACCAACACTTAGGAGAGGGCATGGTGGCAAAGATGGAGGTGGTCTATGACTAGACAAATGAGGGGACAGGATCTGCATTTCATTTAATACTTCTCAAATACAGTCCTCAGTGAAAATCTATTGGACAAAATGTTAATACCTGGTCACAGAGTAGATGACCATGGCCCATGTGATGATGATATATAATAACCATGTGGCTAGCCACCATCATATAGTCCCTGATAAACTTATCTGTGGATACGGATGGTTATGTTTTACATTTCACCAATTGATGGTCACTAAGGATTGCAGTCCTTATGTTGATGGGCTTGGGTCAATCCTGTTCCCCCCTACCCCTAGGTGCCTGGGAGTTTGCTAATACTAGCTTTATAGCTTCCATATGGCAGGGGTTAATTAGCCATTGCCTGCTCATGGCATCTTGGTTTTATACCAGGATCTGAAAACAGCAAGGAAGTGATAAGATAATGTGAACAGTAGCTACGAGGCCAGATTGTCTGAATGAGGGTTTTATGCAGTAAGATTTCCCAGGGAAAGTTACAAAATGGCAGTAACATGGCATACTAAATAGAAAGATTAATGTTTCCCTCATCACAAACTCTTATTTCTAAGGTGCACCAAACTAATTGTATTAGCTAACATTATGATAATATTGTTGCCACATAGGGAATCGTGAAGAGTGCAGTAATTACTACTACTACTGCAGTAGCTACTAGTGCCCTACAACCAGCACTAGTAAAATGGTAACTATTACCTCCTATTCAGTCCCTAGACATAACTGTTTTCTCTATGTAACAACAAATACATAGTTTAGTACTATGTCACTGCACTAGACAGGGTTGTAACTTTATATCATAGTGGCATATTCTGAACACATCATAAATGCTTTAAACATTACAAAAACAATGAGATACAAGTAATCATCCATTTCTTAAGAACGGTGTGGGTAGGTGGAGCATAGGACGTCACAATACATGCTGAAAGCTAGCATTAATTCTGTAACCTTCAGCTTCCAGTTTAGTATTGGATCTTTTTACTTTCCTGTCACAGAAATGTCACCATGTGATATTGTTTTTTTGGTGGCAGATGATATAGATGATGTAAGGAAGGACACCACGTTCGCATCTGTGCCTTCAAGGATATCCCACCTCAGATGGGCAGGTAGTATGGTGGGAGTAAATAGTAATGGCTCACCAATGCTAGCGGGAGGTAAGAATAGTGGTAAGGCAAAGCAAGTATGTGGTTGGATTTCTAGGTGTACCATAATATTCTCCATAGAATTGATAGATGTTGCCATATCCACGATCATGCACTGGCGCTTGAGAATAGATCTTTGGCTAGGTTTGGTGGAGGCAGTTGGTAAGGCCTTGCAGTATGGAGAAGCCGATAGTTCTCAATATTTCGGGCAGATGTAGGGTATGGGATGCCTCAATGGTTGATTTCTGGATCAGTTCTGTGACTGATGGATCTCTGCCAGGAGAGGAAGCTGCCTGAGAAGGTAGACTCTCGACATCAGACAGAATGAGGTCTGCCATTGTAATGGTCTGAAATGAATTGAGGAATTAGTAGGTGTACAAATAGAGTTATGAGCTCCTTTATGGGGGTTGTTTGAGTGATGATGTGTGATAATGGTTAAAGTTAAAATGTTGCTAATGATTATACTGTATCTGGGATTTGTAACCTGAGAGAATATATAAAAATTATGTTTTAAAGCATTGCTTATAAAAGTTAGATTTAACAACTTTGCATTTTTATGGAAATAAGTATTTTTTGGAAATATATATTTTTAATCTGTCAAACAACAGGGCAGCCTGATAATAGTGTTTATCTTGGATGTGTCAGTGTTATCATTATTTATTTATTCAATGGTTCATTTTAGTAGCTCTCATGCTGTTTCCAATATGACACTTTGCATTCCTGTTTTGTGAAATCAGAGCAGCTTCAGATTACATGAAATCTATGATAAACTACAATACACAGCTAAAATTATAATAATCACCAAGAATAGACTTCAAAGGTTAACTCTTCCTTGCATTTTCGCATGTTCAAGAGCAATCTATTAAAACATTTATGAAACTGTATACTATTTAGATAAATTACAAAGAATAAAGGCCTTTTTTAAAATTGTTATGTGCATGTTATAAATAAAGTTAAAAATGAATAATGTCAATTGTATATTTTTGACACTGGATAATATCAAAATGATCTGGATAATGTTATCAGCCTACATTTCTATCTTTATACCAAATGTATGCATTTTAAATAACATAAACATAGTACTGGCATGTGTCAAGGCTGGAATCTGAAGTATCAATAAAAGTTGGAGAATGCCCACAAATAACAGTTGGGAGATTAAATAACAATTGATTCTTACTAACCTATGATGAACTAACCCTATATGCAGTTTGGTTGAGTGAGTGGATATTACAAATGGACTGTATTGTACACTTTAAATTGGACAAAGTGATATTTTAGATAAATGCTCTACCCAGTTTTTGGACTTGGCTATTGACTCCATAGGGAAATTATTAATTCTATTTGTTGCTTTGTATGAACAAAACATATGGGTACATTTTGTTAAACTACCAGAGGAAGTGAGATTTCTATATATTGTAATGAGTTTTACTGGTTTAGATGGCATGGGTGATCATTTAGTTAACGGCAAACCCATAGAAGGATATCATGCAATCCACATTTTTTTGTTTCAAAGATTTTTTATTCAACAGCTTTTATGTTACATAACAAACAATTACATTGCAAACATCTGTTAACTGAAATTATTGAGATAATTGTGTCTATTGTTATTAAAATATAGTATTCATATCAATAAACAATCATTCAGCCAGATATCTCACATTTTTTTCCTTTTTTGGTGATGGTTTTAAGTAAATACACAATTAAAGTTCCACTTCTAAATGTTCCTCACTACATCCATTCCTATGATCTCCCGTGCCACCCTCAGTACCTTTTGTCGTCTAGATGAGTTGCCTCTCCGCTTCCCAGCTCTACCCGTTCCAGTCCGCTCCACACTCCGCTCCCCGGACAAGCCACCGCTGTTAGCCAAAGTGTAATTCTCTTTCCTGTCCAGACCTTACAATGTGCTATCTGTAAACTGAATCCAAGGTTCCCAAATTTCTAGGTAAATTTGGTGAGTGTCCAACAAAGTGTGAGTCATTCTTTCGTTAATGCAAAGATAATTTATTTTGTTTATGACTTCCTGAAATTGGATATGACTGCTTTTCCATCTTCTAGCAATTATATTTTTGGCGGCGAAAAAAATCATTTGGGCCAATTTGTTCCCCTTATTACCCAGCCCCTGGTAATGAATTCCCAACAGACAAGTCGAGATTGATGGTTCTAGGGGAGATTTAAGAATCCGTGAAGCTAATTTGGTAGCTTCAATCCAAATATTAGCCACTCTAGGACATTTCCACCACGTATGAATAAAGTCTCCCCTTCCCTGGCATCCTCTAAAGCACCTATCTGAAGTTGTTGGAGATAGCTTATTTAGCCTGGCAGGAGTCATGTATGCCCGGTGTAAGATTTTCAACAAGGTTTCTAGCAAGCTATAGTTATATGAGCCTTAGGCTCAGAAAGGATTCCGCCCATTTGTCCCCCTCCCAGTTTTGTTGCATGTCTATCTCCCATTTCAATGTGTAAGCAGGCTTCCACAAAGCCTTTGGGGCATTAAACATAGTGTACAGTGAGCCTAAGGTTCCTCTAGTTAAGTTTGTGTTTTTACATATTATTGACATCCACGATTCTTTGGGCGGGCCATGAATCCTATGTATCTCCTCAACCCAATGTCTAATTTTGATGTAGTTAAACATTTCTTGGTGTGGTATCCCTATTTTCCTGTACATTTCTGCCCAAGAAATAATTCTATCGCCCTCAAACCATGCCTCAAGTTTGTCTAAATTGTGTGTGGTCCAGAATGCTATGGAGTCAGCTGTGAGGGTGGTCGCTAGAGAGGTTGATGTAAAGATTGAAGTAAGAGGTGATACGGGGTGAATCAGTTTATGTTCCTTCCTAGCCCATTTCCATATTTTCACCGTAAATTTAGTTATAGGGTTATGGATTAGAGAGTCAAACGTGTGGGAACTCGGAGCCCATAAAATGATTTCCCATTTTAATTGGGCCATTTGTAGCTCTTCAATAAAAACCCAATTGGGCTGTAGGGTGGTAGAATGTATTAACGGTATAGAGGCAATTTGAGCTACCTTAAAGTAGGTACTGAAATTAGGGCAGGATAATCCTCCTCTAGACCTGTTATTAATTTGGATCGGCAGAGTCCTGGCCAGATAAAGCAGCCTCGGCAAGATGTTCATCTTGACCATGGCTATTCGGCCCATTCACGAAATCTGCCTTTTTGTCCAGCTGTCTAAGTCCCTTCGAAGAGTCTTAAATAGGGGTGGGTAATTGGTTTTATAAATATCCGCTAGTGAGTTAGTCAACTTTATCCCTAAATAGTTAATGTAAGAGGCAGGCCATAGAAAGTTGTGTACCCTTTTCAGTTGGTCCAAGATGTCCCCAGGAATGCCCACACTTAAGGCTTCTGTCTTGCTATGATTCAATATCAGTCCAGAGAGAGTGCTATATTCATTGATTGTGCCCAGTAGGGCGTCTATGGAGGAGCCAGGATTCGAGAGGGTGCACAGTAGGTCGTCAGCAAACAAAGAACATTTTAGATGCTGATGTCCCACCCGCACCCCCTCTATAGAGGAGTTTGCTCTTATCGCCTGGGCCAAGGGCTCTATGGCCAAAGTAAAGAGCAGCGGCGACAGAGGGCACCCCTGTCTCGTGCCTCTCTCTATATTAATACTAGCCGTCTGGGAGCCTGGTAATTTTAAAGTGGCCTTGGGTAGCGTGTAGTAAGTGTGTAATAAGTTTAAGAAGTTGCCTTCAAACCCAAACTTTGCTAACGTGGCAAATAGAAAGGGCCACTCTAAGGTGTCAAACTCTTTCTCTATGTCCAATGCAAGCAGGCAGACCGGGGACCCCCTAGACCTAGCCAAATGGATGACATTTAGAGTTCTCCTGATGTTGTCGCCAGTTTGTCTATGCGGGATGAACCCTGACTGGTCTTTGTGAATGAAGGAGGGAAGGAATATTGAAATCCTTTGAGAGAAGATCTTGGCAAGCAACTTGTCATCCCCATTAAGCAGTGAGATAGGTCTATAGTTCTTGGCATCTCTCTGATCTCTACCCTCTTTAGGGAATATTGTTAAGTCGGCATGGTTTAGTTCTGGGGGGGTAATCTCCCCTCTCAGTATCGAGTTAAAGAGATTACATAGATGAGGAGCCAGAAGTGTTGAGAATTTCTTATAGTAGATATTGGTGAACCCATCCGGGCCCGGGGATTTTCCTAGTTTTAGTTCCTTAATCGCTTCTAGAACTTCCTTGATAGTAACTTCCTTATTTAGAGAGTGTAAGTCAGCGGGCGAAATCTGAGGAAGGTCCAGTAAATTTAAGTAAGAAGCAATGTTATTTTCCATGGCCACCTGTTTAGTGGAGTATATATTTTGGTGATATTCCCTAAAAACTTTTTGTATTTCATTTTTGCTATATATGAGGTCGCCCTCTTTATTCCTGATTTGGGAAATCCTGGATTGGGCGTACTTTGCTCTCAGGCTTCTGGCTAACAATTTATCCGGTTTATTCGCTTTATTGTAAAACAAATGCTGCGTCCGTCTCACTGCCTTGTCTGTTTTTATGGACAATACGCTATCTAGCTCCAGCCTCGTCTTATCTATCTCTGTTCTCAGGGAGGAGGAGGGGGAGAGCTGATTTCGAAGCTCCAGTCATGCCAATTTGCTCGCAAGATCTCTCTCCCTTTGTAGATTCTGTTTTTTGAACTGAGAAGCCAATTTGATGCACACTCCTCTTATAAAGGCTTTATGTGCCATCCAAACCCATCCCGCTCCCGTCTCCCTGCCCGCATTGGACCCAAAGAAGTCTAGCAACTCTCTCTCTATCTGCTCCTGAGTTGAAGGCAGTGAGATTTGGTATTCATTCAGCCTCCAGGTGTAAGTCATGCTGAATTGACTTCCCAGGTCCACTTCCAATAAAACTGCTGAATGGTCGGACCAAGTGAAAGGCACTATAGTCGCTCTGTGTGAGCTGTCAAGAAGTGAGCTGCTAATGTAAATAGTGTCAATGCGCGAGTAGGAGCCATGTGTGGGTGAATAAAAAGTAAACTCTTTCCCTCTCGGGTGAAGTCCCCTCCAGGCATCTACCAGGCTAACAGAGTGCAGGAGTTTCTTAATTTGTCTAATTTTGTTGGAGAATCGGTCACTCGCTGGAGCCCTAGATTTGTCCGCCTTTGGGTCTAAGACTAAATTGAAATCCCCTCCTACCACTAAGTTCCCCCAGTCCCCCCCTTCCAGTGCCCTTAAAAATCTTATTAGGGCCTTATGTGGCGCCGTTGTGGGGGCATAAAAGGAAGCCAGAGAAATCGTGTTTCCCAAGATTGTACCTTTTATAATGATAAAGTACCCTTCACGGTCTACCAGTTTGGATGTTAAGTGGAATTGGAGGTTCCTATGTAGCAATATTGCTACTCCCTCTTTTTTTGAAGTGTGGGTGGAATGGAAGAATTGAGGGTAATCTTTATTAAGATATGTAGGGGTCTTATGCCTAGCGAAGTGGGTCTCCTGTAGGAATATTACAGATGGTTTGTAAGTCTTATAGTATAAAAAGGCCTTCCTCCGCTTGAAAGGAGAGTTAAAGCCCTTCACGTTGTGAGTGAGTACTGTTATGGGCATGGGTAAATTAATAAGGTGTCTGTCAGATATGCTGAATTAGCTTTACCTTTCCGGCGAGCTGTCGAGGAGGGAGTGAGGAGCGGCTCCTCCTTCTGGAGGTGTGGAAGTGGCTGAGCCCTGGATGAGCGAGTTCTAGCAGGCTTGATTCTAGTTAGAATATAAAAGCAAAAGTGCGTGAGTTTAGATGCCACCCCCTGGTGCCTTATCATAAAAAACAGTTGGCTTAATTTTGGCTCGGATAATGTAATTATGAATGGGATTAGATTGTGCCCGTTGACCTGCAAACAGGCAGCCACTAGAGCCTCCACCAAATAAGGAGTTTAAATTATTTGGATGGTGATTGACATTAGGAGGTCGGGTAAGCAGCGTAATTAGCTGATCCCAGCTTAGATATACTCTAAAAATGTATGCTTTGGCAGGGACACAGTAATCAGAGAGTGAATTGCTTAGTTCCGAACCCAGTACAGGGTGGTTGAGCACCGGTTGGTAAGTAAATGGTAGGTGAGCACAAATACAGAAAGTTGTGAGAAGAACAAATAGAGTGGTTATTGAAAAATCAAGCATTCTTAGGACCTCTAGCCCTAACCTATTCCTGTCAAACCGTTAAAGTACTAGCAGGTTCCGCTTCAGGTCCTGCCGGCAAGGACAATTATAAATAAGATAAAAAGGAGTGTTACCGTAATAGAGTAGCCAGATCTATAGATAATTAAATTACATTAATAACAAAACTCTTTACATAAATTATAAACAGTAGAAACAGCTAAACCTAGACCAGCCAGAGGGGTCTCGCCAGGCTAAGTATTATTCCCTCAATTAGCAACAGTAGGTGTTTCTTTAACAATCTACTACAACCTGCTAGGTAGGAAGGAAAAGCAAAGCATGGGTTAATAACAGTTCAAAAGTCTTTTGTCAACTGGGTACAACTCGTAGCAAAAGTCCTGAGTTCCTCCGGGAGCCAGCCCAAAAGGCAAGAAGTAGGGGGGAAAGGTAGTACAGAACAGTTAGCTCAGTTCTGAGCAACCTTCCTGAGAGTCTCCCCTAGGTAGCATCAAAAAAGCAAACAAAAAAAAGCAAAAAGGA
Source organism: Discoglossus pictus (assembly GCA_027410445.1). Taxonomy (NCBI): domain Eukaryota; kingdom Metazoa; phylum Chordata; class Amphibia; order Anura; family Alytidae; genus Discoglossus; species Discoglossus pictus. The sequence goes on along the minus strand of CM050167.1, from coordinate 258,792,426 downwards.
AACAGGACTTTTTGATAGCATGGTGCCTCTTTAGTTGAACCCTCGTTTTGAACAGTCCTGAGGAAAAAAGACAATTGTGCTAGTGTGTCAGCGTGTCCATGTTTTGGCTGGGGCGTCTGTTGGCAGTTTTTGAGACGTGATCAGCAGGCCTCTTTTGTCTGGTCACTTCAGACCATTGTCTCTTTGGAAGAGGCAAAGTTGCTGAAGCAGATGCCATAGGGGCTGGGTCCCCCCCATTTAGTTCTAGACGCTTAAGAAGCTCTTGGCAGTCATCTAGGGAGCGTGTTGTATATTGGATACCTCCCACAGAAAAGATCAGGGCAAAGGGGAATCCCCAGCGATATCTGATGCCATGGAGTAGTAGCACTTCCAGGGCCGGCTTCATCAGCCTCCGTCTTTGTAGCGTAGTTGGAGAAAGATCCGCAAAAACTGGAGCTTAGCCCCGTCAGGACCACTGATCGAGGTCTTGTTGCGGGTAGCTGCGAGGATCAGGTCTCTGGATTGTTGGCGCAGAAGCCTGACAATGATGTCTTTAGGGAGGTCTTGATTGCGGCTCCCCCCATGGGCTCTGTGGGCTCGCTCTACCTCCCACTCGTGGTCCGGGTATCCTGAGAGGATCTCATCTATCGTGCCCTTAAGGTAGCGTGGTAGATCGACTATAGCCGTGGGGACGCCTCTAATCCTCAAATTAAATCTTCTGGATCTATTCTCCAAGTCCTCCAACTTATCTTCTATATCCGAGATACAGGAGGAATTGCCAGCAATGTTGGCCCTGTCCTTCTCCTGTGCCTCTACCACTTGGTCCATGGTTTCCTCAAGTTGATGGGTCCTCTGTCCGATCTCTTGTATGTCTTTTTGCAGTGCCGTGACTGCTCCGTTGATATGGGAGGCCAGGAGCGCTTCAATTCTTGCCATTGAGGCACTATTGATGGATACCTCCGGCTGTAAGGTTACCTCCTGAGAGTCTAAATCTGAGATGTCCGATTGCTCTGAGGCGAGGTCTTGTGCCGGTGTTTCCAATGCTTCCAGAGTTTTAAAATGCTCGTCAATTTTTTTTGACGGTAAGGATTTTTTTTCCCCCATTTCTGCGCCGCTGATTGTCTCCGGTTTGGCTGTTGGATGCCTAGGCATTTAGCCAGTTGCTCTGATGAGAACCCTCCGCTTCAGCTATATCCTCTCAGGTAATTAGATCTGCTGTGTTTGGTGCTGTCGGGATACACCCAGTTCCTATAATTTTGTCTTGGTGTTTTTGTGGTCCTTGCCGGCTAGAACCATGTAGGGCCGCTGTAGTTACATCTCAATGTATTGTTGAGCTCTGTCAATCATGTGCTCTCAGTAGGCCCAAGCTGCTTTCATCAATGTCCCACTAGATGGCGTCAATGCTCTGTCTGGTGCGGGTGATGTATCTTGTTGAATGCTGGACTGCACTATTTTCTGAGCACCAGTAGGTGGCAGTGCTGCTCCCTCCAGTGATAATAGGATGTTTGGTGTGTTGTTGTACCAATACTGAACACAGGCCATGGCTGAAGCAGTTATATAAGGAAAGGTAAATCTTGTTACCGTTAGTAATGAGGCAGTAGTAATGAAGATGAAAATAAAGAGGTTGCATGCCCCCTTCTGCAGTCTTATAAGCAGTGCAAAGTCTTTGTCCCCTTAGGGTCAGTATCTAGGCCTTAGAATCTTAAAGTCCTGAGCAAGCCCTTATATTACTTGAGTCAGGGAGCAGTGAGGTCACCCTTTAGTGTCCCTTTGGAGTGTTTTTAACTGTACAGGTCCCTGAGCTTTTGGGAGCCAAGAGTATTAAAGCCTCCCTTTAGTGCCTCTACAGCCTTGCTGCTACTAAAAACACTACAAACCTAATCTTTTCTGGGCCTCTCACACAGTCTCTTCTTGTTAGGGTGCAACTTGCAGCTTCTGGATCCCAAAACTTGATTTTTAAAACAAGCTGGGTCCTCCTGTGCACAATCCTGGTCATATATATCAATTTGGTGATAGATAAGTCACTTTATATATGGTCTTAAATGTTTTTTTTCAGCAGAAACACACATCCTCTTTCATATATTATAGCTTTGAGAGATAAGCTGCTGGGTCTTCTTCTCTTAAAAAGTAATACAGTTTATTGTGTACCATATCTTTAGATTATTACACAGACTAGATCTTCAGTAGTATAAGGCAAAGAATTGTATAGGTTTGAAACAGACAGGCAATATGAGTCATTACCAACCTTAAGTAGGCATGTTGTTTATCAGTGTTTCAGAGACTCCTTTGTTCTGGTTCAGCTGCAAATCTCAGGAAAAAAGTTGCCAAACTTGATTTTTAAAGCCAGCTGGGTCCTCCTGTGTGCAAATTTGTTGATTTGGTGATAGAGAAGTTACTTTATATATAATTTTCATGCTTTTTAAAGCCTTATTGCTGGGAGCTATGTTGTTTTGCTTCCTCCCTGTTTGCTGCTAGCCACACCCTCCTGCAATCCACATTTTAATGTGCGAATATACTATAGTTTTTAGGGTGTCTCAGGTTGTCTTGTTCTTTTAAGAGTAATAGTAAAGTACCTGAATTTTGTTTAAGGAATATCTCTGGACTATTGGACAACTGTTAAAGGAACATAGAACACAATTATTCTTGTATTCATTTAAAAAGAGCATGCTTTAAGTATTAAAAAACTATTAGCCTTATTAAATTGCAATTCTGCAAATTTAAAAGGGCTCTATTTAATCACATAGCATATTTTTTACAGAAGTTTTTAGTTAGTGAACTTCTATCCAAAAGCAAGGTCTTCACTAACTAAAATCTTCTGTAAAAAAAGATGCTGTGTGCTTAAATAGAGCCCTTTTAAATTTGCTGAATCACAATTTAAGAAGGCTGCATGTTTTGCATGAAAAAAGTAACGCCTGTTTAAACTTCCTTGAGACTTACAGAAATTGCACAGATCATATGTATGTCTCTATAGACCATTGGTAGACAAATATAAGTCATACACCTATATTACTGGTCACTGGCAGACAGGGGCAAGACCCAGAGCAGTTAAGAATTTGAATCATTTTATTCTGCTTTCAGATGCAACAAAGCAAAATAAGCTTTCAATGTCCCTTTTAGTTAGTTAGTTCACACATAATGGAAATTTTTAGGTGAGATTATGTATGTATGCTAAGACTAGGAGTCTTTATTATTATTTTTGCTGTTGCTATATTAATAACAATTATTATTATTATTATTAATAATAATAATAATTGCATTATTACATTATACTGAACAGTGATTATTTGAATAATATAACAATATGTTTTCATAAGTATATATTACATGAATCATAAAATATTCATTATAGTACATTATAGGCCCATATGTATACTACCTTTCAATTAAATTACAGGTAACCTCTAATAGATCAAGATGATAGGGAAATCAAACCAAACGATTTGCACTCTGTTGGTACTTAAACAACATGATCAAGTCAGCTGACACATCATACACACCCACACTGACAAGGCCCATAAAGGCCGAAACGCGTCTAAGGGTTTGCTGTTTCTCCTGTTCAGGATAGAATTGCCTGGTATTTCAGGGCTGGGTCATTCTAGTGAGTGAGACCAGACTGATATACTACAGGATATTTCTCCCTGTGAAGGGCACAAGTGAGCTAAAAGAGGTTGCTTTCAGAGTGAGTTATCATGTCCATAGAACTAACCTATTACACTGACTTGTTTACACCCACAGATAGACCAAACTGTCTGCAACCAAACACTTTGCAGTTTTCTGTTTGAATAGCAAGTCTGACTTGTGGAGCAATGTACATGACAGATTGCATTTCAGTTCATGCACTTTTTAGTGCACTATTGTGCAAAAACATACCTGCTCCAAAATGTTCCAAAGGAATGCAATCAGCATTGTTCAAACTGATCCTATCCCTGATTTGATTTAAAAGTGTAGATTTAGAAAATGAATTATTACATGTTTTAAAAGCTGATAAGTAACTCACTATCCCATCTTTAGCCTTATCTCCTTCTATTGTGCTTCATGGTTACTGGCATATCCCATGACCAGGTTCAATCTCATGGCTTAACATGAGTATAACATGCATGACAGTCTGGTACCACCACAGCTACAGATATGTGTTCTATGTACAGATCTTTATACTGATTGGTTGTTGTTAAGCCCTGGTCTTCCTACCAGCTAATCAAAACCTTATCAGGACTATTTATTTCTGCTCTGGAAAACTCTCAGTTGTTGTAGGTTCCTGTGACTGGAATTACTTATTTTTTTGCTCCTGTATCTTCCTGCTCTGATTTGCTAGAGAACCTGCTCAATTCCTGTTCCATAGTGGATTCATCTTTTGCTGTTGACCCGGATTGTTACTGATGTTGTTGGATTTCTGCCAGACCCTGATCTTTGGCTTGTCTGACAATTCGTTTGGCTATGCCCTGGGCCTTGCTACTTCAGACTTGCCATCCTTTAGTATTGTGCCCCTGAAGGGTTTAATCCGGACAACCTTAATATTACAACCGGTCTTTAATGGACCTGGGCAGGGTAGTCAATACCCTGCCTTCACGGGCATCTTTCTTGGGGGCCCTAAAGCTAAACTGTTTCAGATGGACCAAATACAAGACTTTAAAGAATCCTGTTTGTCTGGTCTTGGTCATAAGCTAGATGCCCATGAAAACTATTCATCTAATCTAGATTTGATAAATTTCACTGGTGCAAATGGCAGCATCACAGTTGCCTATAAATCCTCCCACAGCATATCACAGCCCACACCTACCTGCTTTGCAACCCTGCTCTAGTGATTAAACCTCCGGCTGAAGTTGCATTCAACAATGTTCCATACAATGGGAGCTCCAGCTGCCACTTTTCATCTGTCATATATGGTATATGTAATATCTTTACTTATAAATGAAGCGTTGGCCAGTGCAACACCACACTGGGAGAGGAATTAACCTACTGCCAATAACTCCCAAATATTTTTGTCTGAATGTATGAAGGTTTTCGACATCCATGGCCATAGCTTTGCATCTGGAAATGCACTGTTACATCTCCAGCAGGTGGAGGGGGGCACACTGTGGGACGGTATGCCATTGAGTTTTGAACTCTGGCTACTGGAGCTGGCTGGAATAATGAGGCGTAATTGGCAGTCTGCACACACTGGCATTTTCTGAACTCACCCATTAAGATATAGCAGACTCTCTGAAAGTTTTATCTGCTTGGTTACCCCCCAAAAAAGACCTACATCTTTACATCTTTAATGCAATAAGAGAACTTCTCAGTCCAAAGTCTCAAGCCAATAGACTCTACTCATCTCTCTGAGGTAGAGTGAAAAAAAAGACATGCTGAAGACGGTGCCTTTATTGTGGAACAAAAAGACATTTCATAAGAACCTTTTCTACTTGGCTAGGAAAAGGCCACATCTGTTAGTGATGGGCGATTGTTAGACCTATCCTCATTAGTCCCTTCATCTTCTACATTTCGACTCCTGGTATCAATTCGTCTTTCTCTGGAGCCTCAACAAATTGAAACACAAGCCCTTATTCTTGCTGGCTCTGCAGGAAATTCTGACTTGGCCAAAAACATTTGGTGCTACTTTCTACCAGATCTCTATTGGGCTCTGGAAAGATTGAACTTGAGACTACTCAGTTTTAATGCATTCAACTGGTTATTCTGTCTCACTCTACCATTCCAGAAAGTTTGGTGTATCCTCAATTAATTGGCAAGAAAACCAGATATCAGAATGGAGCCTGAAATATGTAGAGACTTACATAACCAAGGCTGTTTCTAAGATCCATCTGGAAACTCCTCTGCAGTCTCAAGTCAATCTTAACCACAGTATGAGAGTTTTTTTTAAATCTATTCAGCAAAGCCAAAGCTGATATTCTGCCGCCTTATCGTCTGTATGACTGCTCTATTAATTTGCTTCTTGGAGCGATCTATACATTGTCAGAGGCTAAGTCCAAAGCCATGTCAGCATGTTGTGCATTGACTATTGGGGTTTGAACAAGATCACATTGAAGGACTGCTATCTCATTACACTGATTTCTGCACTATTGGATTGCATCTAAAATCTTTGCTAAGCTTAATCCCTGAGGAGCTTGTAACTTAATGTGTATCAGGGAAGGAGACAAATGGAAAACTGCATTCAATACCAGAGATAGACATTATGAAAATACGGTTGTGTAAACTGACCAATGCAATGCTCCAGTGTTGTATTAGTGAAATTGTTCATGACTGATTATGCCCATTTTTGCTGGTCTATTTGGATGACATATTCATTTTCTCACCAGATCCAGCCACATGTAGACTTGTAAGTTAGTAAGGTATTACAATATTTATAAGAGAACCACCTATATGCAAAACTGGAGAAACACTGTTTTCAGGTGTCCTTTCTGGTTTTTATCCAGTCTTCTGATGGAGGCAAACAGAGCATTGGTATTGTAAACTATTACAGGCATTTTATAAGTGTATTCTCAAAAATGTTAGCGCCTATCACTGCTCTTACTCGATAGGTGGCACTCCATGATTTTAATGTCCGGAACCTCAGGAAGGCTGCAGCAAACTAAAATTTGCATTCAGATCTGCACCAATCCTGTTACATCCTGACCCTACTAAGCCATTTGTGTTGGATGTAGATACTTCCAAAGTTGCTGCATGGGCAATAATGTCACAAAGGAGGACCAGTGGAGACTCACTCTAACTGTGTGCCTTCATGTCTAAAAAATTAAGATAAGAATTATGGTGGTAACCGAGAGTTATTGCAAACAGAATGATTGGGTTGATCTCCTACCGTTGGCTAAATTTTCCCATAATAACCAATAGTACTACTCCTTTTTGTGTACTTTTTTGCCTTTATATATATATATATATATATATATATATATATATATATATATATACATATAAATATATAAATATATATATATATACAACTACTGTGTGTGTGTATATATATATATATATATATATATATATATATAATGTATATATTGTTTGTAGATAACAGAATGCAAAAAATATATATATATTTTTTCAATTTCAATAAAGTAGATGCAAGGAACAGTGTTTGATTGGCTCTTTTCTAATCTTTACTATCGTTTAGAGGGCCGCATGATATTTTTGATATTTTCTCTCATGCCTAGTGGTTCAAAAGTGTAAATATACCATGAGACCCCTGCCAAGAAAGAGGGGAATCCTCTTTTTCTACAGAGGGGTCCCATGCCCTTTTATATGGTTTGAGTTGATGATAGGGGCTGTCACATCATATTTTTCCTGGCATCTTGGGGTACATGTGATCTTCATTTTATTCATCCCCTGTTATTTAGGACGATACAAAGGGCTCACATGCCTTTTTTGATAGAAAGCTTGGGAGGTTGGGGCTAATTTTGACCCCTCTCCCATCTTTGTTCTACTTCCTGGTGCCTATTGAATTTATGATAACCATTGTTCATGCCATGTACTAAAACTGACATCAATACCGAAAAATATTAATTAGTTTAATGAATTGTATATTTTATTAAAGTAAGCATGGGCAATTAAATGTTATGTTATTATACTACTAGCGACTTGACCATCAAAAATGACGGGGCAATAAAATTGTAAGGCAGGTAATGCCGTTTGCCACAGAAAGTAAGTATTTTGGTCGTGTGAATACCTTGTGCGCTCATTGCGAGCCCCTCGGTTGGTGTATTTTTTATCAGAGCCGCTTTTGCACTCATTGTAAAGTCCGCGCTGATCTCCTTTTGGTGCTCATTGCGAGCCTCTCCCCTGGTGTACTTTGTCGTTTATTACAATCTTGTGGTGTGTTTTTTTTTTCTGTATATGTATTTTTTAATGACAATTAATTATTAAAATTATATATTTAATATACTTTACGTAATTGTAATTAATATATGCAGCAAGCAATGTGCTGAAGAGCTAACAATCTGTTTTGATGTTCCTGCAGCATACAATGTAGATTTGCACTGTTGTTGAGCTGAGGTGTAATTTTTAGGAATGTGTGAAGCATGTAGTGTAAATAGGCTGCGTGCACGAGGGGAAACTGTTTGCTTAGCTGTGTAATTCCGCATTTTGTAAGTTACTGTTGTTAAATGGCGGCGATTGTGTATGTGGTACGCGGGTATGGATGATTTTGCGTCCTTACTAATAGTGTATTTTGTTCCTTGTACGTTTTTTTGTAAAAGTCGTATGTGCTCGGTGGTGTTTTGCGGGTTTAGGGGTTGTATAGCCTCGTTTTCGGTTGTTTCGGCAGCTATTTTCGATTTGTTTACCGAGTGGCTAAACGCTGTAAATTAGACTTATATTTGCATGCAACCTGACTCCCAGACATCCTAGCTGTCCCCCCTTGCTGTGTGTAATTTTTTTTTTTGTTGTATTTTGTGTGTTTTTCTTGTTTTTTGCTGTTCGCGGTTCGCCCGTTAAGTTCGTATTTTTGCTACCTCGTAATTTTGAATTTTTGTTCCTCGCACATCCTTGTTAAAAGTTGTACATGCCTGGCTGTTATTTGCAGGTTTTGGGTCATGTAGCCTCGTTTTAATTTTTTTCCGTCCGCCATGTTTTTTCTCGCTTAGCCGATTTTCAAGTTCCAAAACTCCTTAAATTCGACTTTAATTGGGAGGCAACCTCACTGTTTTTAAGGCACCATAGAGTCTCCGCCTCTGCAAATGCGGCCCCTCGCTATGCGAGGGTGCGCATTTGTCTTGCATATCTGGGTTGTTTTTAACTGCGAGTAAGGCGCTGTAGAGCCTCCACTTCCGCAAATGCCAAACTGCGTCCCTCATTTTGCGAGGGACGCAGTTCTTACGAGCTCGCTTTGCGAGCTCTCAAAGCGTGATGACAAAATGGTTTAAATAACCATAGTTAGAGAGAAGACACTCATCTGTATTACATTTTTTATACATCCATATGTTAAAAACTTTCTTAGTAGGCAAGATATGATAAGCTTCTTGCTCTATTCATTGCCTTCAATCCTTGCATTAAATACAGTGCAAAACAAACATCTGCAGTCATTATTCAAAACATTATTTCTAAGATGTCTTTGTGTTGGACCTAAACACACCAAGCATTTAAACTCTGCCCTAGTCAACAAGCTAAACTGTTAAGGTGACCAGTCAGCCTATGAAAATATCATTACTTAATCAAGGTGCACTGAGAAATTACCAGGGTGACCAGAAATCTGTAGATTTCATGACCTTACATTAAACTACTTAATAAGCAACAGATTCAGAGAAGTGTTTTGCTAAAATGATCTTGGAAGATATCATCTTACATGTTACATTTGCTTCTTTGTAGTATAAAATTGTAATCCCAGTGTAGAGAACACAGATTCTTTCAAATTCTTATAGGAAAGAAAATCTGCAGCTGTAATATATATCATACTAAGGGCCTCATTCTATTAGCGGCCGTAAATCGGCCGTAAATCGGCCGTAAGGCTGCGATTCCTTGCGGGGGTTCAGTTAACTCGCGATTCTATTATACGGCCCCGCAAGGATCTCCTCTTACGGCCGGCCGCATATCTTGGAACCGGCCGTAAGCTGTGAAATCTAAAAACGCAAAAATAAATTCAAGCCTGCACTGTACAGCTCTGTAAATGCTAGGGATCATATTGGGGGACATGAGGATTAAAAGTAACCCACTCTCAAGCTTGCACATCAGCCCAAACCAAAGTTCAAATTAACTGTTTATTTTCCGGCTGCGGCGTGGGCGGGTCTGAGGTGCTCCAAGCACTCTGGACTTTTTACATGGATATTTTACGGATATTAAAAATAAAATATTTTACGGATTTGAGTATAGGATAATTATGTGCTATTTTTTCTAACACCTAAAATCCCTTCATACTCTTCTCAAAGTGCAGGATGGCTTTATTTGAGCTATTTTATGTGCTTAATTGGTGCTAGCGGGACCTCTTTCCTGCAAGTAAGCAGCGGCTCGTTTTTAGCCTTGCAGAGAGGGTTCCCGGAGCAATTGAATTGCAAATAGGAATTTCTTACGGCCGAAACTCTTGCGGCCGTTTTAGATCAAAGGCTTTCCTCCGGCGCGAGCGGCCGCAAGAGATAGCAAGGCGTCGGCCGCAAGCCTGCCGGAGCCCCCGGCCGTAAGGGAATAGAATAGCCGAATAGCTTGCGGCCGGTCCTTGCGGCCCCGCAACGGCTGCGGCCGCTAATAGAATGAGGCCCCTAAGTATTTAATAATAATCAAAATCCAGCTGTGTTTTATGGTCATTTTACCAATAGTATATCTTGGAGTTGTGGAGCATACATCTAATATAATGCAATCAGCATCTTTTTTTATGAAAACACACCGAAAGCATCTTTTTTATGAAAAAAACACTGAAAGAATTAGATAAAACGGCATAAAATGTACCACTAAATGCACAGTCCTCATATCCCCTGCTGTATCTGACAACAGACATTGTATAGCAGCATGATTTTTTCAGATATCACTTCCTGGCTCTTTTCACTCTTTTCTGAACTGTCAATGTTAAATGAGCAATGGCGATTCAAAATGCTCTTGTTACCTGAGAGGAAGTCTAGAACTAATGAGCGGCTCTAGCTCGTACTGAGATGTAAAGACTGGTTCAACTCGACCTTGTGTACCCATCCTGTCAAGATCATAAGGACTTGTAGGTGACATTTGTATTGTTTCTTGAGTTTTCTGCCCTTCATTTATGTTCTCATATTTTTCAGATGAAATGGAAAATGCTGAAGCCCAGAGGCTTAAAAAATGAAATATCTTGCTTTACAATAGAATCAAAGCAAATGGCACACTTCTCCTGAATATTGAAAAAAAAAATGAAACTGAAATTCTGAAACAGATTTCTTAACAGGGACTTTATGCTGGATGCAGTTTACAAATAACAGATTATATAAAGCAAAACTGAATCTTAATATATAATAAAAATGTAAGCAACTGGAATGTTATAGTAAATATTGTAATAAAAACAACATTCTGCATAGTATGTCATATTTTGATAGGCTAAAACTGTTTAAAATGTGTAAAATAAGAGGTGACAAAGGGTCAAGATAATTTTTGGGAAGTTCTCAAGTTGAATTCACTGTAGAACGTGACTTTGTCAAAGTAAAGAATGAGGATGTGTGTGACCTCATACACACCCAAAGTCAAAGATAGCATATTCATATAAAGTGATATGGTTAGATCGGAGCAAGGGAGGGAATGGAAATAGCTGGATTATGGTGGCTTGATATAATTTTGTATCGGTTTCTTGGGGGATTTTTAACAAGAAAGTGTAAAGATTGTGCAGAATTTGCAAATATGAAAAATATATTTATTATTTATTCATGTTAGATATGGAATGCAAATAGGTGAATATAATGTCAATGTATTAAATCTTACTGTATGATAATATTGGAATATACATGATCGCTACGAAAAATTCAAGTATTCCCCCACTTCCTACCTTTTATCTGAAGAAAAAAAGTTAGAATTGTGTGTAGCTTCTATGGCAGTTTATTAAAAAAAAGAAAGAAAAAAGACAACCTTTATGCACCTTTAGAAAAAACACCACTATTTACTAAATAAAGTACATAAACCAATCATTTAAAACTTAGAATTTGAATTAATGTGTTTGAAAAAGTTATATGGCAGTGGCAGACAATGCCCTCTCTTGAGATGATTTCAGATGGTCAGACCATAAACATTCAAGGTAAAAGCCTTGTAGCGTAATAAACAACTACACATAAATCTACAATAGTATATGCCTAAATAATTCTTGTTTGACTTGACAGTGAGAAAACATTTAATCCAGCAAAGGCCTATGCCCTCTATTCCATGGCTTCCATAAGAATTGAACTCGGTGAAGTTTACTTGTAAATCACCACCAAGCTATCGCTTCACACACTTAAATCTAACCTCCGATAAATGCCATCTGAGTTTTTGAAATGTCCCTAATGTCCTAAGCCCATAGTACCTGTCCCATAACTTTTAAAACAAATTCTATCACATGCCTCCTGTAACAATATTTGCTTAAGTTTACAAGAAAGTCTTTCCCTTGTCTGAAATTTTAATAACGCCTATGGGTACTTTCAACACCCCTGTAAATGTAGAAAAATGCCTTAGAGAAGCCTGGATGCTTCAAATCCATCTATATGAAGAAGATAGCATCCAATTTGTGTCAGATTAGAGGCTTGATTGCTCAAATCCGACACAATGAGGAGTTAATGCTGCTACCTCCTATGAGCCAGGGGATCCCTTGGTTCCCTCCTCAATACCCGCAACCCGCTATGATGGTATAGGGGTTAAGGTACCATGGGGGTACCATTATTTTACTTTAGTTGGGAAATTCCCTAGCTCATAGGAGGTAGTGGATATTAAGGGGGAATCCTGATGATCTTCTGGCTCTTAAGGGTAGCAGATATGAAGAGGAAATCCCAGGGGATAACCAGGCTCATTGATGGTAGTGGGAGTTGAAAGAGGATCATGCGGATCCCCTGTCTCAAAGGGCAAGCAGGTATGAAGGGTGAGTAGCAAATCATAGAGATAGGGGTTATAAAACCCCACATTACATTTTATCATTATTTAACTCCTACCCTGCCATTGGACGGGGTTTATATAGACAGATAGAGAGAAGTGAAGATTTTTGGGCTAGTGTAGTCTGTTGCAGTTAGTGGGTACCATTCTGTAGTGTTCTCATGAAGACTACTGGGTGGAGCATACTGCGAACACATGTTAGAGCTAGAGAGCTCCAGGCTGGCCCACTGGGTACAAGTCACTTAGTTTTATGGGATTCTTTCTTTTGTGGAAGTCATAGAATAGTTCTGGTAAGTAGCTTATCAGAACTCCCATAGATGCAAGTCAGCTTTCAGAGAATTCTTACAGGAGCCATGGAATGGATGCCTATACCACTTGTTCTTCATTTCTTTAGTTAGACATTAACTTGTCATTGGTCACAGAATTAAATGATGCATGAAACATTAATTCCATAACCCACATAAAAAAGTTTGTGGTGCAATTACATGCCTCTCATGTTTTTTTTAAGGTTCATACAAACATTCAGGGTCCTCTGTAATATTTTGCCTAATTAAATGCTTGCTACCTTTCTTAAGTGAACACATAGGAGTTTACAAGTGTAAATCATAAGTAGTCCCCCATAGCAGCACAACCCGCTAGTCAAATATTTACCTCTCCAGGTCTGTCAAACTGTCTGTCTCTCTCTGTCTCTATCTCTCTCTCTCTCTCTCTCTCTCTCACTATTCAATGTGTCATTGGGCCCTACCTTCCTCCCATCTCCACGTGTTTTGGGGTATGGGCCCTACTTCTGTAAATTATTGCTCTCTAGGACCACACTAACCTCTAAGAGCCTGTTTGTGCTAGGTTGGGCCAACAACCTTCATTTCCCTCCCCATCTAACCCCTATGTATGGGAACCTCTCCTTGATTGGTTAATGAATCAGCTAATTTTAGAAGGGAATAGTAGGTATTGCCAATCAGGGATATCAAACTTTATGAGTATATTCAAATCCAATTGGTTTTCAATTAACTGATCAGAATAGGGGACGTTTGTCTTATATTAATATCACATTGTAAGAATTTAAATTCCCTCACACTGATCTGCTGAAATTTAATTGCCAATTATTTCAGCTAATCAGGATCCCAGAAAGTCTGTATATAAGGCGGGGGGCAAGTGTTTCCTTTGTTAAATGGAACTCCTCATGACAGAGTCTCACATGTTAAAGAAAATGCACTTTTAATGGCCTGAAAGTGGTGGATTGATGGCTTGAATCACAATTTCATCTCAATGCATGTTACCACATACTAAGGCTGAAGAAAGAATCCAGAGTGTTGATTGACTACTCTGGATCAGGGAGGGTAATGTATAAATTAAGTATTTCTTTACATGTTCTATAGTAATTATTTTTGTATGTATAGTTTATTTTGCTGCAGTGTTTTTCACATACTTTTAGATTAGGATGAAAATCTCAGTTTAGGATTGTGGAGTAATCTTATGGACCCCCATTGGGGGAAGGTTAGTGTTAAGGACTATGGAGGTCCTCATAGACCTTCATGGGGAATAGTGATAGAGCCTTTGTGGAGTTCTATTAGGTCTTGAAAGCAGCAGAGACAGTTCAGTACCAGGGCTTGGAACAATTAACTCTGGAATGATTAGCAAAAGTTTTGGTGAAACAGAACACTGAGCGGTCAGTGAGGGGAGTATCTACAGCTTCTGAATTAGTATAGAAAGTTTTTGTATGGAGGTGATGTCTGTTTGAGCTCTCAAAAAGGACTTCTTATAAGGCTAAACCTCAGTTGATTTTTGTATATATTTTTTTAGGTGCACTCTTATTTAATTATCTTTTGGATTAGTTTTATTTAGTTAAAAGCTGTTTGGTGTAACTGGAAATCCAACCATTTTTTTTTATATTGTTGTGCCTGCTTTTGTTTCATTTTTGGTGTTTTGGGGTTGGTTTTATTTAGTTATATGCTGTTTCTGTTTTAAGGCATTGCCGTTTGACTGAGATTTCTAAATCAATGCTTTGCATCACATTTCACCTTTATGTGGTTGTGCGTCTTTGTAATGGTTAAGACCTAAACAGTATCCTTGAAACAATTTCATTGTAACAAACTGTAGTATTATTAAAAAAGCCACCAAACTGTCAGAAATTAATTTTCTAATGTATGTATTAAATAAAGTGCATGGTTATACAAATAATGTGTATCGTTGAAATACAAATGGTTAGTGGCTGCTGGCTAATGAAGAATGACACGACAGCCCTGATGAAGGAGAAGTTTGCTATAAATACTGTGGTGTTGTGGGTTACTATGGCAACAGTAACAGTTACAAGTTAGACAGTATCGTTCTGAATGAGAAAAAGTGCTAGACAGAGTAATTTATCAACTGCCATCTTTCACAGGTCTATTCACCATTTTAACTGAGCCAGCAACTTCTACAGGGGCTGAGCCATTGACATTAGGCCCATATAATTCAGCTGGACAGAGTCACTGTATATCAGTGCTAGGGAATCCCTATCATTGATACACACATGCATACCTACAGAGGAGAGGACCTTAAAGTGGGATCCATCCTCTGGCCAATCCAGAACTGATACACAGAAACCTGCATAGGAGAGGACCTAACCAGTTGGATCCATTCATTGTCTGGTCCAGCTGGTTCATTCTCTTAACAAGTATGGAATCAAATATTTTGTTCTCCTTTATAATGAAACTAGTGACTTGCCCGTCAAAAATGACGGGGCAAACATTTTTAAAGCCATGGCAATGCTGTTTGCCATACAATGTAAAGCTTTGCGTACTCTGAGGACCTTTGGCGCTCAATGCGAGCCTTGTCATATTTTTTTTTATGTTGTGTGTTTTTATTGATTTTTGCTTTGCGCTGTTCGGCCGTTAACCTCGTATATTTCCTATCTCGTATTTTTTTTTCTTCAAAGTACCGCGTCTTGTATTTAATTTTTTTCTAAGTTCCGCATTCGTTACCTGCTTGCAGCCTAAGGCGATCCTGCATTTACTAAGTGTTTGGTGGCTAAGTCCTGCGTGTTTCATTGCCTTCACTGCTCGCCTTGCTTTGACAACTATTATATGTGATAGCTTTGACAAATCCAATAAAATAACGGATTTACTGTAAAGACTGTTTCTCCAGCCTTGGTGATAAAACCTTAAATTTTCTTTAATGTAGTTTCTCCAAGACTAGCAAACTTAAAAAAAGAGTGACATTACAATTGACATTACAAAATGACAGCATGCATTAAAGTTACCAGGAAGAGAAAGAACAGTTAGAAAGATGAGAAACTGTTACTCTAGGGCAGCGGTTCTCAACCATTCTAGTGCTGCGACCCTTTGATAAAATTTCCCAAATTGTGGTGACCCCTATCAGTAAAATTACAATTTCAAATGGTTTTAGGTAACCCCTGGCAAATCGTCATTCGCCCCCTGAAGGGGTCTTGACCCAATGGGTTGAGAACGACTGCTCTAGGGGCTTCTAGATGTAAGCAAAGTGCAAATTTTATTTGATAATTATGTGGAGGATCAACCTAGATCAAACTTTTAGATATATATCAAAAATTGGCGAAAGTGTGCTTTTAAAATATGTACCTGTCTTTGTAAAATATATAAATTCAGGTCCATGTGGGTCCTGATGGCTTTAGATTGCCCTTTCTATATGGGTTATATGCACTATGGTAACAGTTTTCTTACTAGAGAACATGGGTGTAGAAACTGGGGGGGGGGGGTGGGGGGGACAAATCCGCCCCAGATTTGTCAATGTGTGTTTTTATATGTTGAGAAGCAGTTGTGTGTTTTTTATACTATATGCGTTATCCCCCTACCCTTGATTTTCTTTGGCTCCTATACCGATGTTAGAGTGGTAAGGATGTTTCATGTGACGTGAAAATGTATAAAAATGAAAATCTCTTAACCTAGTGACTATAATCCAAAAAACTTAACACATTTTCTTTGAGATATAAAGATTAGTCTCTTTATGTCAAAAATAAGCCGATATGCAGCATATGTTCCTTAAAAGAAAACCTTGTAGATAGTGTTATTTATTCACTAAGATCACAACAGAGCTACTTCAAATTAAATGTTATTTACATTGTGAATTTATCTCATTAGAAATTGTATTACATATTTCCAAGTCGTACTTTGGAAATACATTTTCATTAGTTTTCAGCACTTTAGTACACTTTTTCATTAACTTTCAGCACTTTAGTATGCACAACCCAGTTTTTAACCTTTTTCTCTTGCAGATTGGAGCATATTTCACATTGCATAATGTATATTCCTAAACAGCAAGTGTAAATGTAATGTTTTATTTTCTTTAGAGGCAGTTTAAGAATTATTCCATTTATGAAATAGACTAATTTACGAAACAAGGATTCTTATTCATAAATCATTATTTTACATTTTATATATTTGTCTTTCTCTCCTGTAAAACAGATTAAGTTAACAGCATATTGTTTACTTATCACCAAACATTACTAATCTCTGAAAGAAAATGATTTCAATTATCATTTCCCAAGCATTCTTTATATACTGCAACAAAAACAGCAAAAGATAATACAAAGCAAATCAACACGGGTGAAAGAAAATATCAACAATGTATACAGCAGTTACATGAATAATTATGTTTACATATTTCAGAGATTATAACAATGAATTCTGTTTTTTCACATCATTTTCATTTTAGTTATCTCACAGTTTTGTACCATGTGGCATTAAATACATGGACATATGACTATAATAATCAATTTAATGTGATTGCAACTAGATTGAAATTAATGAAGGAAATGCATTTTAAATGGCCTGAAAGTGAGGAATTAATGGCTTCAATCACGATTTAATCTCAATGCATGTTACCACATACTAAGGCTGAAGAAAGGATCCAGGGTGTTGATTGACTACTCTGGAACAGGGAGGGTGATGTATAAATTAATACATTTCGTATTGCTTCTTTTTGACATCTTTTATAGTAATTATTTTTGTATGTATAGTTTATTTTGCTGTCGTTTTTATTTGCATATTTTAGATTAGAATGAAAATTTCAGTTTAGGAATATGGAGTAACTTAGGGACCCCCATTGAGGGAAGGTTAGTGTTAAGGTTTATGGAGGTCCTCAGAGACCTCCATGGGGAATAGTGATAGAGCCTTTGTGGAGTTTTATTAGGTTTTGAAAGCAGCAGAGAGAGTCCAGTGTATGAATGTATGTAAAACCAAGCATGCAGCTTAACATTTAAATATTCATTCTGTAGGATTAAATTATATCCTATGTGTAGCATAATTGTTATTCTTCATACTATTTAAAACTAAAAATATTCTGTTTAAAAGCATTCTAGAAAGCACTTAAGAAGAGTGCATGAAAATACCTTAAGTGAAGCTCATACATGATTATGTTTTTGCTATGGTCAATGGGCTTCTTAATTCAGTAAAATGTAGGCTACATCACAGTAAAGATCCCCTAAAAGCATGTTGAAATATTCTTTGAATTTTTTTAACTACCTGCATGTTTTCTGAAAAATAAAATAAAATCTGTGCTTACATGTTTAAACGACTTGCCACTTGTTTTTGCATTAATGCAACCAATCAGGTTGCAGTGGTGTGTGTCCCATTGAAGTCAGTGGTAAGACTGCTTACATTTCAAGATTAATTTCTTATAGCAGAAAATTCATGTTTGTACTCTCTTACCTCTCTGGAATTTGAACAATGAATGCAGAGTAACTAAGTGGGAGTTGGTGTTAGCACTCTGTGCTATAGTGCTGTCCATGCAGAGAGCAAAAGAATAAAATGAACCCTCAACATAACTAGAGGTTCTGGCATGGGATGCTGGACTCATCCAAACAGTTATTATCTAGGAAGTACGCAAATCCGTTATAGACTGAGATGGAGAAGTTGGCATTTAAACCAAGACATATTCCACATATTAACGTCTCGTTAACAATTTTACAGATTTCAATAGAAAAGTACAAAAGAGGAACATAAATATATATACTGATTTTAAGTATATATTAAAAAGGCCTTTATACATAAACATTTCCTAACACCCATATTCCTACACAGGTAACATCCACTAGTAGTGTGAAAGAACACATATTATATAGGAAGAGAGAAAGAACACTTTTTAGACTAGTGGAGGTATACAAGCTACAATAGAATAAGTTCCAAAGTTACATACAATATAAACAAAAAGAAAATCTTTTATAAATAAAATTTAAAATCACGACCCTAACTTACAAAGCCCTCAACAATAATGCTCCCCCTTACATCTCTGCTCTCATCTCCAAATACTCCCCCACCCATCCTCTTCGCTCTGCTAATGACATTCTTCTATCTACAACTCTTGTCACATCCTCTCACTCCTAGCCTCCAGGACTTTTCTCATGCTGCCCCTAGTCTCTGGAACTCCTTGCCTTGCTCCACCAGATTATCCTCTTGCCTCAAAACATTTAAACCCTTACCTAAAACTCATCTCTTTAAAGAAGCATATCACCTTCCACCCTAACACACTCATCACCTCTCTCTCCCTATTTTACCACGCACTATAACTTAGATTGCAAGTCTGCGAGTTTCTATCCTAAGTACTTTGGGAATGCACCATGGACATTGGATGCCTAGCTCAAAGACAGGGCCCTCCTTCCTTTGCTATATGTTCATTTGTATTTATCTTTGTCTGAACTTAATTTATGTTCAGCGCTACGGAATATGTCGGCGTATTATAAATAAACCATAATAATAATGATAATATAAAACGTTGCATTTATTTGACATAGGACATAGCAATTATTGTTGAAAAATGATGATTAAAAAAATATATACACAGTTCGCTGTTGATGAATAAAGGCCATGAACCAGTTATATAAGTTGGCCAATGCTTAGTATACATTGAGAGATAAACCAGTGAAAAGTAATTTTGTGAAAATCAAGAAAGTACAATATTAATTTCCTAATGGTACCTTCAAATTTGGACATTGTAGCTTTTGAAAATACATGGTCAAAGTAAAATCAATGCAGGATTGCGCTGATAAATCAATTCCCCTTCAATATTTCTACAATTGTAGTAGCAAGGCAATAATTTACTGCTTAGAATGCCCATGTCGTTTTAAAATCCGTGAGAATGATGAAGAGACAAATAAGACGAGGGATAGGAGAACACTTGGGAAACATCAAAAATAGCCGCTCTGATTTAGAAAAAGGCAAAACCCTAACCCCAGTAGCGAAACATTTTTTCCACGTACATAATTTGAGATCAGAAATAAGATGTTGGGTCTTCCAGAAGAACAAATTGGGTAAACGTGGTGGAAATCTGGAAAAGGAATTATCCAGAGCAGAAAAAAAGGTGGATAACACTCCTTGATACAGTAATACCCAACAGATTCAATGAAAACTGCATCTTTTCTGCTTTCATCTAATTGGAGAGTTGGTAGATCTGTCCTAAAAGAAAAATGAATGATCTGTAATTATTCAATTTGATTAATGAAATGTAATGTTTTGATTATTGTAGTCCAACTTAGTGGGCTCCTTTTTATCCACAAAGTTGAACCATGACCCTATAAGAGAATACTAAATTCCAAAATTATAATTTTAGGATGTGGAAAGATCAGTAAGGACTAGTTCATGAAAGATTACATTTTTTTTAATACTTTACTTAATAATTACAATTTACCGTATTGGTCCGAATATAAGCCGCTCCCGCATATAAGCCGCACCCGTAAAGTTCAAGGGGAAAAAATAGAAAAAAGATATAACTCAAATGTAAGTCGCACCCGTAAAATTGGAGAGAAAAAGACTCTCAAAGTGATAAGCAATTGCAAGAAACAGGCTTTCTAATTAGCACTGTAGCTTTTTTTGCAGGCTACAGGCTTTACAGGACGTTAGAATTACTAAAACCGTAAATTGCTATTCAATATCGCTGTAATGATATAGGAATCACAAGGTTTTGGAGACCAGCAGCCTAGGTCAGCAATTATCCAATTCAGCAACTTGTAGGTGAAACAGGAACAAGCTTTATTGAAGGGAACAGGAACCACAATAATCTGGCAAGGTACATAGACAGGAAGTGCCTTATATAGGCCAAGGACCAGACACCTGACCAGACACAGCAGAAGAGACTAGAAATTCACAAAGGCAGGCTGGCGCAGTGGTAGGGAAGAGGTTTAGCATCCTGGGGACCAGGGTTCAAAACCCAGCAGAGTCAATTCCTTACAACTGCAGTCTCAAGCACGAAAATCGGCACCCTTAACTCGCAATCACGCAAAACGGCAGTCATTTTGCGTTTGCAAATAGAAGCCTCACACGTAACAAGCAAAGTTCGCAAATCGGTAATGATTTTTCTTACGGTCGCGAATATAAGCTGCACTCGTAACTCGCAAGCTCAAAAATCGGAAAAAAGTGCGGCTTATATTCAGACCAATACAGTATATTTTATTAGTAAAAGATTATTATTTAAGGTGGTACTTCAGTACCTATAAGTAAGTATGGTAGGACAGCACGATCAACCACTCTGTACATGCTTTTGGATATAAAAGTTTCTATATAATAACTATGGGCACATCCATATTCACTTTCACCAAATATATTAATATAACTACTATTACTATGTGGTAGCATATATTATTTTATGCATGATTTTAATTTTCAATAAAAGGCATCCCAATAGGAGTAGGCAAGCTATGGCCACTTTAATTAAATATTAGTATTACGCTTAATACCCAGGACATAACTTACCACAGTTTTTGTATTCATAACACCATTAATTCGATTTCTGTGAGATATGACCATCTGGCATATGGATATGTAAGTTCTTAATATACTTATTTATTGGTATAACTCATTGAAAATTAGTTCCTAGCATAATATGAGAGATTATTATCCATCTATTCACATAAGGAAAATCACTGTTTTTTATTTCCTTTTCTTGGGGTTATTCACTGGAAAATTGGTTTGAATAATAGTAATGGCTTTACCAACACAGTCGATATGGCAGTGTAATTATGTCTATTAATACAGTTGCTACATTTAAATATATATATCATTCTGGGTAAATATACATAGATTCCAACTTAATGCTTAGAAGCAATAGGCTCTTGTTAATCTTAGCCGAAGGATTAGGCAATAATATGCTTCTTTTTTTTATCTTCTTAATTGACAGTTCAGCTGCATTGTTTGTTTATGGGAATAGAGTTTTCAATAGGATTATAGTGATATTGATATGGGAGCGTTATTTGATAATTTGATAAGAGTGTTAATATAGTCTTCTTCTCAAGAAGGTTGGTGATAACTGAACCCCCTGCTCATGATCTCCTGTAAAGAAAAATAATGGAAAGGGCTAACTTACCAATCACTCCTAACAGCATAAAAGACGATCCCTCCTATGATTGAATATTGCCTTCGAGAAAACCCATGCAAAACATGCGCGCCGGCTGATCCAGGCGGTGTCCTTCTGTGATGACGTCACACAGCAGGCTTATTTGGAAGCCGACACTTGAGACTGTTTTATAATTATATCGTAACTATGTATGTATCTCCACAGACAAATTTAACTGGATGTATCTAGTATGTCTATTGTAAATTGTAATACATACTAAATGAAGTCAATCAGATGTCAAGATTGTTGAATACATTGTATGTATGTGTATAGATAATTTGACTAGATGTACCTATTAAGTTGATTGTAAATTGCAAAAATAATAATGAATATATAGTATATGAAGTCAATCAAATGTTTTACATTGTATAAATTGAATCTAAGATATAATACACTGCGAATGTGACATTATCATGAGAGTTACAAAGTATATAAATGTGATTTATAAAAGGACAAGAAAAGAGTATGTGCAATTAGGAGAACTTCTCTGTATAAAGAGATAACTGATTGACCATATATCCCTGAATTTACGTTCTGCTAGCCCTGTTATTTCTGCATAATTGATCTATGTTAACAAGGAAATTAAAAATATAGCTGTGGAAAAGTGCATGACTCGCTTACCTGCAACTTTATGTATGATTGCTGAATGTATTAGATTTATTCAACATTTAGACCTTATCAGATACACATATCAATATAACCCATATCCAATTGAACAATTATTCATTTTTTTTACACAATTAGAGCAGTGCAGTAAGATATTTGTAAGTAAGAGGGCATGTGGTGGGTCCAAGTTCAAACTTCACCACATATAAGAGTAGGGATTGCGATATTGGGATTTAACTGGACATAGTTGTAGATTTTTGGACCATACATTGAGATACAAATCCAGTGAAGTGCATCAGTTTTCGATCAATTAACTTCAAGGCATTTGTGATAATTATATATTTGTCACAATAATTATACAAAGTATTGGCCAACTTATATAACTGGTTCATGGTCTTTATTCATCAAGAGGGAACTGTGTATTTATCTTTTTAATTGTTTATATTTTATGTAATTTTGGAGCCTATTCTATTGTAGCTTGTATTCCTCCACTAGTCTAAAAGTTCCTTCTCTCTTCCTATATAATATGTGTTCTTTCACACTACTAGTGGATGTTACCTGTGTAGGAATATGGGTGTTAGGAAATGTTTATGTATAAAGGCCTTTTTAATATATACTTAAAATCAGTATATATATTTATGTTCCTCTTTTGTACTTTTCTATTGAAATCTGTAAAATTGTTAACGAGACGTTAATATGTGGAATATGTCTTGGTTTAAATGCCAACTTCTCAATCTCAGTCTATAACGGATTTGCGTACTTCCGATTGCAAAGAGTCTGCTAACCTTAATGTAACCACATGTAAATAAATGACGGACAACGTGTCATATGACAAGAAATATTGCAATATTTTCTACTTCTGTATGACGCTTTCTGCATTATAAATACAGGCGCCATTCTGATTAAAAATCTGAACTCATTGGTTTAATGATATTACCTTGTGTCTGTCATTATTTAACCTTTATTAAACCTTATTTAATTATTTTGCCCAGAATTCTTCAGCTGTGAATAGAGAGACTGATTGAGACTAAGGAAGATTGATAAGTCTGGTTGATTGATCCCGGGTTCGAGTGTTTTCTGGCAGTAGAGCATATCCTGCTATTTTACAATTTTGGGGTCTCATCTGGGACCTTCTCCAGAAGTACAGTGAGTAAATATATTACATATATTTGTTTATGTTCACCGTCTCTGCAGAGTGTTTAGCACAAATTATTATTTAAGTTAGATTGGGAAGGCACGCTTTGTCAACAGGTTCAAGTCCTGCTTAATAGAATAATGGCGGGTTAAAGTCCCTAGTCATTGTTTGTGATTTACAACTTCCTATACTCTCTATTCTAGGCTAAATATAATATATTGATAACGATATAAATAAGCATCACTTTATTTTTACTGTGCTGTATTCTAGCTCATCACATATATAGTTGTCAGTGTTGGGAATGCTTACGATATTGGTCACACTTTAAGAGCCTCTCAAAGCAAGGTGAGCCGCCGACCACGCGGGATTTAGGCTGCAATGAGCGTTGAAGGTGTTCATTGCACTGCTCGCCAATTCTATAGAAGAATGAAACAAACTGCTTTATGCACAGTCATACAATTCTTCTCTAGCATAATATTAATAAGGAGGGACATATTTCCCTGGCAGCTGGAAAGATATTTCAGCTGATCATGCACCTGTACAAGCCATACCCCAAGATGTGTTTCCAATCCGAGGGCCCCTCACACCCCTTGCTCATTAAAACAATGATTTCCTGAATGCTGGGTATTTATTTTAGACATTAGCACTGCATCTTTCAAGCCCTACATGAACAGAATCATGTCAGTAGTAAAGATGGAAAGGCTCGATCCCCCTGCTTGTCCTTCCAGATCAAATACAACACCCCCACTGACCCATCTGTTCTCTAGATTAGACTAGCTCTTCATACAGTTCAGATCCATCTGCCCATCAGCCTCAGATCTGACTTCTGCGCATCAGATATGTCTCACAGAGAACATCCTTGACACCCCTCCAATCTGACTTGCTGATGCTTGGACACCAGATCCTAATGTAATGCACCGGATCAGACCTTGTGAACCATGCAAGATATTCATGTCTTACCCACGGATCAGGGCACTTCTCCCTGTAGCTCTCTTTCCCATCACTTCTCCCTGTCACTCTCTCCCATTACTTCTCCACCCGACATCAGTGTGCACATGTGCTCTATTTTTGGCAGCATTCTCGTAGATTCGTACATGCGTTGGTGAGCATGCATCAGGCCGCATTTGGCGTGCACTGGAAAAACAGAGTTCCGAGGCATAGAGATCAAATTACCAGTGCGCATTATATAAAGAAAGCAAGAGAAAAACTTTTACTTCTGCTTCGTAGACTATTATAAAACCTTTTACTGTGTGGATCACAACAAAATGTGTCAGGTTCTTAAAGAGATGGGAGTATCAGATAATCTCATCTGCCTTCTGAAGTATCTCTATATTGACCAAGAAGCCACAGTCAGAACTGAACATGGAACAACAGAATTGTAAAAAATTGGGAAAGCAGTGCATCAAGTTTGTATATTGTCACCTTATTTATTCAACTTATGCACAGAGTACACCAGAGATATCAACAATCTCAGATACGTGGTTGATACTACTCTGATGGCTGAAATCGAGGAGGAACTAAAGGACCTATTGATGAGGGTAAAAGAAGAGAGTGCAAAAGCTGGCCTGCTAATCAATGTTAAAAAAAGATGAAGATCATGGGAAAACACAATTTCAGTTCCTGGCAAATAGATGGGGAAGAAGTATTTTCCTGGGATCTCTTCAGATTGTGACTGTAGCCATGATATTAAAATATGTTTGCCTCTAGGGAAGAAAGCTATGGACAAGCTAACAAAAAGTAAAGATACTACATTATTAACACAAGTCTGCATAGTTAGGACTATGGTTTTCACAGTAATAACATATGGATGTGAGAACTGGACGATAAAAAAGTCTGAGTGATGTAGAATTGATGACTTTGAATTGTTTTGTTGGAAACAACTGCTTAAAGTCACTTGGACTGCACGAAGATCTAACAAATTAGTACTTCAGAAAATCAAGACAAACTGTTCACTGGAAGGTCTGATCATGAGCATGAAGCTCAAATATTTTAGCCATATCATGAGAAGACAGGAGTCCCTAGAGAAAACTCTGATGCTGTGAAACATTGAAGGCACACAAAGAAGGGGACGACAGAGGCAGAGATGGATAGATGAGATCATTGTAGCAATGAACATGAGCTTGATGTATCTCACAGGGGCAGTGGCTGACAGATGTGCCTGGTGTGCTGAGGTCCATAGGTTCACGGAGAGGACATGACTGAAAGACTAAACAGCAGCAACAACAACAACAACTAGGAGTTTTTAAACTAGTATGTGGGGGGGGGGACTAGATATAAGTAATGGGGTAGAAAGTGTAGAGGGTATAAGGGATGAATTAACAACTCATAGGGGAGGAGATGGGGGAGGGGTATTATAGTCAATAGGGAGGTAGTACTTCAAGTACAGTGGCAGGCACTTCAGAACTACAGACTCATAACATAAGGTGTATGCTTGCTAATGCCAAAAGCTTGCCAGGAAAAAAGGGAGAGTTAGAATTATTAGCAATTAATGAAAAATGGGATTTAATAGGCATTACCAAAACATGGTGGGATGAATCTCATGACTGGACTGTTAATCTGGATGGTTATAACCTCTTTAGGAAAGATAGAGGCAATGGTAAACGAGGAGGAGGGATTTGTCTGTATGTTAAGCCTGATTTAAGGCTATAGTCAGAGAAGATATTTATGGTGGACCTAGTGATAAAGTTGAATGTTTGTGGGTAGAGTTAAATAGCGGAGCAGCAAATTCCAAAAGAATATTAGTAGGAGTATGCTATAAACCCCCAAATATAGCTGAAAGTGAGGAAATACAATTATTGTTACAGATTGGAAATGCAGCTAAGCACGGGCAAGTTCTAATAATGGGAGATTTTAATAACCCTGAAATAAACTGGATAAATGAGTCCAGCAGTTCAGCTAAGGGGAGCAGGTTCTTGAGTACACTCAGGGATCATTATCTGGCCCAGGTTATACAGGAGCCTACTAGAAATGAAGCTATCTTAGATTTACTCATCACAAATAATATTGATATAGTATCAAATGTTGAAATAGGGCAACCTTTGGGAAACAGTGATCACAACACAGTCTCATTTGAGATTGAATTAAAAAAACAACATTTTAAGGGGCCAACAAAAACTCTTAATTTTAAAAGGGCAGATTTTAACGATCTAAGGGCAGCAATACAAAGTATAGACTGGGACAGAGAACTGATAGGTAAAAACACTGAACATAAATGGACAACATTTAAATCCTTACTAAATATACATACACATCGGCATATACCGTGTGGGAATAAAAGTAAAAGGAGTAAATCACAACCCATGTGGCTTAACAATGATTTAAAGATCAAGATACTATCCCCTGATGAATCCGTAACAATAACAACGGGGAAACGTACGTTGGGACCTTAACAGCAGGCTATAGGGGACAGTCTATCCCCATTGGTATGTGCATTTGTTGATGTCTGCACCATTACAAGGTAATGAGTTAAATCTCTCGTTTTCTGTTTTGAAGTAATTTTTGGTGCAGCAGACTAAGTGTGAAACCCACCTAACCCCTAACTAAAAGGGAGGGCTTCTCTTGATTACAGCATTGTGCTGTGTTATCAGGATCATTACACTAATTTTTGATAGTGGATATTTTCTATGTTCCCTATTTTTGAACTTACTTCAGCTTATGTGATGGGGAGTGCTGTGTCGCTCTTATCTCCCATGGGAAACATAGAGACCCACTTGTTTTATTAACTGGAGCAACTGCTGGCCGCCATCTGTCCTCTCAAATAGACAGGTGCTGACCTCTATATTATATTACCATTTGTGAGCACCCATATTATTACTTTGGGGTTTACTCATTAGACTGTAACCCACTCCCCTCCCCCTTTACATTAGCCTGCTGTTTGATATACTTAAGTATATCTTTTATCACACTCATTGTATATATTTTTCATTCACTCTTTTTTTTCTTTAAATAAAGTTTATTGTATTTTTTCTAGTAACAAGTTGCTACATACTTCAAAATAGAGTCTTAGGTGTTCTTTAGTACACTGGACATAGACTTATAGGATCCAGAATTACTTGGAACACACATTTGATAAAGATCAAGATACGGAGTAAAAAACAGGCATTTAAATTATACAAACAAGAGGGGACAGAGACTGCTTTACCGGAATACAAGGAAATCAACAAGGCTTGCAAAAGCGCGATTAGACTGGCTAAAATAGAAAATGAAAAATGTATTGCAAAAGAGAGTAAGACTAACCCTAAAATATTTTTTAAGTACATTAATGGGATGAAGGCGAGGAAGGAAGCTATAGGAACATTAGAATGTGAAACAGGCTGTCTGAAAATTAGTGACCAGGAAAAGGCAGATGAGCTAAATAGGTTATTTTCTTCGGTATACACAAGGGAGGTACAAGTGGTTGGGACACTGCAACATAATGGGGCTACACTACCTTTGCCAAATAATTGGTTAACACAGGAAGTAATACAAAAGAGGTTGAAAAAAATAAATGTTAAAAAAGCCCCGGGTCCTGATGGAATACATCCAAGGTACTAAGGGAACTGGGTTCTGTAATAGCCAAACCATTATATTAAATTTTTCAACATTCACTCAACACAGGGTCTCTACCAGATGACTGGAGAAAAGCTGATGTGATACCTATATTTAAAAAGGGAGCAAGAGCAAATCTGGGGAATTAGAGACCAGTGAGCCTCACTTCTGTAGTGGGGAAGCTTTTAGAAGGGTTAATAAGGGATAACATACAAGAATATGTCTATTTGAACAGGATTTTAAGTAGGAGTCAACATGGCTTTATGAGGGATAGGTCATGTCAAACAAATCTAATTCGTTTCTATGAGGAGGTTAGTAGGAACCTGGATCAAGGCAACTCAGTGGATGTAGTCTTTTTGGATTTTGCAAAGGCTTTTGATACAGTGCCACATGGGAGACTATTGGGCAAACTAAGGGATACAGGAATTGCAGTAAATATCTGCTCATGGATTGAGAGCTGGCTAAAAGACAGGAAGCAAAGGGTTGTTGTAAATGGAAAATACTCCGATTGGACTAATGTGGCAAGTGGGGTTCCTCAGGGTTCAGTATTAGGTCTTCTCCTTTTTAACATATTTATTAATGACTTAGAGGTAGGATTGGAGTGTGGGGTCTGCATTTTTGCTGATGACACAAAGTTGTGCAAGGTAATTAAATCAGATAATGATGTGCTTTCCCTCCAAGGGGATTTACATACAATTGAGGAATGGGCATCTAAATGGCAGATGAGATTTAATACAAATAAATGTAAGGTTATGCATCTGGGAAGGAAAAATAGCCATGCAATTTATAATGTTAATGGAGCAAATCTAGGTGTATCAGATATTGAAAGGGATTTTGGAGTGCTTGTGGACAACCAACTAGGTAACAGTGCTCAAAGCCAAGCAGCAGCTGCAAAGGCAAATAAAGCTTGTATTAGGAAGGGTATAGAAGCCAGGGAAGCAAATATAATTCTTCCACTTTACAAATCTCTAGTACACCCTCATTTGGAATATGGAGTACAATTTTGGGCACCACTTCATAAAAAGGACATTTTACAGCTGGAAAAGGTACAGAGAAGGGCAACAAAACTAATAAGGGGAATGGAGTGGCTAAGTTATGAAGAAAGACTAACCAAATTAAACTTATTTTCTCTAGAAAAAAGGCGTCTAAGAGGAAATATGATTACCTTATATAAATACATCCAGGATCAGTATAAAGATTTGTCAGGGGAGCTTTTCGTGCCAAGAGGTTTTCAACTGACAAGAGGACATCCCTTGAGGTGAGAAGTAAAAAGATTCCACCTCAAAGAAAGAAAAGGGTTCTTCACAGTAAGGGTGGTTAATCTGTGGAATTCTCTACCAAAGGAGGTGGTGACAGCGGATTCGATAGATAACTTTAAAAGAGGACTAGATTTATTTCTAATTAAAAAGGGAATTCAGTGTTATCATGGATAATTAGAGAGACAGTATTGATCCAATTTTTTTACATTTCCCTTTGAGACAATTGGCTAAGTCTCTCTTGTGTTTTTTTTTTTTTCTATTTGCCTTCCTCTGGACTAATTAATAATAAAAATATAAAAAAACATTAAATAGTTGATTATTAATTAATTAACAACTAATGAATTAATAGTTAATCCGCATATTGCAGATCAGAGGAGATCTTAAAAGGTTGAACTTGATGGACTGATAGTCTTTTTTCAACCTTAAATACTATGTAACTATGTAACTATGTAACAATTGGACATATTTACATTATAATACTGTACTGGATCACCATAGCACTGAAGGGTTGTTAGCCCTATCACATGTATTATTAATCATTAATTAATACAATAATGGTAGCTACAATTTCACATGTTTATTATTGGTATACATCTTGTCGCATGCACAGCAGAAATGGCGTGGGACTTCACAGGATGGGTGTACCCAAGATTCCTGTTGATGGATGTAAGTGTCATGGATCTCCAGCTGCCTCTCCATAGCCTCCTTGTGTCATTGCTGGCCTTAATCATCAGTTATTACACATTATTGCAATACTACTTGTCATGACTTATCCCTATATCCCTATGTCTCTATGCCTATAACACCCTGTTACTTACATTCTCCCTATGACAATCCAGTGCATGATCTGTGCTATATAGTGATATACAGGGTGGCATTCACCTCCATTATGGATGACTGACAGGATCAATATTGTTTGGGGTGTGGCTAGCCCTTTAATAGTTAATGCATTAGATCACCTGTTGTAGGTCTTGTGGGTTTCCTGATTTGTATTAGCCTCTTGTGTAATGGGGTCTATGTTACCCCTGAGGTTGATATGTATTATGTAGAAAAGAAATGTCACAGGGTAGTATATCCCTGTTCTATAATATGTTGTGCTCCTCAGGTAGTCTTGATGGTCTGGTTTATAGGGTGACCAGTCACTATAACTCTCACTATATTCATCTGGTCTGGTTATAATATGTTAGATCTTAAATATTTTATTCAAGTGTATTGGTCATAGCTAGGTATGCAGCTTCTCTCATGACATAGTTCATATATGTGTCTATTTAGTATTAAAGGAGAGAAGAGGGGTGGGGGAAAGATAGCGTACCAATACCTAGTGCAGGTAACCAAGTAATAACAATCCAAAAACCCTTGATCGTAGAAATTAAGATTCAACTCTCACCTCCTGTAACCTCAATCTATGAGGTATGTTGTAGGCTTCCCAACAAGTATTACTTCTTGGTTGGTACTCCTTAGTTCGTAGACTTCTTGTCAGGTGCTCTAGGGCGTCACATTTGGGTATTATATGCATGGGTCTATCAATATAAATGTGAGATAAATTCTATATATTCAAGGTATTTCATTGAAATATCATCTCAACCATGGTTAAAAAGGCATATACATTTATTGGATAATAAAATCACTATACAAACCAAAACCAAAATTTATTCTAAAAGACAAAAGAAGGGTAAAATATGACCAGACGCATTTCATCACTCTCATTCTGTGGCTTTCTCAATGATCGAAATACCTGTGTATAAAAACATTTATAATATATATTTAATATATATACAGTCATCCAAATATATAAAACATCTATTGTAAATAGATGAAGCAATATAATATATGCATATGGTTAGAGTATGTGCATTTATGCACGACCATATATGCATATGCATAAATATTTCATCTGATTTCATTAGTAATAAATATATATTCTCCAATAACATTCTTCAAAGGGACCTCTACCAAACAGTGCATCAGTATATAGGTCTCACATTTACATATACTTTTGAACACAGCACAAATGATAGTGTTTTTTGATCATGCTAACCAAATCTCCACCTTCTCTATGGGGCACAGTAATGCATTCAATGAATTGAAATTCAATTCAATGAATGAAATGATAGACTGTGTGTGTTCCATGTGTATGAGGAACTACTTGTGTCAGTAGTATAACACCACCAAGTGTCTATTTGAAGTCTTATGTGTGGGTTAAAAAATATTTTACTATAGTTTAGATGTGGAAGTATTCTCCCCCCGGTATATGATAATATATAAATATAACGTTTGTTATACATGAAACATAGAACAATATGCATGACACAAAACATAACTTATACATAACATAAAACAAAAAATGAAAATAAAATGAAATAAAAGACCCAGGGTCTCTCTTAATAGAGTAAAGGTGTCTACCCCTGTATGCAGTGATGTCCTAATATAGCTGTATGTAGGAGCACAACATGGTGCTTCTTGTGCAGAGGACAGGATATTGCCTAACACTTGAAACTGGCATTTAATAGCATCAGAAACGCTCTATGACATTACATCCAGCGTCTCCGTTGCTAGGTTATGTGTTATGAAGAGGTGTATTATAGTTGATGTTCCAATATGTATACTGACTCAAACATATCTATTAATTAATATATTTTCTAATATTACATGTGTGCCTATGGGATTGTTAGGTATAGGGCTTTTAAAAGTAATTGCAGCAGCTCTTTAGTGCACATACCTTATTACTTCTAAAGATCCATAATATTACAAGTCAAATTACAAGTGCACAGTAAAATTACATTTGAATAGTGAATCTATGAATATCTTTGAAAAAACAAATTGTAATATTATGAATGTGTGTAAATGGGAAAGCATATTGTAATATTGGGAGTATGTGTTGTGCTAGCACATTAGTAGCTCACTCACAAACATGAGAAAAAAAGTTGAATTAAAAAGCCAAGTAAAGTTACTGACCAGTTTTTAATGGTGTAACTTTAAAAAATAGGGAACTGAATAGGGCCCATAAATTGTACACAACCATTTGCATAGCTCCACACCAAGTCCCTTTTTGGTATGCTAACATTTAACAGTCACCCTATTCATGCTACTAAAACAGGAACAAATCAAATGTTTTCTAAATCTAAAAAAAATGTCTCTGTACTATTTCTGATTCAATTGTTTGTTGTCTTTGCATTCTATCACATTAGTCACAAAATACAATTTTACACAACTGAAAACACATTTTTAATGTGAAAACTAAGGTAAACGCTGAAGTAAATTACATATTAACTGGTAGAGGAATATACTTTAATGCAGGATCTTGTTTAATGATAAAAAAAGATGATCATATATTGCAAGTAATAAAGTTGTTTTCAGGTTGATATCATACCTTCCCATACTGATCTCTCCTACATAACCTAACCCCAACTCATAATACTAGCACTAAAATGACATACTATTTCCAGCATTTTAACCTCTGGTATATTTTCATGTCCATCAAGAAGAAATCTTTATTTGTACTTTTTCCATTGGCTTTCAATGAAAAAGTGACAAGCACTCACAAACAAATACAAGCTCTTTCTCCCTACTTGTTGCTGATGACATCTCTGTTGTTTTTTTCATTGCTCTATTCTCTCTTGCAAAAAATAACATATGTTTCTACTCATGTGATATCACTATATTACGTCTCTCATCTTATCAAACTGTTCTATTAATATTTTTTTCTTAGACTATGGTTCACCTCCAAAAACCTCTTCACTTGGCTATTACAAGAATGTTTTTTGAATTCCCTGAATTCCTATGCCCTGTTTTGAGAAACAATTATACTATTTTTGCTTTTAAAAGCTTAAATATCTTTCCTCGCCTATTTTACATTTTCACATTAAAACACATTACCTTTTACTGGATACATGTCCCTAATGCTCAACTTACCTAAACCATTAAAAAAGATTATTTGTTTAAAGTCCCTGTTCTTTATATCATTCTCTTTAAGAACTTCATAATCACTAGTCCATTTTAAAACTTTCTGTCACTACCACTACGAATAAACAGAACAACATAGATTTATATCTATGAGGTCAGAGCTGTAGTTTACGTGTTATGGTTTCTACCCAACCCAGGAGATTCACAAGTCCAATGGACATCATTGTTTTTTTTTTATTGTGATAAATTACAGTTTTGGTTTCTCCTTACCTGCATTATTGATCATGATGAATCAGTGCGCCACAACAATCTACTCTGTGATGTATTTAGTTCCTGTGTGAAAAAAAATACTTTTTTCAGTATGGATCACTCCTTGAGTATCAGATATTCTTTTAACTCTTTCTGAGATTTATTAAAATAAATCAGCTTTCAGGGAATAAATTAAGTGAAAACAGACACAGCTAACAAAAGAGAATGCAGCGATATATTCATTAGTATACCTTAGATATCTTATAATCTTTACTAGTAGTATAAATATAACTATTTTATAGTATTCAGTCGTATACATACACTTCACTCTCATATATTGTATAGACTGAGCCATCTTAAAAGCTTACTGTCACATCAACTCAAGACATGAATTATTATTTTGGTTCTCATCAGTGAGCCATCTCATTCCTCTTCTACGATTTTCTTTTCTTTTTCATAAAGAAACAAATCAGCAATTACGTTCAGTTTTCTCACCTCTAATAAGAACACAATAGAACCTAGAGAAACATATTATAAATTTATAGAATGCATTTAAACATGTCATCCGGGCAGTCACTTGTGAATCTGTCATTTGACAAACATTGGCATTTGGAACCCAAGGTAATATTTAGTGATCCCTCCTGAATGTGCAATCCCATTTATTGGATCAATATTTCTTGTTACTTTTATATAAGCATGGGATGAGTGGGGTGATGCAAGAGATTCCTCCTTGATAAACTGTTATCTACAAATAGAACACAAATCAGTTGCACTCATAGTAATACTAGACTTGACCTTGAGAAAAGCATCTACTTGACAGTAAGTACATTTTTCAGGGATGAGACACACAATAGTTCAGAGTGTTTGCAAGTTAATACAATCAATGCTCTGAATTTAAAGAGAACAGAATGTTCCTATTCCCACAAAAGTAGTGAAAGCAGTTCATGATCAATAGCTAGTGAAGGCTTTATTAATGTAATTCATTTTATATTACATGGTTAAAAGAGTTTGGTTACACTAATTTGGGAATTAAGTGCTGCAGTTTGTCAATGAACTTAGTAGCAACACCAAGGAAAGTCTGATTCTTGTCTTTTATCTATCTATCTATTAATTTTAATGCCAAGGTAAGATCTAAGTTGATAAAAAGAGGTGTACCTCATGAAAGCTTTTCAATCTAAATAAAACATTTGTCTAATAAAAATGATATCAGTTTTCTACTGCAATAATCTGATTATTCATCTACTTTAAGATTAAAAATATGTTTTCTTCAGATTTCTCAAGACGTGATTCTTTTCACATGTTGATGCTTACAGAGTTTACAGGATATGAATAAATTACGTTGGTATGTGTGGAATTGATACAATTTGTTAGGTCACATATGAAATATCATTTATGGTTACATTCAGGGATGCAATACTTTGAGCATCCTTCCTTTATTCATTGGCATTTCCCTCATAGTACTAAAATCTATTTAATGTTTTAGTATCCCAGTATGGTTTTGAATAATAGAGGGTGGCCTCTAGTTTTACATTTTTATTCAAATATATCTGCTTTTTTATTCTATTCGGTATCTACTGAGCAATACTTTATGCTTTTTTAATTGTCATTTAGCTATGTCTTGGATGACAACTCTTACCACGCAGCAATCCTGCCAATAACCTTTTTTATATGGACTCACACAATTTTCACTACAGTTTACCAAGATTTAATTTTCGTACGATATTTTGTCATAAAATCGATATAGCTTATATATACTACCTCACTCCCTTCCCTAGTCAGCTTGGTCCAGATATCAGATTGCATATCACACATCATTCAGGCAAATCAGATAGGGATTGTGTCCTCATTTATCTGGCCCATACCTGAGTTGGCTACTTACTTACCTGAATTGGTCACTTGTTGACCTGTAAGCTACTATGGCATCTCCATTTGTGGATGGGCTTATAGCACTGCTTAGGCAACAGACCCTGGCTAGGGGCCCTGCTGTGCAAGGGGCTTCTCCCCCTGCTTCCTCTCACTCCCACCCCCTGGGTTTCCCCCACATTCATGTCTCTACCCCCACTCAGACATTTATGCACCTTATCATGTGGCCATTTCTGCCCCCCTTGACACCCCAAGACGCCCCCATTGTGTTGCTAGGGCCACTGAGCACCTGCAACCCCATTTCCAAAGCACCCGTCGTTACCCTCTTTAAATTAGCTACAATCACAAGTTGCACGCCTCCAGGGGGAAATCTACTCACGCTGGAACGCACAGAGGATGGGGCCCAGCCACCTGCTGCTTCACTCCTGGCTCGCATATTGTGGCTGGGAGCAGTTAAGAGCGGGTTTGCCGATCTGAGGTTTGAGGCTGCCTCTGATGTGGGGTCTGGGGCTCGGCATGTTGTGCATAAGATGGCGGCCCAGCCCAGGAGTGCAGGGAAGGCCTGGGCCACTTTCAAAATGGTGGCCAGCCCTGTGGCAAAGGGAGGAGCGAGGGGCAGGGACAACCACAGGAAAATAAGAAGGTCGTGAGAGGAAAGGGACACACACTAAGAGAGAAATGGTGGGGTAGGGAGGGGAAAAGGTGGCTGAAGGAGAATTATAGTGTAGGGGAAAGAGGATTAGGGGAGGGACAAGAGATCTTAGGGGAGGGAGGCCTGGAGCATTTGCTGTTGGGAGGGGGGAATGAAGGGAAGGGGGGTGAGGGAATCTATGTAGCAGAACTTCATAAAGGTTTACAGCATAGCTGTACCTGATGTACGGTCAAACAGAAAAGTCTTTACATCTAAATCTAAGCAGGCTGTTGAGAATGGTATAGCATGTGAGGTTAGTAGTGAGCCCGATGGCATTGGATCTCTGCAGCTAGCTATGGATTCAATCTCATCCCTTTCTAATCTGAGGGATGGGGGCTCAGCCTTAGGCCTAAGGGAGCACATGGGGGAGTTGGGAAATGCATTTGATGATATTGATTGCATATATCTCCACGCTAATTCCTATTCAATTCCAGATGATTTGGTGTGCCAGGAGCAGCATTCCATGAGGAGTGCTGTAGCAGGACTAATTTATCTCCGTAAGGCGGAGCAGGAGGGGAGCACTAGTACAGGATGATAACTTATGGCGTGGGTCTGGGCCCAATAAGCCAATAAGCCCAATAAGGAAGCAGCAAGATGACAGGGCATGTGTAGCTGCTACTCATTCCCAGGTGAGGGATTTAAAAGGTATTAACCATTACATGGAAGCTGGGGAAAAGTCAAAAAGGAAGAAACATGAGGGGCTCATTGTGTCAGATACAGCGAGGGCAAGACCCTTGTTGTGCCAATTTTGTCCCATTGGTATGCATGTCCCTTCTGATATCAAAAAGAAGATATGGAAAAGAAAATGTATAATGATTTTTTTTCTCTACTTCCCCTTGATAATTATTTTAAGGTGAAGGATAGTAAGAAGGAGACTAAGAAGGAGGAAGAAGAAAGTAAGACGTGATATGGTGAATCTCTAAGACCTTCTCAAACTGGCTGCAAGCATATGTAATCATGGCTAGCATCTGTGGGGAAAATTATCCTGAGAGCTGTTCAACTCTCTTCTGTTATCTTGATGAGATAAAGACCATTCATAGGATCTATGGGGGCATGGTGTGGTGGTCCTATGATGAACAATTTGCCAATGTCTCGCGATTAATCCCAGCATGAGATGAGATGAGAGAGACATGGGAATGTGGTTTAAAATTGTCATCCTAGCTAAGGTTTCTGGTGGAGGGTTATAGTAGTTTCTTTACCCGGCACAGAAGTCGGTGGTCAAAAAAGGTTTGTGGTTCCAATTTAACGAGGGATCTTGCAAGTAGGGTGCTACCTGCAGGTTCAGACATGAATGCTCCGATTGCGGGAACCATCACCCCTCCTTTAGATACTTCAGTAGAAACAAAAAAGTTGGGGCGGCAGAAGCTGCTCCTAAGAGCAGTGACTCTGATATTGGTAGAAAGAATGCTGCAAGGTTTCGCACAGAAAGCAAATCGGTTATTATGTGCAAGAAAACATAGGTAAACCTTTATTTATACAAGTAAATCAACTACGACGCTTTAAAAAAATCTGGTGCTTAAAAAAAATATGTAACCATCTGATAATAGTAGTAGTTTTAGAGGGAATGTGTATCTGGAAAGCAAAAGATCCACATAGTACTTACCTAAGAAGCGACAACCCAATAACTTGTGAGATGTTGGATGAACAGGCAGTAGCCGGAAATCTGACTCAATATCATACTTGGCTAGAAAACATCCACGTCCTGCCTTGTGTACCAGGCCAATCGTACCGAAGATAGCTGCTTGTCAATTCCATCATCTTTTGGGAAATGAGAGATGATGGATGAGTCTGTACTTGCCCAGATCCATTTATGGGTCAACCCCTAATGGGGAGACCCTTAGGTCTGGCACTGGGGCATGCAGATAAAAACCTGCCATCCTTCCTAGAGAAACTTCCTTCCTAAGCTTTTCACGAGCCACGTCAGGAAATTGCTTGGCCAACACCTGTCATGGGATCAGTGTCAATGCTTCAGGGAGCTTCAACACCATGTCTGGGTAGTCCTCTAGATTAGGGATAGGTTCCTCCCACTGTTCTTGTTATTATTGTGTGGGGCATTCTCTTCCTGTTGGTTATGAGTTTTATACATTTTATCACCTGGCAGATATCCCTGGGTGGGGGTTTAGTGTATTGGTTTATGTAATTATGGGGGTTGATCTGATTGTAAGAAATTGCAGTTGGTAATAAATAGTAGTAACTCATTGTTCATGTAACTCCTGTTTTGTACAGGGATATACAGTATATATATAAAAAGGGGGATCTAAGGGAAATTGTTAAACACTGATGTTCTAATTAAAAATGTTATCCTCCCGCAGGTACACTCTCCCGGACTGCATGGATTCTAGGCCACTCTTACGTGTATTGGGCATGTAGAACTGCAGTACAGAAAAATGGCGATATGCAGCTGGGTTTCAGCAAAAGAGAGCTGCTGTTGAAATGGTTCAGCATACGTGGTATGAAGTGGGAGTGTGTCATTAGGGAGGTAGTGTAGCATGCCTGGCTAGCGGGTCCCCCTGGTTATTCATGTGGGGGGGGGGCTAGGGTTCATGCTGTTGAAGGCAGTAATTACCGGCATGAAATGTGATGTGGATAGGTTGCACCAGCTATTTCCTAATCTGACTATTATATGGTCTGAGATGGTGCACCATCTTAAATGGTGATCCCACATTCAACCTGCAATAATAATTAAATGCAGGAAGAAGGTAAATAAGACAATGGCGAGCCTTGATAGGAAAATGGGTGGTACTGCACTGCGTTATACTGACCTGGAGGGGACTGAAGCGTTAGCATTTTATGAAAAGCATAGGGTCCATCTCAATAAATATGGGTCTAATCTTTTTATTTTGGCCTTTAAAGGAACCATTCGTTTGGTCCTAGATGGTATGGTGCATGATTAGTAGTAACTTACTAGTAGTAACTTGCACATTTCCAGTTCACATGTTTATTGGTTCACTTTAGCGCAGCTCTATGTTAGATGGCTATTAGCACTGTTAGTTTAATTTGTGCTTCCTGAACACTTTGTCCTATAGACAGCAAGGAGGGTACTTGCACTTCATTAGACGCTTCCTGTGTCCCATAGATGGCATGGAGCACATTTAGCCTTAATTGTGTGTTTCTAGAGGAATACGTTTCCTGAAGGACAAGTTATGTGGTCCCATAGATGGCATGGAGTGCACCTAGCCTTTATTGTGTGCTTCCAGTGGTTCTATAGATGGTAAGGAGCATACTTAGCCTTAAGTGTACGCTTCCTAATTTATTAGATGGATAAGAGAACATTTAGCATTAGGGTTGCGTTTCCTGTAAGGGGTGCGGGTGCACTGTGTCCTGGGATGGGGTGCTTGTACATAGGTGGTTAGTGAGCTGCTGGGTGCTCTCATTTTGTTCTCCTTAGTACTCCTGGGGCACGGGGTCCTCTTGAGCCTTTAAGTGTGGGTGGGCAGGCACCTCTTGTTATCATATGTGCGTTATTGTTATAATAAACAGAGCTGTGTCCTTTTTTACCGAATACCATGCGTTAAGTCTTTATTGGTTTAATTTCTACACAAGGGTATCTGTTTTGACAATGCACAGGTCAAGACCTACATGCTAGGCTTATTGAGACAAGAGGAACACAGACTTTTCACAGAAAATAATATTATAATGTATGGATATCAGAATATGCCTGCAAAGCAACTGATTGTTTGTAATATGTGGTATTTTCCCTTTAAATAACAAACAGTGATGTTTAAAAGACCCATTTGTATGTATTATTCATGAACCCAATCTCAATTATTGCACAAACCTTAAAAAACAGTGCTTATGTCAAAGTTAGTGCTATTTTAATATAGTTTTTGCCTCATTTTATATTTTATTCATGGAATCCGTAGGTCAAGAAATCATGCAAAAAATAATAGGTGAGAGAGACAGAGCTGTTATAAGCAATACCTATACACTGTATTTTATCCATAACTCTGTGGTTGACAGCTTTCTATTTTCAATAACATATACAGCGCCTGCCACAGAATTTCAATCATCCTGTGTCTCACCAAGAGTCCAGAGTGTACAGAATAACTTGCAGGAATCGAATAAAAAAATATTTTTCATGTTTCCCAAATGAGTATTGCAATGTCATGGAAATTAAGCTACAAAAAGCATAAAGCATCTGCATCAAAATCTGTGTCCTGTACCAACTCAAGGTCAAACTGCTACCTTTATAATAAAATTGGTAACGTTTCTCTTTTCTGATCCAATTGTAAATTATTAAAGAAAGGAAAATGAGTACGAATGTATAAATCATCAATTAATATGATATTTAAAGTGTATTTTTCACCTTGGTTTCATGAGTATGAAACTGAATTGTAATTTAGTGTAGCTGCTAAATCTCTGAACGGTAGTACATGGAAAACATTAAGTTATTACTCTTTTTTTGCCTAAAAAAAGAATATATATATATATATATATATATATATATATATATATATATATATATATAGCTTTCAAGTGTATAAATATTGATCGGCTTTATCTTTACTTGCTCTGAGTTCAAGAACTATTCCTTAAAGGTATTGAATCAGACCTACAGCAATCAGTATTATATTATTTCTGTATTATGCTGTATATATACAGCACCTATATATTTTGCACTGCTGTACAAGAAGTACAGTAAAAGCAACATAAAAACAGCAACTATAAGGGATCAGCTTTTAAGTCTTTTTACAGGTAAAGATTCGTAGGAATCTCCTTTCATCTTCTACAAACTGATTAACATTGGTGGCAGAGTGTGCCATCACTTCCTTCCCTGCAGCTGCCTTAAGTGCAATAGGTTCAAAATATATTTCACTCTCCCAACAATGCTAAATAGTTTTATAAAAGATGGAAGGAGCAGCATATACAATGTAATTCACACCCACTCCAAAGTACCTCCCCAGATACTTTGCAGTGGGTATGAATTAAACCCTATATTATACCACCTACATAAGCCCACTCAAGCTACCCCATCCTTTCTCTAAACATGCCTATCCCTTTTAGTCGGTACCACTTCTGTGGGCTAGTGGTGGATCCCGATTCCTCAATGGAGGTTCTCTTTACCTAATCCGACCATGGAGGTCCAGAAGGCTCATGGACCTTACTTGTTAGCTTATTTTTATTGAAACTTTTTGTATGCAATTTTCATATACAGTTTGCAAAGTTAATCAAACATATTTGAATGCAATGATTAAGCAAATACCAAAAAAAAACAAAAAAAAAACTGTTTAATGTTTAAAGGGTTGATTGCTAAAATCTACATTACCAAAAGTAATAAAGAAGATTAAACAATAAAATAAGAAAATACGTCACAAAAAAACAAAAAAAAAGTTACAGAATACAACATTAGAGGTTATTTTATACTTACAAATCCAGATGCAGTGTCCTGGTAAGCAGATAGTCCCTTTTGGATTTGGGCTCTCAATTCTCACTTCTGGACAGATAAATGTTCATTCTATATCATGGATAAGGCCATTAAAAAATCCAACCTTCTGAAAACAAAAACAAAATAATCTAAACTGAAAGGTGCTCCTTGTATGTGGAGTTCCCTGTGACAAATTATGCATTTTGATGTTCTAGGCCCCATGATTAGCTGAAATAGCTGTCAATCACTTTTTGGCCTATCTGATTGAATTGACCCATCAATCAGAGAAGACTACCTTTTCCTATTCTGTTTAATTAGTTGTCAATCAGATTACAATATACTCAGGTGCCTCTCTCTAATTGCCTAATGGCTCAGCTAATCAGTGAAGGGTATGTGAGTGGGTTTATTCACTAAGACTTTGAACAGCTGAGTACCCATTAGATTATCAGGCCTCATGTGATGGGTTGACTTGTTATCTGTGGTCATTTATAATGGGGAGATTTTTTATGAAAACAATCGCAAAAATAAGTTATTTATTTGGCAGAATATGATTACTCCAATAATTTCAGATGTTACAACATAGTGTTTTTAATGGAACTTAGACCTAAGTCTGTGGTAATAAACTGTGCACAATTTAATAATCTATTTGTTGTTGCTTAGTTGTTTACTTTTGTACGTGTGACCCTATGGACCTCAGCACACCAGGCACATCTGACCACATCACTGACCCTCTCAGCTCGATTAAGCTTATGTTCCCTGCTTCCATGACCTCATCTATCCACCCCACCTCTGCCATCCTCTTCTTCATGTCTTAAATTGTTCCCAGCATCAGAGTATACTCTAGGGAATCCTGTCTTCTCATGATACTGTATGGCCAAACTATTTAAACTTTAGCCTCATGATCATACCTTCCAGTGAACAGTTTTGCTTGATATCCTGCAGTATTGATTGAGTGGAGGTAAAGAAACTGTGATCTAGTGTGGTACTATAGGCAGTATTAGTAAATTGAACTCTCAAATGAAAGCTGGAGTATCGTATTGTTAAAACATAACCTTTATTGTGTAAACAAATGTAATATAATAATCAACACCTAAAACAGAGGTGTGAAATAAAATATTGATAATAAAATCTGCAGGTGAAGGAAGGATAGCAGGGATTAGAGTGAGCGTTTCATATACTGCAAATTAAGACATATGTTGCTGCAGTACCAGGATAAGGAGCTTTCAACCTAGGCTCTATGGCTGTAGTCTCTTAGAGAAGCAAAGAGACAGCACTATATCCTTGGTCAAAGTGTATCAACATGTAACTAGATGTTGATGCTAATAGAATGTTTGTTGTAACATTCAATAACAATAATGTGATACATCAGGTTCTCCTCACTAAGATACAATGCCAAATGATGATATGAATGAATGTGGCTGTGTGTCTTTAGTGCTCAAATTGTCACAGAGTAAAGGAGGTATGGTAGTCTGTATGTTTAGACACGTTCTGGTGGCAACCATATGAAAAGAATACTATAATCGGTGCAGATGTCTAATTAACAGGTCAGAAAAGGATCCTAGTATACATAGCCAGACAGTATCATAATACATGTACAGAAAATCTATAACCTTCCAACCTCGTAATGGTCATGGTAGGCTAATGTGGGTCCTGATACTAAGTGATCACATATGCAAGGATATAGTAAATGCTAGAAAATGCTAGGAATCAGGAATTGTAGTATAAATCAATGAAGGACCAGTCTCATGTGGGCTGAATCTAATGCTGCCTACACATTGCTGGAGTAATACAATAGGGTACAATTTCCCATAAAGAAATAGAGAACAGAAAATCCAAGTTTATCCCAATGTACTGCAGTATAAAGTGACAGAACATCAATCGGCCTAATAGATTCCCTCACAGCCTCAATGGAGGCGCCTAAGGACTTACCCTAACTACACTCGCAGTGCGTGGAGAAGGACTTGCTGTTTTCCAGTAGAAGAGCTCACTCAATCCTGCACGCCATGGCACAATCTTCTCAACTGCCGCCCTACGCACGTTTTCCCTTCCAGATGAAGGATTCCTCAGGGGGAGATTATGGTTAACAGTTTGCCTTCTTAGTTTTCTTTCTTTTGAGTATATTCTTTGTTGCTGTTGTCTCCCATGTATAGTCCCTTAAATCTATTCTTTACTT
Organism: Discoglossus pictus; assembly: GCA_027410445.1. NCBI lineage: Eukaryota > Metazoa > Chordata > Amphibia > Anura > Alytidae > Discoglossus > Discoglossus pictus. The sequence goes on along the minus strand of CM050167.1, from coordinate 258,748,851 downwards.
CCACTGCATATTCACTGAGGATATTATTTATTTCATGTATTCTTGGTCTGATGAATTTCCCTCTTTTCATCAGTTTAACTTTGAACTTTGCAATAAGAAGCTCATGATCTGATTCACAGTCAGCTCCCTGTTTTGATTTTGCTAACTGTATAGGGCGTGCCTATCTTTGGCTACAAATTATTTGCATATTGTCCAACTTGTGATGTCCATATGTGGAGTTATCTCTGAGGCTATGGGAAGAGGTTGTTTGCTATGGCCAGAGAATTATCTTGACATAATTCTGATCTCTGAACTGCTTCATTATTTACTCCAATTTGCCAGTTATTCCAGGTGTCTTTTGGTTCCCTACTATATCATTCAAATATTCTTGAATGAGAGTAACATCTTTTCTTGGTGTAATGTCTAGGAAGTTTTGAATATCCTTGTGGAATTTGATAATGCCATCCTCTTCAGCATCCATGGTTGGAGCAAAGACCTGGATCACTGTGATGTTAAATGGTTTGCCTTGAATTTGAAAACAAATCATTATTGGGTTGCACTACTTTGATCACCGTTAAATTAATTATGAGGGCTACTCATTTCTTCTGCAGAATTATTAGTCAAAGTAGAACATCAAGTGGTTGTTTTATGTATAATTCACTAATTCCCAGGACATCAGTATTTAACCTTGTCATCTCATGTTTTGTTGTGCCTAGTTTGCCTTGGTTCATACTGTAGTTCTTGTACTGCAGGTTCCTATGCTGAATTATTCTTTGCAGCAGCATACTTTTCTTTGCCCTTTAGATATATCTGCAGCTGGGTAAGGAACCCACGGCCCTACCCAGTTGAGGTTAGTGGGATTTGACCGGCTAGTCATGGGTTGGACTTGGTAGATTAGGGGTTATGGTGGGAAAGTTGGTAGGATGGGTTTGATAATGTCATAGCATAGATATTTATACTAACAGGGTCAGCCATTTTAGGCAGTAGTGCTGCAGGCTGCAATAATCTCTAAGCCAGTCATGGCCTGCTCAGAGGTTGATAGCATGCTGGAAAGAATAAAGGAAGAGGCACTAGCCTCCATGGGTAAGGCAGAGCTGCTAATTACTTCTAGTGCAGCGCCAAGCCTACCCCCAGCTGAAGCAGCACAGGAGGTGAACCTGATCCCCCAAGGGGACAACAGTCTCTAGGGGTATGGGAAGGCCCTCCAGGCAAGCCAACCCTCCCCTGAGGCTTAGCCCTTCACTTGCAGCTACTCTGCAGTGACAAGTTCTGCAAAGTGGGGGAGAAAGTAAAAGGAGGGTCAGTTGGTGGGCTCCAGTGGAGTGGGTAGCTCTGGGGGAGTAAGACCCAAGAGGACAGGGGACAAAATGTAGGATCACACTTTTATGTGAACCAGGGTGAGGGAGAAGAGGAAGAAATGAGCTTGGATGGTGATACAGGGTTATTGGAGGATAGCGGCAATGAACTGGACCTACAGTATACCTATCCCCATCAGATCTGGATGAGGATGTGCAAACCATGGAGGAGGAGTTTGAGGAAGGCGATATTGACATTAACAATTCTCCTTTTGTAGTTTCGTCAAACTCTAAGGCTGAGCAGCAATGTCGGAAGCACAGGCCTGATTTACCCACCTCCCTGAAGAGGTCAGGGGGGATAGGCCCAAGTGGGGTCAGGTGACCGCTTGAGGAAGTAACCCCTGCAGGCAGGAGTGGAGGATGGGGCCTAACAAAGAAGCAGTCAGGTCCAAAACAGAGGGGAAGCAGGAGCGTCAGGACATATAAAGCCGTGAGAGGAGCTGTGAAAAAAGAAGAGTGGAAACGGAGGTCGGGAGCTAAAAAGAGGCAGCAGAGGAGGAGAACTAGTTGGGCACAGGTCAGTTGAAGGACATGTTAAACCAAGCTAATATGTCTTTGATTAAGTACTTGAAGCAGGCATTGTCACAACTGAAGAGACAAGATAACAGCATAGCATCTATCCTACCTGGATGGTAGTTCGGTGAACGAATCCTTATCCTCTGTGAAATATGCCTCTTTTCATCAGGCTATTGCTATAGTTAGCAGGATGGGGGGGGGGGGGGGGGGGGTGTTTCTGGAGAAGTTTGACATTGTATCGGCTTTCCGGTTGCTCCCTGTTCATCCTTTTTCTACCCAGGATGTTCCATCTCATGCGCGAATTTGTGGCGCTCAGCTTATTCTTGCGATTGGTGTTGGAATGAATGTCTGATCAAAAGACCACTATTTGGATTTCTTGCTGGTGATACCGACTTGGGAGGCATGCAAGAGGTTAATGAACTGCTTCATGAGGACAACCCAGGAATTTGGTATCCCATTGGCCAAAGAAAAAACAGTAGGGCCAGTGAATGTGATACAATTTCTAGGAATTCCATTGGATGTTAAACTGCAAACGGCTTTGACTGTGGATAAGGTGGTGGACTTAAGCGAGTCAATTGACCATGTCACTCTGAAGGAACGGCAATCCCTGTTGGGCAAGCTAAACTTTGCCTGCAGGGTTATCCCCATGGGAGGATCTTTGGGAGACGGCTATCATTGGCAAAGGGTGGCATCAAGAAAGCTTGCCATTTCGTAAGGATATCATAGTCTATGGAGGAGGATTTAGAATTTTGGAGTTCATTCCTGGATCAGTTCAATGGAAATCTTTCTTTCTAGCCCAAAAAATAGCAATGCATGAGTTGAAGCTGTTGACCAAAGCATTAGGATTCATAGGTTTTGGTGCCTACTTCAAAGGGCACTGGTGCACTGAATCGTGGCCGCAAGAATGAAGAGAACCTAGTCTGGTGAAGAATCTAGTATCTCTGGAACTTTTCCTAATAGTGGTTGCAATCTACATAGGGGGTGATCAGTTGCGGCACCAACACGTAATCTATTATTGTGACAATATGTCTGCCGTCATGGCAGTGAACCGGTTGTGATCTTCTTCGATGTCGGTTGTTAGGCTGATCAGAAAGTTGGTTTTGGGATGCAGGAAAAGGAACATTCTTTGTACAGCGGTGCATGTGCCAGGACACACAAATGTTATAGCTAATGCATTGTCAAGGAGGAAATGGCAACGTTTCAGGGATAACATGTCAGGGGCCGCCGAGAATCCTACCCAGTGCCATGAGCATCTATAGAGTCTAGCCATTGTTTGACTCTGAGACCTTACAGGGGGTTTTGTCCAAAAGGGTGGGCGATAGGTTAACGAGCAAGGGTAGCAGGACAAGGATTTAAGGGTGGTGACATAGGAGTCATTGAAGGGTGTGGGGGTATGGCTTGTCAGGCCAAGGGATAGGGAAATTTAAAGGGTAGTTATGCTTCTGGCCAGGTCTGGGTTTTCTTCTAGTAGTTAAGGAGATTGACATAAATTGGGGCAGTTGTGGGTGGTTGGAATGCTAACATTTTTGCATTGTTTTTTCAGGTTTGGATGCAGCAGCGAGTGTGGATAATGGGTCACTCTTACGTTTACTGTGCCAGACGGTAAAAGATGGGGGTGTACAGTTGGGTTTTAAAAAAGACTCAGTAGTTATGGAAAGAGGTATGGTGTGGGAAGGATTACTGTTTGAATTGGTGCAATTTGCAAGATGGGGGACCCCTCCTGATATACTGGTCTTACATGCCAGGGGTAACGATTTGGGTAGGATGCCGCTGAGGGAGTTAATTAGGGTTATAAAACGGGATTTGGATCGGATGGTTCAATTATTCCCCAATTTCAGGTATTTTGCCTGTGGTGGGGGTGCTTGCTGACAGTGGTTTATGGCAAAAGGATAAGGTATTTTGGGATCAATCAGGGGGCAGGGGGTTCCCTTGATCATTGGTGGTGAGTCAGGCAAGCACCTCTTCCTTATTGTTTACTATGTTTGGGTTATTAAGTTATTAGGTTATTTCTTTAATGAGTTAAAGTATTTGATCAATAAAGAGGCTGTGGCCCTTTAACCCCAACCTGAGTGTGGAGTGTCGTTATTAGGTTTGAGTACTGGGGAATCCATATTGACTATACTTAAATCATGGCCGAACTATTTAATTAGATCTTATTCTACTTGTACTCACCATCTACTTTTCCCCAATAATGTGGTAGGTATCTTCTGACCTGAGGGGCTCACCTTCAGGTGCCATATTGTTATGTCACTGGTTGTGCTTGTCCATAAGGTAATCTAGTAATGATCAAGATAATAATAATAATAATAATAATAATAATAATAATATATCTAATATAATTTAAGAGAAATAGCTACTGGTGTTGGAGAACAGATTTACTGTTACCTGTGAGCCTTATTGCTAAATGTAAATGTTCACTTTAAAAGCTGCATAGGCAAGTACCTTATTAAGATGCATGGAATGGATTAATATTTGACACTGGCAGGCACAGCAGGCTATCTATTCCTGGATCCATGTCATGTCTTTAAAAATATCGGGTGTCATCAAATACAGATCTTACTGGATAAACCATTTATAAGATATAAAGTTCCAATTTTGACTTTGATTACAGTTCTTAAAAACCTAACAAAGTAAACTATCAAAAACACATGTATTAAATTGAGGAAATACAAAAAAGTAAGTTTCTGATGAATATAAGTTTCAGACAAATATCTTACATGAAGAAAAATATTACAACGCTGTATGACACCTTAAAAAATTTGTCATTCATTTTTATTTTTTCTGTCTATCCATGGTGACAATATTTTCTTGTATAGTGGCAAACAATTTCTAAAGAATAAGTACATTTTTCCAGATATGTCAGTGATCAAAATTGTTAATAATTAGGTGCTGAGAAAGAGTTGCTGTTTTTTGATAGTTGATAAAAGTTTTTTTTATCTGTAGCCTTTAAAGTTTTATGGAATATTCCCAATAAGCACAATTAGGGGGTAAATACTAACTGTCTGTTATAAATGTTATAGACCACTCCTTCCATCTTTCTCCAAATTCTCTGATTAATTGGGCATAACCACTGTGGACCTCATTCAATTGCAATTTGGCCAATTGAATAAGGGCTCTAAATAAGCACACAACATTTTTTTTAAAAGAAGTTTTTAGTTTGTTAATATCTACCCAAAAGCAAGTTTTTCACTAACTAAAAACTTCTTAATAAAATATATGCTATGTGCTTATTTAAAGCCCTATTCAATTGGCCACATCGCCATTGAATGAGGCCCTATGTGTGTAAATTTGACCCTTCAGATTGAAATTCTCTAAAACATTTATATGAATAGTTTGTAAATATTTTATATATTTTTTTAGGAATCATGTACATTCTGTGTATTATTTTAAGCCTAGTCTCTAAAATGGCGTAGTTACTACAACTATGGCTAGGAAGTTGTATAGTTCTAAACCACACCCTTCCCATCTATAGTTATATTCAGATCTATTTCCCACTGTCCTTTAAGTTTAGATTTAGCGTTATATGGTAAATGTTCTTCGCTAAACAGAAGAAAAATTCTTCCCTTAACATTTGGATTATATAAAAAGCATTTCTCAAAAGTAGTAAGGGATCGACATATTTCTGTTTTGGGAAAAGAGATGATCAAGTGTATTAAGCCTGTATTAAAGGAGTTATCACACATAATAGTTGTCAAACTGCGATTCATTGTCACACTTTTCAACAAATCGCAGTTTGACAACTATGATTGATTGCAACCTCACCGGCTGGGCCTCCTCCATCCCTGCAAGATCATGGCCATGTGCCAGATCTCAGCAGGGATCCGATCGGGAGCCACAACAGGGGTCCTGTGTGTGTGATCACTACACAGTCTCTCTCCTAAGAACTTCCCCTCTCTCAGCACTCTCTCTCCTCAGCACCCCCCCAGCACTCTCTCTTTCCTCATACACTCTCTCCCCTGTAATCAGCTCCGTGCAGGTCTGTCTCTGCACAAGCGCTGCTCCCTGAGGTGTCAGTGATGTCTGAGCTCAGTGCTCTGTGTGCGATCACTAGACACTCTCTCTCTCCTAAGCACTCCCCCTCTCTCAGCACTCTCTCTCCTCAGCACCCCCCCCCCCCACACACACACACACACACCATCTCAGCACTCTCTCTCTCCTCAGCATTCTCTCCCCTGTAGTCAGCTCCCGTGCAGGTCTGTCTCTCTGCACCAGAGCTGCTCCCCGAGGTGTCAGTGATGTCTGAGCTCAGTGCTCTGTGTGTAATTTGCAAGACATGTGTTTACAAACCAATTTTTCGTTTCATATTCATATAAACTAATGAACAAAAAAGTTTCGTCAATTTGCCATTTCAGATTGATGTAAAATAACGAATTCAGATAAATTAACACGTTTCGCTAATTTGCCATTTCAGATTGATGTAAAATAATGCATTTAGACAATTTTTTGTTTCATATTCATATAAACTAACGAACAAAAAAGTTTTGTCAATTTGCAGTTTCAGATTAATGTAAAATAACGCATTTAGGCAATTTTTCTTTTCACATTCATGAAGGCATGCAGTGATTGATGTTGGCGGCCCATAGGGCCGTAACTGCGAGCCTCGCAAAGTGAGGTGACATACAGGACTTAGGGTGCAAAGCGAGGCGAGCAGTTGAGGCACACAGCAGACTCCCATTGTGTGACAAACAGCATTTCCACACTTTTTTATTGCCCAGTAATTTTTGACGGGCAAGTCTCTAGTCTGTAAATATTAGTACTAAAGTTATTTTCCAATTCCCCATTGCTCTTTAAGTGATTCAGATGAAGTCCATTTCTTAAGTTACAGATTACCCAAGTTTTTTTGGTTATAAATAGGGGAGAATTAGGAGTTGTCAGGTGTAATTTATGTTTAAATGTATTCCAAGTTTTTAAGGAATGAGTAGTAAAGGGGCTGATGTCATCACATTTAGTTATATGTTTGTGAGGTATGCTTATTATTTATTGAATATTTATTAAGGTAGCTTTCTATTTCTGCCCATCCCAGAACATTAGTAGCTAAATGCCATTGTAGCTTTGTAATATGTGGTTAAGTTTGGGACAAGAGAATACACATTCGATCTGTGTGTGTCTTTTTGGCTCTGGACTGTTGGACTGTTAATACCACTAAATACATTTAAAACATTCTGCGTGTAAGTGTCCTTCAGATATACTGTAATGGGGAGCTACCTAAAAATGTAGAGAATTTGGGGTAATTGATCCATCACCATAGAGGCTATAGGACCTAGTAAGGGTAGTTATAGTTTATGCCAATTATTAAGTGATTTGATTAAACTAGAAATACTTGGTTTATAGTAGTTACATTTGTCTAATAGTTAAGTTTGTAATTTGTTAAAAAAAAGTGTTAGCTTTCGTGTTGATATAAAAGTGAGACTCGAAGTAATCTGAGACTCGAAATCCTAAATATTTTATATGTGAATATTGCCATTTAAAGCCAATGTTGGTGAAGATAAGTTAATATTTTTTTAATATTGCAAAAAGGTTAGGGGATTTTGTTAGGTGTTTGGTGATTGTCAAGAAGACATTGTCAGCAAGCAAGCAAATTTTAAAATAGTTAATTTGTTTTTATCCCACTAATAGCTTTGTGTTTTTGTATTGCTGCTCTCAGAGTTTAGATGGATATCATGAATAGTACTGGCGATAAGGGATATGTTCCTCTTTCTATATGATTAGTGTCCAACTGAAGATCTTTAAGTTTGAGGGATGTTTTGGGATTTGTATCTAAAGTTGTAATAGATTGAAGGAGGTGCCTAATATGCCCATCCCAGGGAGTTGAATGTTTTTTCAATATCTAATCAGAGTAAGAATGAATGTATATCTTTATTAAGTTCAATATTTTCCTAATGCTAGCTGGTGCTTGCCTCCTTAGGATGAACCCCCACCCCTGGTCAGTATGGATCCAATTTGGCTGAAAGCTGTTTAATCTGCCATTATGTTGGTGAAGATTTTGATATCTACATTCATTAGTTAAATAGTTCTATAATTTTTGACATTCAAACGTTCTCTATCTGGTCAAAAGCCTGTCATAAATGACGGGATAATATTTGATGTGGCTACCCCCACCCCGTGCCTATTCCCCCCTCTCCCTTCCCCCTCTTCCTCCCCTGCGTCTCTTCTCCCCCTCTCCCCTTCCCTCCCCTGGGTCTCTTTCCCCCTCTACCGCCTCGGTGTCTCTCCCCCCTCTCCCACCCCTGCATCTCTTCCCTCTCCCTCCCCTGTTTTTTTCCCCTCCCTCGCCTCTGTCTGCCCCCCTGTCCCCTGTGTCTCATCCCCCTCTCCCTCCCCTATGTCTCTCCCCCTCTCCCTCCCCTGCGTCTCCCCCCTCTCCCTTCCCTGAGTCTCTTCCCCCTCTCCCTCCCCGTGTCTCTTCCCCTCAATTGCTGATTATTCAGTTTTGGTATAGAATATTCATTTAAAAAAATGTTTAATGTGCTGAAAGTTAGTTTTTTTTACCAGTTTTATATAATGACTAGCGACTTGCCCGTCAAAAAATTACGGCAATCAAATCGTAAGGTAGCTAATGCTGTTTGGTGTGTAATAGTAAAATATATAATATATTAATAAATGAATATACTTTACCTATTTTGAAGCATTGTGTTGAAGAGCTGACAATCTGTTTTCATGTTGCTGCAGCATTAGTGGTGTGGAGCTGCTGTGTAAGCGTGATGAATGTGTGCAGTGTAACAGTGTGCGTGCGCGAGACGAAACCGTTAGCATAGTGGTGTACTTCCGCATTGGCGTCAAATGGCGGGTTATCTGTGTTTTGCGTCTTTGCAGATTATCCGTCGGTGCTTCGTGGTGTTTTTCGAGTTTCGTCTGTTGATTTGCGAGTGTGTTGTGGTGTTTTACGTGTTGAGAGTGCTGTAGCCTCGTTTTGTTTTTTTTCGTCGGCCATTTTTTCTCTTGCTTAGCGATTTGATTAGTGTCTAAAGTGTTTTATTTGTTTTGAAATGAATGTGTAACTTGGTTTTTTGAGGTGCTGGATGGTTCCTCTTGCTGTAGGTAATTTTTTTATGTGTGTGTTGTGTGTATTTATTGTGTTTGAAATGTTTGTATGTCGGCGTGTTGCGTCCGATGTTTGCGAGGTCGTAATGTGCGGTAACGTGTCTCGTATGGTGTTTGCGTGTGTAGCCTCGTTTTCGTTTTGTTCGGCTGCCATTTTTTATCTCGCTTATCAAAGTTTTTATTGTGCAAACTCTTTTATTTAGAGGGAAATGAAGGTGTGAGTTGCATTTTTGAAGTCCTGGATGCTCCCTGTTGCTGTAGGTAAGGGTTTTATGTATGTGCTGTGTGTATGTATTGTGGTTTTAATTTTGTAATGTTCACGAGTTGTGTCCGAGTGTTGCGAGGCCGTAATGTGTGTGAACGTGTGTCGTATGTTGTTTGCGAGTGTCGTAATGTGTGTGTCATGTTATTCGCGTTGCGACGTGAAGTTTGCGAGGGTCGCAGTTGTTGGCATGGAGCGCCTTCGGCGCTCCATGCCAGCAACTGAGGCCCTCGCCCAGTGCCCTCGCTTCGCGAGGCCCGCGGCTCGCTGTGCAAGCCAAGGCCCTCGCTACGCGAGGCCCGTGGCTCGCTATGCGAGCCAAGGCTCCATGCCAGCAACTGAGGCCCTCGCCCAGTGCCCTCGCTACGCGAGCCCGCAAGCGTGAGCAACGGCCCGTACGCTCACAACTATATATGTGATTGATAAAACTTTAGAAATTCTGTTTTGATTTTAATGGGATTGTGTGTTAGAACCCCTTGTAAAGTATGGATTTTAAAAAACTTTGGGTTATTTAATGAATCCTTTAAGTTTGTCTGCCAGTGGTCTATCTGGTTTATGACCTTTCTCATAGAATAGGCATTTGAAACATATATTTCAGCTATCTGCTTGATCCAGAAATAGTTTATTAAGTTGGTTCCTTGTGTCTGAAATAATGTGTAATAATTTTATATTGTTGGGATTTACCTGCTGTTTTTTTATAGCTGTTTTAAATCTTTAGATACATTTTAATATTTTTTTTTATCCCTCTTCATCCTTGGTGTGAGTTGCATTATAATTCCTCTACTGTATGCCTTATGTGCCCCCCGCCCCCACAGGTGTGCTCTAAATCAAGATGGCATATATGTTCTTTATTGAGTACATTTATTTTATTTAACCTCCACCTGTGAGACATTAATGGAGTATCTGCATTGATTTATAGCATAATCAGACCATGGACCTGGGAAAATATCTTATATGTTAGTTGATAAGTGGGTCCATCAGGAATCCATGTGTTATGGGGGGGTAATGGATTCATATTTATTGCCAGGTAGGTCTAGAGGAGGGTTATATTTTAGATGAGGGATCCCCTGGCTCACAGAGGCCAGTGGGTTGGAAGGGGGAATCCTGGGGCATCCCTAGGCTCAGAGTAGATAGGGATATTGAAGGAGGATCTGGGGACCCACTGAATCATGGGGGCAGTATTAACTTGTTAATCGTGTCAAGCCACTATATATGACAAAATTAATGTACTGTTACTTCTCTGGGGCATTTTCTGGGGGTTGGGACTACCTGTAGGATTTTTTAATATTTGGGGCACTCAAAAAGACTTTAGTGAGATAGGATATTGTCATGTGAGACATGTGATTTGGCTTTTGTAAAATAGTTACGGGATAGGCACTCAGGTGGCATTGCATACTTGGGTAATTAAATGGAGGCCTTTGTCACGGAGATATGCAGTGGAGGATGAACGTAGCCTACAGTGAGTGGAGTCCTTGTAAAGTCTGATGAGACTCTGAAAGCATCATGTGTGTATGAGTCTTTTAATGTATTAACTGACTCCAGATTGCTTGTGATTATTTTAATTTATACTTTATTGGTTTTTCAGTTACTGTGCTACCAAATTTCACGGCAAATTTTTTTTTCTCACTTTATTTTTATTTTCTAATTTTAGCTGGTTTACATTATAGATTCAGCACATATTAGTTTATGTTTTTTGTCTTTAGATTTTCTGCAGGTGATTGGAAGATAGGCTTGTCTTCCCAGTACAGGTAGCAAATCTATACATAAATCTCTATGCTTCCTAGCCTTCTTTCTGATCTACATATTGCAAACAGCACCCATGTGAAGTATGATTTGAGCTTTAGCTTTAGGCAATGGTAGAAACTAATAACTGGCAGGTGTGGTAGCTGGTAGTGAATAGTAATTATGGAAACATACACTATTGCTAAAGGATAAAGGCCAGGTTATCCTCTGTAATATGAACACCATCTTTTCCCATCTTTGATAAATGGCCATTGTACAATAATATATATGAAGAATATGAAAGGAAGTGCAATATTTCAATGATGATAACATTGATTAAGGCTTGGATAATGCTATAGCAGAAATCATGCACTTCCTTTCAGTAGTGTTTAGGACAATGCGATAGGTGGACAGGGGGACAGCAGTTGCCATAAATGAGGTAAACTGTGCTTTAAAATATATTTTCCAGCCAAATATTTGGTTTGCTTCTGGTTTCACATGTATTTATTGTGTTAATTAATGGTGAAATAAAAAGTAGGTTTAACATGAAAATTGCTTACACTGGCACTTTCATTGCTTTAGCTTTAGGTTGAATTTGTGAAATGTTAAATAGTGTTGTAGAAGCAATGCTTTTAGCTGCTTACATTTTCAATACTATTATTTGTTAGCAATGTGTTAATGCACTGCACCCCATCAACGTACGAAGTTGAAACAGATGTGGCAGTTTTGACATATGAATGCTTCTACTAATGACGTCACACATCAATAACGATATAGAACATTTTTCCTTATATGAGCTTGTAAAAATCTTGTTTGGCTCAAAAGTGTTTTATTGGTAAAAGTGGGACATAACATCTTTTATAATATTATCTATTCAAACACAGAGTGTAGTTTGTTACGAACTGTTCCTGTGGCTTCACTGGAAGAACAGATCTGACAATATCAGTTAAATATAATTTATTCCCCAATCCATAGTTCTTTGAGAAACGGCTACAATGAAAAGTTGTTACCATTCTATATCTTTGTTCCAAGTGCAATTTGCCCTGAAAAGAAGGCATTCATAAGAACAATGTACCCAGGATTCTGTGTACTATGTAAAATTATAAAGATGCCGTCACCATTATGAAAGATGGTTTAAAAAGAGAGCTGTTATTAACCTTTCTGAGCATTGTGTTTCAGATGCGGCACAAGCACCCATCTACAGACTTTTTTTTATTTCCAATGAGGAATACGTTCAGTTTTTATGATATTTTTCACTAGCTTTGTCGTTTCTTTACAGCTACAAGGAATCTATAAAAAGGCTCCTTTTTTTCTGAGCCTGTGGGGTGCTCAATGTGTTTGGTGGTGTGCACTCCAGCATTTTCTATTTTATTGTCAATTTATTTCTTGAGAGTTCTGCAAGAAACAAAAAGTAGAAAAATATCCCAATTCAGTGAGTTTTTTATGACAGCTTTTTCTGTCTGATAAAACCATAAAACATGCTTGTTGTTTTCTAGATATAAAAATATCAGAAATATATATTATACATTAAAAAGAAAGAAAGAGCATGCACTCATAAGTCATTATTAAAAGAAAGGGATAAAAAACATAATCATTATTTACACTTTTTGTTTTCCACTATAGATGCTGCCTTTTTGATATTGTCAGTCCTCCCTTCTTGCTAATGCTGCAATTGCATATTTATGGTCAACACAGACCCACATATACATCCTTCCTAAATTGCGATTCTGCAAATTTAAAAGGGCTCTATTTAAGCACAGAGTCTATTTTTTTTTACAAAATTTTTAGTTAGAGATCTTCTATCCAAAAGCAAGGTCTTCACTAACTAAAAACCTCTGTAAAAAAATATGCTGTTTGCTTAAATAGAGCCCTTTTAAATTTGCCAAATCGCTATTTAATAAGGCTGATAGTTATTCCTATGTATTTCACTTGGTCATCGGTGACCGCGTTTTCATAGGTAAATAGCTGCACTCATAGTTTATCATAGCATAAATCATTAATAAATAGTGGTGTCCCTTTATTTTGTAATGTATTAATACCAAAATAATGTTACAAACTGAATATTGATTAAATTGACATTTTCTCTGACTTCAGTGGTCTTTTTCTAATATATCCTGTTTTTGACAAGACATTCACATTTTTAGCTGCTCAATGTACTCTTTATCTCTCCTTCCTAAACAGATCTTAGATTCCTGCTTTTTAATTTCCTTGGAGATTGATTGAATTCAATTAGGAGTTTCATTTTCAGGTTGCTTTGAGTGTATCTTTGTTGTCCTTGTCTATATGCCCTTGCTTCCGAAAGTTTGTAGCGCTTTGTGGTTTGGATAAAAAGTTCTTTTTTCTTTTTCTTTTTTTTTTTACAAACTCAGGTTTCTTTGGATTAATATACTTCCTGCAAAAGTAACTCTATTTAAAGATGCCAAAAGTGAATCTGAATACAACCTTAGGAAGTGAACAAAATAACAATAAAACCCTTCTCTAAAGAGGTATTTCTTTTTTGATGAAAGTAGGTTGCCTTTTGTGATGCTAGAAATAAATCAAACTGTTTTATATCACTGTAACGGAGTTGGAACACGCAGTCCAATATCTCCGCTGGTATTCAAGAAGCACTACAGTCTCACCATTCCCAACCTCCCATATTGGACGATACTCAATTGGGAGTCAAATGAATACTGACTTTATTTTGTTATATGCAGAAATATATATACACATCTCTTTGGCCACAGGTAATACACATGCCCATATTTGGCCACACAATACACATAGAGGGACAATAGGTGGGTCACACCTCCCTGAGGCTACCTGTCAACTTTGATACAATCAGACAATGATTAGATCATCCTTCTTTGTTCTTATGTCTGAGAATGAAAACACTTTATACAATAGACTTCCTTATCTTATGAGGAGTCTCTGTAATAGGATTATCTATTATGCCAAGGTCTGCAATAGTCTGGGCTAATATTCTGCAGAGCATAAACCAACATACATACAGTATAATAGTAGGATCATATTTTAACCAAGAATTAAATAACCATAAAACAGGGTAAAACAGTGATGGGTTCCGTTACAATCACATTTATTTTCATAAAAACTTAAATAAACTATGAACATATTTGATCATAAAATGTGTAAGATGTGCAACATTTGAGGAGCAAGTGCTGTATAACTACTTATATTACATTTTCATAATAAAATGATGTTATCATACACCATGAATATCAAAACACTTGCATACACCCAACAAAATTTCAGCTCATATTTATAAATTGTTGAAAATAATTTATGGAAGGATTAAGGGCTGTCAAAAATCCAACAATACGGTCAACAGCAAAGATCAATCCAAAAAGAACCAGGAACTGTAGTAAAAAAGGGTAGGAAGACACATGGGCAACCAGAGTACTCACTGTCACAGGAAACTGCACCAGGCACTGAGAGGAGGCTTGAGCAGCAATAACTAGTTCCAGATGAGATGTGATTGGCTGGTAGAGAGAACCAGGCTTAACTAACAATCAGGAGAAACAGCATCAAAAACTCGGAGAGGTATTTATAACTGATCTGTCGTACCTATGGCACGAGACTGTAGTACATGGCGTACGCATGCTAAACTGTGATATCTACCTTTTGCAATCTGCAATTTAGTACAAAAGGTAAGTAAAAACTTCTGTTATACTTATTAGTTTACAGTGAATACGATCTTACAGTATACTATTTAGACATATAGCCAGTGGCAGAACTACCGCCGGAAGTTCTGGGGGGTGGGGGCAGTGCAGTAAATTGATATATATATTTTTCCATGTAATTTTTTTTTTTTTTGCTGCACTTAAAGATATCAACAACCAAACAACCAGAACAAATGGCTCCATCCCTTATATTCTCAGATGATTAGTGGAATGATAAGCATATACAGTATGTGTATGTGTATATATACACACACACACATGTAAATGTGGGTGTATATATATATATATATATATATATATATATATAATTCCACTAATCATCTGAGAATGTACGGTATGGAGCCCTTTGTTCTGGTGGGCCAAGGAGGCCCTGGTTGAGAGAGCCGTGGTGGGGGCCCACATGTTCTTTTTGCACTGGGGCCCTCCATTCACTAGCTCCGCCACTGTATATAGCAAATTTAATGTCATATTACTCATTATTAACGGAACAGATATGGCAGCAAATTCCACAATCTATTCAGACTTCAGTGCCTCTGGCCTTATGACTTGCAACAAACCTTAACAATGTATATATTTTGTTAAATGGAGAAGAAATGTAATCATAAAATAAATGGCATGGGAAATATTGATAATTTTTTTACAAACAGGAAAAAACAGAGTTTTGCAGCAGTTGCGTATTTAATTTTTTGATATTTTTTTATAAAAAAATACTTCAACTTTTAATGTTAAATTATTTTATTCATATTACCTTTTGAAGAAGAAATGTTTATTTCTCTACATTGCCGTTTTATGGTCAGGGAGCAAAGTAGTTGTATCCTGCAGTTTGTTCTGAAGAGAGAGAGAAAAAATCAATATCCTACCATGTAAATTGGATGTTTCATCCAGATTGTCGGAGCAGTAGCAGCAACTATAATGGTTCATGCAAGAATAGTCTGGCATACTGTGGGTACCAGAAATAGATTGCTGAAAAGTAACATTACTAAGTAGCCCTCATCCATGAAAAAATATCCAAAGTGTACTGTTGTCGCAATGTGCTTTTGAGCGATACAGAAATTCATCTTTCAGCAGGGTAGTGCTATGTGCTGCAGATGTTTAGAAGCAACTATTAAACCTCTTCTGGTTGTTTAACTTAATATATCAAAATTATTAATATTTATTCTTTCATGCCTGTATTCTATCTATTAGGTTTTACAAATCTGTTGCTAAATTAAGTGTTGAAATGTTCTTATATTGAATGTGGAAATGTAAAGCCAATCCATTACAGAACATTTTTAAATAAATAAAGTAACTACAACGAGTCAGTCAATTTTAGATTCAACTGACTAAGCATATATTCTGGTTAATTTCCTGTAAAATAGTAAATAGCAATAGCAATCAAAATTATCACTATTAGCTATTAACATATAAAATATGCTAGTATTTCTTAATATGTTATTGGGAGCCTCTGCCAAATAAAGAGTCTGCTGATGAAGACAAATAAAATGCTATATTATGGAAAGACAAGTCTAGTCAATCTTAAAATGTGATTATGATACTACTCTCAACATTTCATTGTATTTGTTGTAGGGTTTTGCACAAGAGAAGTAATGGCAATTGTGCCTTAATTATGTTTTTGTTTGCTAAGCCTCAAAACCCTCAGGGTCAGTATTAGTGGTTTCAATGCACCAAGTTTATATTTTATTACTGTTACCTTAATCATTTTCTTGTGCCCTTATTACATTGTATTCATTTTTGGATTAACATTACATTGTTACTAGCTTATATACTAACATTTGTTGTTGTTCAGTCCTTCAGTCATGTCTGACTCTCAGTGATCATATGGACTGCAGTATGCCAGGCACATCTGTCTGTGTTTCTGTATGTGCTTATTCAGATACTGGGGTGGGTTGCCAGTTCCTTCTCCAGTGAAGGGTAATTTGACCTCTCTGCTATGACCTGCCTATCTTGGGTGACCCTACATGGTATAGCTCACAGCTTCATTGAGGTACACAAGCCCGTTCACCACAACAAGGTGGGAGACCTACTGATATATATTTGTCTTAATGAACTAACAAGTGGTTATAGTTACTAATATATCAATATATGTATAGTTTATGTATAATAACCAAGAAATATATGCCTCAAAAATAATGTTTCTAATAACAGTTTTATATGTTGCGGTCAAACTTGGTGTACATTTTGAACCCATGGTATCATCTCATGGGAGGGAATTTGGTTAGCCTCTCATGTGCATCTCATGTTAATTCCTGAATTACTATGTACAATTTGCTATGGGGAAAAACAGCCCTTCCCATGTTAGTTCAGCACTTCACATCTCAGGTGAGAAAGTGCTTAGTAAATTCCTGCCAGGATGTTTTGTTATATCTAATTGTTTTTATAAGTTTTTTTTTTAAGTTCCTATGTAGGTTCCCTGTCATGCTACAGTATCTGTCTAAAATGAGAGCTAACCTAACTTATTCACTGAATTTTATGATTTTGCTTTTTTTTTTTGTCTGCCATTCTTGCAGCTAATGAGTTAAATGCAAGCTGTTTGACCCCATGTGCTTAATTGGCAATAAACACATATTTTTCTTATTTAAATAATCCTTTCCACAAGAAAATGACTTGAAAGACCATATTTAGTGCCTACAATTTCTAGATATGATTATGTGGGCTTCTTCAAAAGTGATGATTTATTATAAATGTCTGCCATCTTTCACCACTGAGAATGTAACACATTTAGCAATACTTATATTGCATTGTTCATAAATCAATACATGCAAATAATTTTTTTGACCATGGGTCATATTCAATTGAGCTTACTGGCGATCTGGGCGCCTGTAAGTGAGGTCGCAAGCTAATTTACTATTCAATTTGCGTGCTCCGATCGCCTTCCGAGTTACAGCCTTGAGAAAATGGCGATAGTTAAACTTATAGCCTCCAGAAGCCTTTGATCTTTCACTTTACTGAAATTGCAAATTGCTATTCAATTGCTCAATTTTACCAAGTCTGCAAATGTTTCACAGCCGTAAATGGCAAAAGAAGGAGAAAATCCTACGAGTGCTAGAGAGAACCCGCAAGGGGGTAAACCTCTATTATTAGCACTGTAGATGCAAACATAAAATCACTATTGCAATGTAAATAACAGGGAAAATGATGACAGACATTAGAATTAATTGCACAACAGTCTTAAGCCCCCAAATCAGCAAGATCTTAGCTTTTTTTATGTTTAATTTTGTGGTTAAATCAATCTCGGCTGTCAATGAGTTAATACATATCAGGCCACCAATATGGACTAGAACAGTATTGGCATTCATTTTCATAATTCTTTTTTTTTTGGTTTTGTGAGTCTGACCGCCTATTAGACACCAAAACCTAATTGACATGTAACTTCCATGTTTTACTGCCGTAATAATGACAGTTTCATTTCCTATTGGCTGATTCGAAATGGGAGGTTACGCACTTGCTTAATTGATCATGTTCCCGCCCTGAACTGCTCCGAACCAGTGCATGGTTTACGGTTTCAGTTTTGGGCCCATAATTTGCGGGCTTGAGCAATTGAATAGCATTACAATCGAAGACGAATGATCGAGTTACAGGCTTGGAATTGAACATAGCCCCATGTTAGCCGACATATTTGTAATAAAATTATTTGGAGCCACAGATCTGTAACATTTCTTAGTATACTGTACATATCATACTATTATACAACAGCTTGACCCGGTAAGATTTATTATAGCCTACCCCACAAAATACACGTGACATCCGAATGGAGGCAAAACTGGCAAGAGCGAGTTTATTAAATGTAACATAATTAACAAATAATATGCAAATAACCTGAGAAGGGGGAGGAGCACCAGGCTTTGGCAGCAAACTCCCATGCCCTGAGCAATGTCTAGGTCCCAAACCTTGTGCCGTCAGCACCCCTTCCTTAATTTCCAGCATAAGCAATTGCAGGCCTATCTCCGTAAGATGGATTCCATAGGGCAAAAACAATCCATCTCTGTCACTGCCCTCAAGCTTGTGATGACGCAAAGCTATCCAACCCATCTTTCTTATGAAGCTCGACATCAGCTTGTTCACCTTCTGCCATGGCTTTTCAAGGATTGCGGGATCCCTGACGTTCCTCCTCGCTCGCCTCTTTACCATTTCAGACCAGATTATCTAGGGCCGTCACCTGACCATCCACCGATGATGCCGACATCCCTTCATCCTTGAACCACAGGATAAACCACAGGAGGATGCCCAACCTCATCTTCTCTGAATCTGCACCACCCACTGCGGCCACCAATCAGCCCACTTGAACCAAACCTTCTTGTAAGCCATTCACGTCAATGGCACCAAGGATCTTCTAATCAACGATACTATCTCTCCGCTCTGAGCTCCCAGAGCGCATGTGGGAATTGCTTCTGCATTGCTTCTGCTTCGGGGGTCAGCTGTCTGAAGCACTCCCACTGAAATAATTAGTGAGCGTCAGCTATCCCGTTTTCGAAGCCGAGAATATGCTTGGCCCTGAACCATACGTTCAAGTGCAGGCATGCTAAGACTAAGTGCCCAAGCAACCTGATGACGGGAATGAACGACGATGTGATATTGTTGATCGTGTGCACTATGGCCATGTTATCAGTAAGGAAAACAACGTTCTTGCCCCTCAGCCCCTGTCCCTACAGCCAAACTGCGATTACGATGGTAAACAGTTCTTGGAAAGCTAAGTTCTTAGTTAAACCATTGTCGAGCCATGTTTTTGGCCCTGCTGCCGCACATAATTTTCCTTGAAAGAATGCCCCAAAACCAAGGCACAACCAACGCATCTGTGTGCAATGTTAGGTCAACATTGGACCGCCTTCATGGGTGAATGATTGCCCAACAGTTAAAAGTTTCCAGAAATCTCAGCCATACTCTGACGACTTCCCTCATGGATGCCGTAACGCTCACAAAGCGATGCGCCTGCTTTACACCCACCGTGGCTAACAATTTTCTACCCATGGGAATAATCCTACAGGCAAAAGCCAATTTTCACAGTATTGATTGAAGGCGACGTAGAGAGACCCTCTTCGCACCTCTTCGCACCTGCGAGTACATTCAGTCACCTTGTCCAATGGCAAACTGCATTACATTGTCCTCTGTTTTCTGCTGTGCAAGGGGAACACCAAAGGACTTTGCCACTCTGGAGAAAGAAGCCAATATGTGGACACATACCTCCTGACAAGCTTGGCCCATGAACAAGAAGTCATCGAGGTTATGGACCATGCTACAATATCCCAGCTCCTTGACTGTAACCCATTGTAAGAAACTGCTAAAGGTTTCGAAATATGAGCAGGCCACCGAACTCCCTATATGGAGACATAGGTCCACATAACACATTTCTCCCAAGCAGCATCCCAACAAACAAAGACTCGACTGGTGAATCAGGAGCACCGACTCTATGTCTACCTTTGCCTTGAGGGCTTCCTTACCGGCACGCCTTATTATGTTGGTCGCTGAATCGAGTATGACACTGACAACAGCTCCTCGTCGATCTCGTCATTAATGGATTGGCCTCTAGGATAGGACAGATGATGTATTAGCCTGTCTGAATTTTCCTAAATCTTTTTTTGGCACCACATCCAACCTGAATTCCTTACTGATTTTTTACTCAGCTATGCCGACACGGATTTTAGGTTTGCAGGCTGTATGCTAAACGAGTGATCCACCTCCAAGGGGATCACAAAACCATAGCAAAAACCCTTAATCAGTAACCTTGCTGCTTCTTCTTTTCTGGGCACCCTACCCTAGCTTTTTAGCCACGGCAGCATTGCGCCCAGATTTATTGGCGTCTTGCCCTGACATCTTTTGCCCTCCCGCACCTGAGCACTGAGCGGTCACACCCACAGCTTGAACAGACGTGCTTGAATCTACAATCGGGTGCCAATATACAAATTCCTTCATTCAAGGAATAGCAGACACGCTTAATTGCTCCGCCCAATGCGGCTGGGGGTTTGGCTCTGCTGGTTCCGCCTCCAAAGGGCACGACCACTCACATGTGCCTTGTTGCTCCAAGACATACCCGGTCTAGTGGCCATGCAGGGGTGGACATTTTCATCGTACCTCCACCATGCCATTCCAACGTCTATGCGGACACTGGTTGGGAAACTTTGATATTTGCCATAATCGAAAAGGCCTGGAGCTAATTCCCAAATGTCTTGGGAATTCTCCTGAACCCTTTTCTTCTGTCTTCTGCATTCAAACGGGGTGCGTCTCTATCCTGTGTGTCCATTTATGCTCTTCTACGTTGGTAAAAGGATGAGCACCTAAGCTGTCAAGGCTGCAGTATACTGTTGACCAAACCTAGTTGTCAGATACCCTGATCGCTCCAGACAGATGGGC
Organism: Discoglossus pictus; assembly: GCA_027410445.1. NCBI lineage: Eukaryota > Metazoa > Chordata > Amphibia > Anura > Alytidae > Discoglossus > Discoglossus pictus. Next base: position 258,727,951 of record CM050167.1, on the reverse strand, counting down.
TAGAACTGATGTGGTGTATGGTGCTGCCAACTTCGCAGGCCTGCTGACTGGGGACCCTGACTTGCCATTTGTCCCCATGCCTTTCCTGCTAAACTGTACATTTACTTGCCCAAACCCTCGCTACTAAATTGGATGTTATGTGACCCCAGAAATCTCTTTAAACCTGATAAAAATGCGTGTGTCTGAGCATCCGTGCCAGTCCCAGTGCAGCCACCCAACTTAACCACCTCACCTGAATCTTGCCTGGCAGGCTCATGCCTTGGTCTCTGCCTAATAACTGCCACTGCATTGAGACATCCCACATCAGCTCCTGGCGTGCCTAGAGCACGAATCCCTCTCCGAACTGGAGTCCATGTCGCAAAGGTGACATGACCTGCGGCTGTGGGATAGAACTCTGTCCCTTGAACCATTGAAGTCACTCTTCACGCTCTTACGGGACAAGGAGCTCTCTGGACCATCTCATTTCTTTCATCTCCCCTCTCCGTGCTCTGAGCAGTCATCTCCTGCTCAATTGAATCTCTTCTTCTCCTGAGCATCGACAAATGGGATGGCAGAATGCTCTGCAATTTTAAAACATGCATAATGTCATTACTCCTGATTGGCACTGGCGCAGATTGGGGTGTTGGAGCCCTGGTAGAGCTCCTTTTCCTATTTCCTTGGGGGTTCTTCTGAACCCTATGCTTGTTCTGTGTGTGCTGTATGGGTTGGAAACCCCCACCTGAGTGCCACAGGCTTTTTGTTCTGGGCCTTGCTTGCGAGTCTAGAACCATCGCCCGTGCGTGGCTGCAGCTAGGCTGCCTCCTCTCCTCTAGTGATTGGTCATGGGGTCTAGTAAGCACCTAGGCAGCCCTGTGAGGAGAGGCGTCACTCCCTGGAACAGTGGGGGAATCAGCCATGCCAGGCTGCTCCCCTGTGGTTAAGGGTGGCTCAGCCTCTAAGTTAGGGCTTGCCACAGCAGCTGCAGCAGACTGACCACAGCCAAGTTGGTCCTCCAACCATCTTACCCTGTGACTGATGGGTCTTGAATGCACCTCCTCTAGGATGCGCTCCAATCCTACAAGCTCAGCAGCCGCCATGTTTACAGACATAAAGGGCACACAGGCAATGACCAAGATGAAGACAGACAAAACAATAGACATACGCACACACACTCCCTCCTATATATGCTGAAAATTGTTATTTATAGGGATGGTCACAACGGTATAATCACTACTATACTACTATACTACTATCTGGCCGTATAACTAGCGAGGCTCGTTCCTCTTTGGGGTTCCTATTAGCCATGTGTACACATCCCGAGACACGTGGGACTTGGCCAAAATTACTGGCTGTATGACTTAGGACCCGAAGCACATAGATGGACTACGTCTTTAACGGCCGAACCACCAAACTGGAAAAATATGCAAAAACAGACAAATATGCCCCAAATTTACTTACACACTCACAAACAGCCCAGGGGGAGAGCCAGGGAGCCTGTGAGTGAGGCTGCAAGTTAATTTGAGGCATATTTTGCCTTTTTTCACGATTGAAAATCTCTGAAACGAGAAAAAAAATGGCTGCCGAAAAAACGTAAACACGACGAAAACGAGGCAGAAGAACGTAAAACAAGGCCCAAGGACGTAAATACGAGCCCTAAGCACTAAGACTTAACGCAAACCAGTAACACTTAACCCAAGGCAGTAGGCCACTAAACTACACAGGCATATAAAGAACACAGGGGGAGAGGCTCTCAATATATAGTACACAGGGGGAGAGGCTCGCATTGAGCGCTGGAGGGGATTATTACAAAGCAGGAAAGGTGCTGCTATTTTGTGGCAAACAGCATTGCCAGGCTTCAAATTTTATTGCTGTCATTTTTGACTGGCAAGTTGCTAGTAAGTAAATCGGGTTCACAATCAAGCAATCTAGCAATCTATAAAATGCATTAGATCATCTGTTTTAGTCCATGTGGGTTTGATATGTGTTAACCCCTTGTATCCTGGGATCGATATTACTCAAAAATAACAATTAAAAATAATATTTTTTTTATTTCATATTTGTGGGTGTGAGACTGTTTTGCAATAATTGTATTGTATTTCCATGCCTTCCCATGCTTTTAAAGTACAGTATTTTGTGTTTAATTGAGGTTACATCTATAATAAGTGTTTGAAAAAGCCCTTGCAAGTCCTATTTAGTACCCGTAATATTTTTGACAGAAAAGTGATACTTTTTTCAGTTGCTGGTCAGGCTTAATTTGTGAGCTAGGACTACGGGTCTAATAGAATATTGATTTTGTGTAACTTTAATTATTTAGAGCTCGTAATTGAGCTCTAAGGCCGGGTTTGAGTCTTTGGCTGGCCCGTAGTGATTGGGGGTGGGGTACCCATAATTGAAATGTGAGTAGCTATATGTGGCAATATTAAGCGCGATTTTAAGTGCGCATAAAATTATGACTTGTGCAATAGAATATTGCGCTTAGTTTCTTAATGTATCAGAACAGAGGTGCATGTCTTTATAAGTATGTGTTCGGGAGTATGTGCTAATATCTCCTCATGTAGCTTCAGTTATCACCCTGAAGCAAAATAATATGAAGATTGTAGATGCTTATTTCCCAGTGCAAAGTAAGTGTGACCTACTTAAAATATGAAGCATTGTAATATTTATAGAGGCAACCTATCAATATTATAGCTTCAAGCAGTGGAATCTTATTTAGCTGATATAAATGACCACAAATTCCCTCTGTGTACTACACACACATATATTTTATGCTGACTTGTATTACTAGGTAAGAGCTTAAAGTGACACAGGCTATTTTCTACTATAAAAATAACATTATTCATATTCCATTTTATTTATATTACATCTGGATTGCATCTGTCATAACTGTCTAAATCCATGGCATTTGTTAGAGGTAACAATGCAAAGATATCCCTTTTGTGTATTTTTATTAATATTCATTTTGAATTTGGAGAAAATCTACTCTTTGTCACATGGTGCTTTTCTACAAAAAACTTCTGTTTTATTAAAGGTACATTAAAGTCACCAGATATGCTTTGCACAATCAAGTGGAGCCTTGAAAAACATTTATGGGAAAGCTGTTTACATTAGTAAAATGTATCTAGAATTGACATATATATTATGGATTGCAGGAGCAAAGCCTTTGTGGGCACATTTGCGTGTCCCTGACAAGGTTCCCAGAATGCAGTTTAATAACTGTATTTCTCAGAATTCTGGGCATGAAACAAGTCTTTTTAACTTGTTTTAGACATTCAAATGTGAACACAAATGTACTATTTATTTACTGTACTTATATATATATATATACAGCTGCCCCATATACAACCTTACTGTATTATGCAACTTAAAATAACATTTGCAATCGGTAATAAAAAGAAAATGTCTATAAGGGGACTTGAACCTGAAAACAGAAGAGTTAGTGGGTTAGCTTACCATGCCATACTTATACATTTTTTAAGCTACATGTTTTATCCTTTTTAAGCTATACCATAAACATATAGCTATATAGGACACATACCTTGAGTCAGAGCCAGTAAAAATAGTTATTCTTCATTACACCATTTGGTGCAAGGCTCGTTAATTATTCAGGGCAGAAGCAACATACTGAAATTCTCTGGCTTCTACTGATCATAACTTCATGAACTCAGCAGTGGCGGCTGGTGAACTTTCAAGTTGGAGGGGCGCCAGGGCGAAACATAGCCCATCCCCCTTTTCAAACCACGCCCCTTTTTATAACTCCTCCCCCTGATGTCATAATGACCTTTATAAGCCCCGCCCAATGACCTTATACTTGTAAAGCCCATTGAAATACATGATCAGCAATGCAGCAATGTCAAGAAGTAAAGTAACAATGTGTTAAATTCATTGGTATACAATATAGATTGAAAAAACTAATGTCACAAGACTACAGCAATATCATAATTGCACCTATACGCATTAACAGAAAAATTGAAGCAGTGACACCTACCATTAGTTGGCTCTTCTTCTCAGGGTATTCACGTTCAGTAAGTTGACCAACGAGTACAAACAAATCTGCTGCCACAGAGGGTTTGCACCTGGGGTTGAAAGAAAACAAGCAAATCAATCAGACCATTCAAGAACAAAACAATACCTTAAAAACCTTAAAAGACCAAGTGGAACCATATAGGCCCCAAACAGAAGACCAAGTGTGACCATATAGGCCCCAAACATACCTTAGAAGACCAAGTGGAACCATATAGGCCCCAAACATACCTTAGAAGACCAAGTGTGACCATATAGGGCCCAACGGCACCTTAAAAACCCTAAATAACAAAGTGTGACCATATAGGGCTCAACCGCACCTTAAAAACCTTAAAAGACCAAGTGTGACCATATAGGTCCCAACCGGACCTTAAAAACCCTAAATAACAAAGTGTGACCATATAGGGCCCAACCGCACCTTAAAAACCGTAAAAGACCAAGTGTGACCATATAGGCCCCAACCGCACCTTAAAAACCCTAAATAACAAAGTGTGACCATATAGGCCCCAACCGCACCTTAAAAACCCTAAATAACAAAGTGTGACCATATAGGCCCCAACCGCACCTTAAAAACCCTAAATAACAAAGTGTGACCATAAAGGCCCCAACCGCACCTTAAAAACCCTAAATAACAGTGTGACCATATAGGCCCCAACCGCACCTTAAAAACCCTAAATAACAGTGTGACCATATAGGCCCCAAACGCACCTTAAAAACCCTAAATAAGAAAGTGTGACCATATAGGGCCCAACCGCACCTTAAAAACCCTAAATAACAAAGTGTGTCCATATAGGGCCCAACCGCACCTTAAAAACCCTAAATAACAGTGTGACCATATAGGGCCCAACCGCACCTTAAAAACGCGAAATAACCAATCAAAACCATATAGGCCCAAACTGTACATAAAAAAAAAATGAAATAAAAAAAAAACAATCAATATATATCAATATATCAATATATATCAATATATATATATATATATATATATATATATATATATATATATATATATAACAATCATTATATATATATACATATATCAATAATCTATATATAAATCAATCAATATATAAATATATATATATATATATATATAAATATATATATATATCAATAATCAATATATAAATCAATCAATGTATATCTCAATATATATATATATATATATATATATATATCAATATATCTATCAATCAATATATATATATATCAATCAATATATATATATATATCAATCAATATATATATTAATATATATATATATAAATATATATATATATCAATCACACACACACATAAAAAATATACATAAATATACATAAACATATACATAAAAAAAAATATATTAATTGATATTTATTAATTGATTAATTAATGTACTTTATTAATTATTTGATTATATTGCTCATGTATTTCTATTAGACATTATTTTTTATTCATTTTACAGTGCTATTTATTTGCTATATATGTTACAGGATATTATCCTGTAACATGTATATCACATAAATAGCCCTGTAATATGTATAATACATACAGGGTCACACAAGTTCACACTAACCTTTTTTTCCCTTACAGGCTTCCATACCTGCTTTGCTGATTTGTTAATTTTTTAAAGACTCTCATTGGTTGAAATCAATGTCAATCAAAAATTTCAGCCAATCAGAGTCCTTCAAAAATTAGTATATAAGGCGGAGCGTGGAAAAAAAAACAATTACTCGCGGGTGGAGCTCCTTGTAGGAGGAGCTCCGTTAGTTTGTTGTTATTTTTTTTTTTTAGAGCGTCGTTTTTTTTTTGGTGGAGGCCTCTTGCAATGGACCAGAATGGATGGACAATGGCTTCAATCAAGATTGGATTATTTTTTGACATGGGCTTCAATCAAGATTGGATTATTTTGACATGGGCTTCAATCAAGATTGGATTATTTTGACATGGGCTTCAATCAAGATTGGATTATTTTGACATGGGCTTCAATCAAGATTGGATTTTATGGCATAGGCTTCAATCAAAATTGGATTATTATGCCCAACGACTATCCAGGGCAGAAGGCCAACGCTGGAGGGGTCAATTTGACAGGTAAGTATGTGCTGTTGTTTACTTTATTTTTATTATTGTTTGTTTAGTATGTATGTGCTGTTTACTTTATTTTTATTATTGTTTTTCCCTTAGCTTATTTTTATTTTATCTTTAAAAGTGACAGGCACATGCATTGCCTGTTACTTCTAAAAATGGAATAAAAATAGGGGGGGGGGGGGTTGGTAGTTGGGTCAGGGTGGGGTCACGCGGCCATGGGTCGGTCAGTGGGTCGGTCGGTGGCCGCGTAGGCCACATGGAGGCCATGATCAGGGGTGGCACAGGCCTCATGGGGGTGATCCTCCACCCCCATGTGGCCTGTGCCATCCCGCTCACCGCCCGATTACCCCGAGCACCTTGATCGGGGTAATTGGGTGGTGGCATAGCATAGGCCACATCGGGGTGGTGATGATCGGGCCTCGGGGGTGGCACAGGCCACATGGAGGTGATCAGGGGTGGCAGTGGCACGATCACCGTGATCGGGGTAATCGGGCGGTGGCATAGCATAGGGCAGGCCACATCGGGGTGATCGGGGGTGGCACAGGCCACAGACATGGTGGTGATGGCTGGGGCGGGGGTGGCACCATTGCAGGCCAGGCCTAGGTCGGTCGTCGGTGGTAGGTAAGTTGGTGGGTGGCTGGGTAGGTGGCAGGCCAGGCAGGCATAGTGAGGTAACTGGGGGGACCCTACCTTTTATTAGGGGCACTAGGGGTTTGGTTTGGCCAGGGGCAGGGCAGGTGCCAGGTAGACTTACTGTTAGGTTGGGCAGAGCAGATGTGAGTAGTTTCAGCCAGGGAGGTCTCTCTCAGTCTCAGCATGAGCAGGGTCAGGAAACAGAAAGAGGGAAGGGACAGGCAACTGGTGGTTTTATGGACTGTAGATGTCAATCAAAAAGTAAACTCGAGGCCCTATTAGCTGGCGGGCGCTCGGAGCTAACGGTCTGGGTGGGTTTACATTGTTCTCTTGACAACTGTACAGCCTTCCATCATTGACTGTCAGTCATGAAATTGATACATTTATCACCGCCCATGCATATCGTCATTGTGCTGGTGGGCGGAATGCATTAACGGTCAGGGGGCCAGGCCAGGCCTCATTGAAGAGTCTAAAGGTTAGTGTACTTAGACTAGTGTAATATGATCACACAGGGATGCAGGGAAAGCTACAATAGATACACAGCATTAGTTAATATATACACACAAGGGCAAGGGGTTATCTTAAAGTGACAGTGTCCCAGGGAATAGTTTGCTTCATTAATTACTGTAATAACACTTGAATGATGATGTTCACATTATATTTAATTGTTTTTGGGTTATTAATAATAAATTATTGTGTTTTTTTATTGCAGGGTCACGAAAATATTTGGGGGGGCGTTTGCCCTGACGCCCCAATGGACGGGCCGCCCCTGGAACTCAACATTAATATTCACTGGTTATGCCTATTGCAACATAAAGGCACATTTTATCTATAATAGTAAATTTAAAGAACCCATATAGTAAAAAAAAAAAAAAAAGCCTCTTGAATAACTGCACCTGCATTATGAATGTAAAAAATACAGCCACTAATTTATTAATTTAATTTGCAATTATGTGGCTGTAGAACCTGCCATAAAAGTTTCAAGTGATCTGTTTCATGTGGAAGAAGGCCTTGAAAACATAGAAAACTTGTATGTAAATAACTTTATTTTAGCAGATTAATCTGCCAATGCTCTCATTAGGTGAAATTAAATGCTCATTAATTTACAGTGACACACCTTGTTGAGACAGAAGCTGCAAGAAGCAGATTTAATAAAGAAAATAAAAGCCTGTAGTAAATACTAGTTGCATATAGAAGTGAAAATGCAAAGGCTGTGTTCATTTTATATACTATCTAAAAGCATATTGCCTATTATTATTATTGATTTTTTATTTAATTTTAGCCATATTGGTAATTTAATAGAAACATTTTATGTATGGGAACAGTATTTTTACAGAGAGAAGATACATCTGCCAGGCACAAGGTCATTAAAGGACAAGGTCATGTAACAAAGGATAAATGGAGAGAAGTATTTAATACAGTTAAACAATTTTACTTTTTTTTTTGTGTAATCACAGTACAATCACAGGGCCTCATTCTATTATCGGCCGTAAAATGGCCGCAAGGCTGCGATTCCTTGCGGGGGTTCCGTTACCTCGCAATTCTGTTAAACGGCCCCGCAAGGATCTCCCCTTACGGCCGGCCGTATATCTTGCAACCGGCCGTAAGCTCAGAAATCTTTAAAGTCAAAAATAAAAAAAATAAAATAAATAAAGACAGCACTGTAAAGCTCTGTAAATGCTAGGGATCATAATGGGGGACATGAGGATTAATAGTAACCCACTCTCAAGCTTGCACATCAGCCCAAATCCGAGTTTACATTAACTGTTTATTTTCCGGCCGCAGCGTGGCCGGGTCTGAGGTGCTCCAAGCACTCTGGACTTTTTACATGGATTTTGGACATAAATTAAAAAATATGTTTTTTACGGATTTGAGTGTAGGAGAATGTTGTGCTATTTTTGCTAACACCTAAAATCACTTTTTAGTCTCCTCAGAGTGCAGGATGCCTTTATTTTGGCTTTATAATGTGCTTAATTGGTGCTAGCAGGACCTTTTTCCTGCAAGTAAGCTGCGGCTTGCAGAGATGGTTCCCGGAGCAATAGAATAGCAACCAGGCTTTTCTTGCGGCCGAAACTCTTGCAGCCTTTTAGATATAAGGCTTCCCTGCGGCGCGTGCGGCCGCAAGGGATAGCAAGGTGCCGGCTGCAAGCCTACCGGAATCTCCGGCCGGAGGGGAATAGAATAGCAGAATAGCTTGCGGCCGGTCCTTGCGGCCCCGCATCTCCTACGGCCGGTAATAGAATGAGGCCCATAGTATTTAGTGATACCTTTTTTATTGGTAAACAAGCTTCCAAGAGGTACACCTCTCTTTATCAAGTGAGAAGCAATACTGATTAAGTTTTAGCATGAGCATTGGTATATACAGGACAGAGGTTCTAAGTTATAACAAACCCATGTGGGACAGAAGACAGACATCATATTAAAATACTTGGGGCCCCATCAAAATATGTTTTGAAAAAAGTTATGGTACACGTAGCACCGCACGTAAGTACAGTCAATATAAGCCAATATAAGCCCATCACATTCAATTTATTATGTCTAAGCCCCCAAACCTACACAACTGCATGGGATGTGGTTTAAGTTGATAGCCGGGGAGGGTGATTTTACTTTTCAGTACTGCTGCACAGACAGTGGAGCTGATAGCACCGTATTATGCACAGCAGTGCCGTGTAGGGACCGTAGCAGCATCAGGGCTGAGGTCAAACAGCCCTGATGCGTGGGCCTTTCACTACTGTGGGGTTTTATATTGATACCTATGAAGTTGCGGGGCAGCATTTTCTGAGAAGATACGTTGTGAATATTCAAGAAATTAAAGTCAGTATTTAAAAAAAAAAAAATACCTTGCAATAGGTGCCCAATGGGTAGCAGCCAATCTGCCAAGGACAAAGATATGGAGTGGATTAGATAGAGAGTGAAAAAACATGTGGAATAAGTATTTTAATATTTAAAATTGATTTGGAATTCATTGAGTTATAATCAATTGAAGTTAGGCAATTTCAGTGTGTTGCCTCGCCTGAATGAGTGAATCAGCTCTGTACCATGTGGATAACATGATGAATATTAATTTGTTTTGGGTGTAGAAGCTTTGAATGAGGCATAGTCTGCGGTGCTAAAGGTTTGGAGTTAAATTCCCCATAGAGACTAACATTTTTCTTTACTGTTAAAAAATCTGAAATATGTACATTCCGTTATATGATAAAGCATATATCAGTATAAAGTATATGTCTTGTTTTTTGTTTAGTTTTACAAAAATACTAAAATAATATAAATTTATATATAAATTTAAATAATTAATTCACACATTTTTCACAATATACTTATAGTTCAAATAATGGTCTAGTGAAAAGTAGAAAAACTTTCGATTAGAATGCTTACCACTGCACCAGTGCACTTGCATTTAACAAGGGAGTAAAACTATAATAAAGTGTTTATCACGTATAGACTCCAGTCTTGCAGCCTCATTCAATTCGGGTCCTTAACTCCATCTCAGATAGGCGATTTTCTGTGATTGAGTTGCGGGCTCCAGTAGGTCTACTTTTACTCTGCTATTCAATCAGCCGGGCCCGAAAGTTAGGCGCCGGTCACGAGAATCGGAAACCATGCTCTCTGCAGTTGCATTTGCAGGCTTGAACATGAGAACATGATTGCGGACGCAAGCCCGTAACTCAATACAGCACTGTAAATGATTGGGAACCAAATGGGTGACATTAGAATTAAAAGCACAACATTCTCAAGCTTGCACATCGCCAAAATATAATCCTTTATTTTAATTTCTGTCCAAAGTCCTACGGGCTTGAATGACCTCCTCATTATTCAAGCCCTTAGAAGGTTGGATTCCAAAGTCCTACGGGCTTGGAGGTTGAAGCCTGTAGAACTTTGGACGGAAATTAAACATGAAATAAAGTATTTTATATTGGCAATGTGTGAGCTTGAGAATGTTGTGCTTTTAATTCTAATGTCAACCATTGTGTTCCCCATCATTTACAGTGCTGTATTGAATTTATATTTGCACTTAAAGTGCTCTGATTTGTAAGTAAGACCTTTGCAAGACCTTCTTGGTCCCAGTAACCTATGTTTTGAGTTTGGCAATTTGAGGGCTTGACTGAGTGATTTGAGAGGGAAAATCTGAGCAATTAAATAGCGATTTGTGTGCACTTCTAAGTACATGGGGTTGTGCAGTCTCACGTCAAACAAACAGCAGCAACATCCTGCAACATGCTCCTTAAGAGTGTTCATTGAAAGGCTAATTTGCCACACAGTCTGTGTATTCAACAGCTGCATGAACAGGCACAAATTGTAAGATTTTAGGCAGAAAAACAGAGCTTTTAAGCACTTCTCAATAAAAAAAAGTGCATAAATTTAAATAGATACATAGGTATATTATATTGCTCGTAAAATCCATAAACCTTCCATGTCCAATTAATATACACAAAGAAAAAAAATATTTGTTAATTAGGTATACCAGAAAGGAATCCTCCAACTGATTTTAGTAATCTAATAGGTTAAATCTAAGCTATTTCCAGCCCTCCATAAAAACAAAAATATTTCCCAAAACATAAATAACCAATGTAATCATACTGTGTGTACATGTGTGTAGTGTGTAATATTTTTAAAGTAAAATTTATATTTTGAATGTGATCCAAATATGTCTGCAGTAAAATTACAGTTTTTGACATTGCTATTTTTGAGACTTCCTGTGCTCATTTACATGATTTAGCCGTTCCTTGTTTTTAAAGGAAAAAGAACAGTTATGTATTAGAGACTTCAATCTATATTCTGTGCTTAAAGCAGAAAGAGTAAAAATATATATTATCACAACACATCTTTAGAATGGTTGAACCAAATCTGATTATGTCACAAACAAAACTGACCTCTTTCAAGATGGAAGTTGATATCAATTACACAGTAAAGCAAAGCTATTCTAATTGTTTTTACTTCTGCAGGGCCCTTTTAGAGCAATCACTATGGGCCTCATTCAGATGTGATTTGGCCAATTGAATAGGGCTCTATATAAGCACAGAGCATATTTTGTTTAGTTAATGAAGACCTTGCTTTTGGATGGAAGTTCACTAACTAAAAACTTTTGTAAAAAAATATGCTCTGTGCTTATATAGAGCCCTATTCAATTGGCCGAATCTAAATTTAATAAGGCTGTTAGTATCCATTGTTGCTTAGCTAAAAATATTTCAGAGTAAGTCAGCTTGTTTCTTTCTTGCACAACTTCATAAAAAGGAAATTTTAGAGCTGGAAAAGGCACAGAGAAGGGCAACAAAACTAATAAGGGGAATGGAGGGGCTAAGTTATGAAGAAAGACCAACAAAATTAAACTTATTTTCTCTAGAAAAAGGGCATCTAAGAGGAGATATGATTACCTTATATAAATACATCCAGGGTCAGTATAAAGATTTGTCGGGGGAGCTTTTTGTGCCAAGAGGTTTTCAACTGACAAGAGGACATCGCTTGAGGTTAGAAGTAAAAAGATTCCACCTCAAAGAAAGAAAAGGGTTCTTCACAGTAAGGGTGGTTAATCTGTGGAATTCTCTACCAGAGGAGGTGGTGACAGTGGATTCGATAGATAACTTTAAAAAGGGACTAGATTTATTTCTAATTAAAAAGGGAATTCAGGGTTATCATGGATAATTAGAGAGACAGTATTGATCCAGGGAGAAATCTGGTCGCCGGTGTCTGGGATCAGGAAGGAATTGATTTTTTTTTTTTTACATTTCCCTTTGAGACGATTGGCTAAATCTCGCTTGTTTTTTTTTTTTTGTTTGCCTTCCTCTGGATTAATTAATAGTTACATAGTTACATAGGCCCTCATTCAATTGTGATTTGACTATTTGAATAGGGCTCTAAATAAGCACATAGCATTTTTTTTTTTAAAGTTTTTAGTTAGTGAAAACCTTGCTTTTGTATAGATGTTTACGAACTAAAAACATATTTAAAAAAATATGTTATGTGCTTATTTAGACCCCTATTCAATTGGCCAAATTGCAATTGAATGAGGGCCATAGTATTTAAGGTTGAAAAAAGACTTTCAGTCCATCAAGTTCAACCTTTTAAGATCTCCTCTGATCTGCAATATGCGGATTAACTATTAATTAATTAGTTGTATGAAAAAATAAAAACAAAAATAAAAAAATAATATTTTTATTTTTTTGATTTAATAATTGATTAATAATTAATTAACAACTAATTAATTCATAGTTAATCCGCATATTGCAGATCAGAGGAGATCTTAAAAGGTTGAACTTGATGGACTGAAAGTCTTTTTTCAACCTTAAATACTATGGGCCTCATTCAATTGCAATTTGGCCAATTGAATAAGGCTCTAAATAAGCACATAGCATATTTTTTTTAAAGAGGTTTTTAGTTACTAAAACCCTTGCTTTTGGATAGATGTTTACTAACTAAAAACTTCTTTAAAAAATATGTTATGTGCTTATTTAGAGCCCTATTCAATTGGCCAAATTGCAATTGAATGAGGGCCTTAGTAATTATTTAACTATGTAACTCACAAAACCCAGTAATGTTAGGGGGTATAAATGATGTCAAGCCATACAAAACAGCATTTTATTAAAATATCACAGCTTTCTAAATGCACAAGGTATGCAAGTTGTGCTGATCAACCCACTCCTTAACCTGAACTATAGAGTTCCCTTTTGTCTTTAAAGGATAACTGTGGTGATGAATCTAAAAAATATTATTTTAAAGTTTTTCACTTGAATATAGGCAACATGTTTTTTATATTGTAAAAAAATGATAATATATTACATTTATATGCAATTATGCATCTGTGGAATCTACCATTTTAGTTTTCAGTAATCAACTTCCTGAGATGGGCCGTGACTTTGAATGCAGAAAGGAAGCTCAATCTGCACAATAGGATTTCTCTGTTTTTGCACATACATTTTATTTTGTTACTTTCCTACTTGTGTAAATAAATAAGTACGTAAGTGGAATGTAGGGGAATCGAACCTATAACTTACCAATGAAAAAATCTTTAAATCAGAATACTTACCATTGCACCAGAGCACTCTGCTTTTAACAAAGGTGTAAATCTCTAATACAATGTATAATACTTATAGACTCCATCTTTATTATTTATGCAGATTCATCTTATGCCATTTGATTATCAAAGTAGAAATAGGGCCAGCAATACATTTAGTGCTTATGTTACCCATGGCCCTTTAAAAATATATTACAATGTATGGCTTGTAGTTCCCAGATCTTCCATAATTACTCTTGTCTTTATCATACTGTTATATATTTCCCATAGTGACATATACACTTATGGACATACAGGTAAAATCCATAGACACATTTCCATTGGCAACAAGGAGAACTGGTGCCTCCTGGAATTCTACAGCTTTAATCGCTGACCTTTTTGATCTACACATAAATGTGTCTATAAGTGGAGCTAATCTTTAGGAAAAAGAAAATATTTGCTCTGTACGTATAACTCAACCGAAAACAACATCCTATGGAAGTCACTGGAATATTTGTCTTTGATGTATGTACAGCAGGTTTGACAAATCTGTGTGAGATGTGCCAGTGCATTCAACTGTTTATATCTTCACTTTAGATGAAAAAACAATCATTTTTGATACATAGCTGTTCCAGAGTGAGCAGTTTTCACATGAAAGAACAAAGCAGACACAATGAAATCCTGCCCTGAAGGCTTGCAATCTGATTTTGACTAGCAAAGAACATTGAGATAAAGTGACAGTCATTTCAGTGGTCTTGAATTATCATTTTACTGTCCAATGCCTTTAGCTGTACATTTTTTTTACCAGTTCTGTGCTTGCACTACACAATAAATCAAATTTCAACTTGGATAAACCCGAGATATCTACATGTTTCAGTTTCCCATTTTTCATCTATGTTTCATTCCAGTTGAAGAACTAATTACTCTTAGAGAAAAAGTGAACTAATGGCTATGACATGTTCTAAAGACTAAAGAAAAGAATTATGCATTATTGAACAATTAGATTAAGAAAACTTCAAGAACACAGGAAAATACTTTTGAATTAAAACCATAATAAAAGTAAGGCAAACGTGATTTCATAACTAGATTTAATTGATAATATTTTTGGATGTTTTGGCATGTTATGCAAATTTTTCTGCTAGTGCAATATCTTTGTATTAACAATTTCTAATTTTAAGAACTGTTAGCCCCATTCTATTCGAGCAATGCTAATTGCATTGCTATGTAAAATGGGCTACGGTAGCTGTTTTTCTCTATATTACGCGTTATATTACGGATCCAACTCGGAATCCGTAAACCATGCTCTAGTCTGAGGCTCTGAAAGGTCTGGATTATGGCACCCAAGCAAATTACACCAATCAAGTAAATGTTACAGATATTCCCTTGGCATTAAAAAAATCAACGAAATAGTGATTGACAGGGATACTGTATATATTTTCGTGACTCATGCCCCAGCAGTGACTGTGTTGTAGGTTTTTATAAATTAGCATGCAGGTCCCAGGAGTTGGGAGTTTAGGTCTAGAAAGAAAGAGAGTGCAGGAGAGACATATTGGAGTGCAGAATTATATTCTTCTACTTATTATCGATAATAAAATGGTATTTTACATTTTATTTTACAGGACACATAAATACTGATTTCACATATTATACCTACACATAGGATAATAATACACATAGATACACTTATAGCTAGGCCACACCATCCATAAACTCAGATAAAAAATACACATAAAACATACATTTGTTTTACATCAGAAATATATACACAGACACTTTATTTGATTTAAACTTTTTTTTTCATTTCGGTATTGAGATAGCTAGAGGAGAAAGGAGGGGATAGGAGGTGAGAGGAGGGGAGGACAGGAGGAAGTGAGGAAGAGAGAGAGGAGTGAGAGTTGAGAGAGGGGATCCTGAAAGAGATGGGGCTTGAGAGAATAGAGGGGAGGAGTGGAGGCAGAGGTAGGGAGGCAGCATTGGAGAGGGAGACGTTGGGAGGGTGGAAGTGGAGGGGAAGAGGAGACCTAGGGAGGTGGGAATGCTGCAAAAGGGAAGGAGACATAGGGAGGTTGGGAGTAAAGGGGGTAGGGCTAGGAGTGGTAGTTCTTGGAGGAGGGCGAGAGGTGAGGTTACGTTATATAAATACATCCAGGGTCAATATAAGGCTTTGTCAAGTGAACTTTTTGTAGCAAGAGATTTTCAACTGACAAGAGGACATCCTTTGAGGTTAGAGGAAAAAAGATTTCACCTTAAACAAAGAAAAGGGTTCTTCACAGTTAGGGTGGTTAAACTGTGGAATTCTCTACCAAAGGAGGGGGTGACAGCGAATTCGATAGACAACTTCAAAAAGGGGTTAGATATATTTTTAAATAAAGAGGGCATTCAAGGCTATCCTAGATAACTAGCAAAGGAATATTGATCCAGGGAGAAATTTGATCGCCAGTTCTGGGGTCAGGAAGGAATTTTGCTTTTTTTCCCCTTATGAGACAATTGGCAAAGTTTCAATGTTTTTTTTTTTCTGTTTGCCTTCCTCAGGATCAAATAACAATTAACAAGTAATAATAAATAGTCCACATTAAAAAGATCAATAGAGATGGACTAACTACATGATGGACTAACTCTTTATTCATCCTCCAATACTATACATAATTATTTAATCAATAATTTAATTAATAACTATTCCGCATATTGCAGATCAGAGGAGATCTTAACAGGTTGAACTTGATGGACTGAAAGTCTTTTTTCATCCTTAATTACTATGTAACTATGTAACTATGTAACTATGTAACTATGAAGTAGAGGGAGGGATGAGCCCATAGATCTATGCACACACAGCTCAGGGTCAGAGGGGGAGGGGCCTGATCGGGGGTCGGGGTCGTGGGGTGTAGGGACAGGCCTCAGAGTTAGAGCAGGAAGGTATGGGTCCCTCCCATGGAGGACAATAGAAGCACTTCAAGGACACACTGAAGGCCTCCTTGAAGTCTCTCAAGATCAATACTGCCTCATGGAAAACCCTCTAGCTGAATCATCCAGCATGGCGCAGCATCATTCACAAAGGCTGCCAAACCTCTGAGGTGAGGTGTACTGCTGAAGCTGAAAGAAAGCATGAGCTGTCCGCACTTCACCCAGAATGTTATCACAAAATCTGTGCTTTTTATCACACAAGAAACAATGAGAATCACATATATAGTTAGCATACGAGCCGTAGCCCAGCAACAGCGACCCTCGCAAAATTTACGTTGTAACGCAAACAAAATACGAGACACGTTACGACCCATTACGACCTCGCAAAAATCGGCCGCAACACTCGCACATGAAAACATGAAAAATACAACAAATACACAAAACAAATACATAAAAAGCTTACTTACAGGAAGAGGCCGAAGCCGCTCCTTGCCAGCAACTGCGACACTCGCAAAATTTACGTCGAAACGCAAACAAAATACGAGACACGTTATGACCCATTACGACCTCGCAAAAATCGGCCGCAACACCCGCACATCAAAACATGAAAAATACAACAAATACACAAAACAAATACATAAAAAGCTTACTTACAGGAAGAGGCCGAAGGCGCTTCTTGCCAGCAACTGCGTCACTCGCAAAATGTACGTTGTAACGCAAACAAAATACGAGACACGTTTCGACCCATTACGACCTCGCAAAAATCGGCCGCAACACCCGCACATGAAAACATGAAAAATACAACAAATACACACAACAAATACATAAAAAGCTTACTTACAGGGAAAGGGAGCATCCCGGACCTCGAAAACTAAAGTTACACCTCAATTTAAGTCAAATTAAAAGAGTTTAGACACTAAAAAATTCTCTATGCGAGAGAAAAAATGTCCGGCGAAAAAAAACGAAAACGAGGCTACAGCAGTCTAAAGACGCAAAACACCACCAAACACCTACGTATTTGCTGAAAAACACCTACGAGATTAGAAAACAAAGACGTAACCCACGCAAACCGAAAAATAATTACAAACACAACAAATAGAAACAACAAACATATAAAAAGGTTACTCACAGCAAGGGGGGGCACCGAGGACCTCTGTAAGTGAAGTTACACCTCCATTTAACCACAAATTTCGGAGTTTAGAGTCCGGAAAATCACCTAGGCAAGAGAAAAAATGGCCGCCGAACAAAACGAAAACGAGATTAAAGATCCCTAAACACGCAAAACACTACCATAAACATGCAAAACACCACCAAACAGCTACGGATATTCAGAAAAACTCGCACGACATAGAAAACGAACGACAATTTCATTGCCGTCATTTTTTGACGGGCAATTCGCTAGTCACTTATAATTTCCTGCATAGACTATTGCAGGTCATTATTTCCCCTTACTAGACTCTCCCCATTCCAACCCACTATAAACACCCCTGCTAGACTTATATATCACATCTGCAGACTCTCCCCATTCCAACCCACTATAAACACCCCTGCTAGACATATATCACATCTGCAGCATCACTCAGTCAATCCATTCCCTGGCCCCTCATACCCACTGGAATTAAGTTAAAAATCCCAATACTCAACTACAAAGCCCTCAACAACACTGCTCCCTTCCACATGTCTAATGTCCAGCTAATCCCGTAACTGCGCCCTCTTTTCGGGCCGTAACATACATCTCTCTTCACCTGTCATCACTTCCTCACAATTGTGTCTCAAATACTTTTTTTGCTGCCCCTGCAGGATTCTCCACCTCATACTGTCAGACCTTCCCCTACTCTCCATAATTGCAAACACTCTTTGAAAACTCACCTATTCAGAGAAGACTATTTGTTCTCTGATATCGGGGTTTCTGGTGAATGCCTCTATACTTGGATGCTGCTGCCACACTAGACCACAAATAAGAAATAACCTTCCCTTTGTTTCTATACTCATAACCCCTCTACTCATTCTGTATCATTCTTAAATATTTATTGTATTCCTGTATACCATTGTATCCCTTTTACTAAGCACTACAGAATATTTTTTTATTTTATACATAAATGATAACGATAATATGTTACAGTACCTCCAGTGTGATTTCAGATGAATTACGACAAGGCATTTCCTGTTTTTCAAGTTTATTATATATAACCAAAAGAAAGTTACAATATTATTCACAATAAAATGCAAGTAGCTGTTTACAGAAAACAGATATGAATGCACCCTGTGTATTCATGTAGGGGTTAATAACAAAATATGCAAACAAAATATGCTCTATATAATGAAAAGCTGTATTTTTACTAGTCAGTATTTAGCTTTAATTGTTAATACATTTAAGCAGGCTTTATGCTGGACCTGTATTATATATGTTTCATTTACTGGGGTAATAATGCCAAGAGAGGTGTCTAGAGAAAAAACATAGCGTGATACAGCGACTCATTAACTTGCTTTCATGCTGTTGCCCATGAGACCAGTGTTTCTCAATCTCTATGTTTCGGGCATGTATGAACAGAAACAATAATACAAATTACTTTCATTCCATTTATTTTGTAAAATTATAGTTGGAGGCTCAGATATTTACGTTGTTGAACACAGGCAATTAGTGCTTCTGCAATGTGGCTAAAAATTTCAATTACGATATATTGCTTGATAAATTGCTATAAGGTACCATGCGGAATATCTGACATTGTTTTAGTTTTGTAGGAAGGTATATGAGTGAATTTGGACCATTAATAGTTTAAGATCCTTTGCTACAGCCTACAGCTCTATCCAGCAGGCATCAATTTTCAAAGTAGTCCTAGAAGTTCCTGTTTGAGTGGGCATTTCCTTACAGGGTGCAAATAAGCAATGTAATATCTAACCAAAAACACCACTTTGGAACATTCAGTTCCCACTTCAGCCATTATCTGCCCCTTCCACCACCACCTTTTCAGCCCAATACATTACTGAACATTTCAATAATAAAATTGATACAATCAGACAAGATATTTCCTTAGACAATACTGCAATTTCAGCCTCACAGTCTCACTCAGGATTAGTCTGGTCTTCCCCAGTCTCGTATGAGACTGATCTGCATGGACACTGGCTTACATGCATGGATGACACTCACAATTTAAAGGCACAGGGGCCCCATTCCTATTACATGCACTTGTAATAGTCAGTGCCCTGCTGGACTACTTAAGCCAGGACCTAAATCTCCACAATGAATGATATTGGTGTTCTTTTATCTTCATGATAGCAAATGATCTTGTTTAGCCTAAGTTCCCTAGCCACAGCTATTTGTTCCTGTCCTCCACTGGACCATTGTGCTCCCATCATCTTCTGCTGTCTGGCAGATAACTTGCTGCCACTTAATCCTAAAGCATGCCAATCATCTACAGCATTGTGTACCTGTCCACCACTGTGCCAGTTTCCTGTCACCTGCAACTGCTTAGTAGTTTGCCACTTGATTCCAAGTGTCAGTCCTCTACAGCTGCATGTTCTTAGCAGCCATTTCGCCTGTTCCCTCCTATCATTTGTTACTATCTGCCATTGTGCCATATTTGCCACTACTTGATCACAAGCTCGCAAAGCCTCTCCATTTTGCTGAACATGTATTCTCATACACCTGTCCTCACCCATGTGCTCCTGTGTGGCCACTTTCTCATTCACTCTTGGATGGATCTTCCTATGTATAGACCTGGTCTTGTTACTGGACTTTGCATGCCCTCAGCCAGCAAAAATCACCAGCTTTGCATCACCAGAACATCACTAATACCATATTGCATACATTTGTCAAGTATTAACTGTATTTACTATACTTAGTCCTATGGACTATGTTGGTACATTAAAAATAAATAATAAATAAATAATTATAAACAAGGACAATAATAGCCTAAACAGTGTTCTCTAAAAAAAAGTGTGTCTGAAACTTTGATGGTACAAGTCCCAGGACATTGTATCCCATGCGCTTGTTATAATAATTTCAATTACACTCCTAATATGATTTTTATGTTTCTGGACCCAACTTCATCATTGTAGTTTGGCTCAGGATTTTATATCAAGTTCCGGTAGTCTAGATCTCTATATTAACCAAACACCAACAAATTACATACTAAGGGCCCTATTAAATTTGAAGCCCGCAGCTTCAAAGCCCCTGGTACAGTCGCAACGCCTGCGGCTTAAAATTTGGCAGAGTTACAGAGTGATTAAATTAGACAAGCCTGCAACATATGTGGCCGACATCCAACTTTTATTTAAATCATTAATAATATGTATTAATATTATACATATATAGTTAATACATGTTGGTTAAAATTACATATGTACAAAAAGAAAAACAAAACAGTCCAATGTATTTGAGATTAGATTGTTTTCTCATAGGGAGCACACAGTTTAGGGAAAATCTATCACATTTGTGATCCTACCAAATTATAGGATAGAATTGCCTATTCAAGGTTACACACTAAACATTCATGCAGTCATTCTAAATTAGACAGTAATGCAAAGGCAATTCATTAATCAATTGGTAGGTGGAGGAAATAATATTAACATAGCTCTGTGGCCCTGTGATAGCTATTTTGTAGTGGTAGCGCCAGAACCCACTACTTGTCCTCTACGAGATAGAGACAGCGGTCTCTCATCTCTGAAAAATGCAAAAAATAGAAAAAATCTGGCCTTTCTATAGCTAGGACTAATTCTCCAAATACCTATGTTGGTATGTCTTGTTCTGAATCCCTTATAATCCGGTGCTCCTTCTGTTTCAATCCATATAAGTAGAAGTAGTCAGGAACATGCATGAAAATAGGATTGTGTCTCACACTCTCTCTCCCAGTGGAGCGTCTGACGTCATAATTTCCATATTTAAAAAGAATATATTAAAATTTTACTTTACATATTGTCAAGACAGAATGGAGGAGGGATGTCTCCTTCCACATCAAGGGACATGGAAAAACAACAATAGAGCAGAACCTAGTTATCATAATGTATAAAAACAAACAAGCTAAGCAAACCTTTTTGGCTATTGTATATGTGTGTGAACAGAGTGAGAAGTTTCTCCTAAATATTGTTTAAACAGTATAAGTATTTTTAGTCAATTAATTCATTTTTTTATATTTATATTTATTTATTTTGTCTGATGATTACAACAGTTTTTATCAGTCAGTCACAATGTATCATTATTATCCTATATTTATATATGGAGAATGTTAGAAAATTGCAGTGGACAATTACTGTTTCATTAATTCTTTGAGATGCCAGTTTAACAGCTAAAGTACAACACAGAAATTGTTTGGAAGCATAATTCTACTTACAAATACTGTTTCGAAATTCTGCCCACAGTAAACAGAACAGACTTCAATGAACTTTCATTTAGAGAATTGATGGTGAACCTTTTGCTCTCATGAGCTTCCCACAATTATGAGGTCATACAATTTCCTGTTATGCTGTTTGGAAGAACGCATTGGAAATAACTGGATGTCTGTTAAAGACAGATTAAGTTCTTAACCATCACATTGCTGGTTTCACTGCAAAATGTCACAGCATATGTTTAAGTGAAAAAGGGATTTTCTAGAGAGTTACCCTAAACCAAATTATGATATATATCTTGCTATGTTTAGTTCTAAATGAAGAAGCATTATTCTCATTACTGTTTGTTTTGGCAGTTAAAATATGTTTTATACTAAAGCCTTTCTTATTTTACTAAATACAATATACTTGTTTATAAATTATTTCAATGTCATGAATACGATTTGCTTTCTTGCCACAGAAGCTGACCAGTAACAAAATATTAAA
Source organism: Discoglossus pictus (assembly GCA_027410445.1). NCBI lineage: Eukaryota > Metazoa > Chordata > Amphibia > Anura > Alytidae > Discoglossus > Discoglossus pictus. The sequence goes on along the minus strand of CM050167.1, from coordinate 258,705,549 downwards.
TACAAAGTTCTTCCTGACCCCAAATACTGGCAATTGGATTACTCTCTGGATTAATACATCTCCTATTCTATTTATCCAAAAAAACATTGTGTGCATTTTTTATTAAAAAATATGTCCAACCCCTTTATCAATTGAATCTGCTGCCACAACCTCTTTTGTTAGTGAGATCCACATTCTGGCTGCATTACTATGCAGATCGGTCATCATTTATTAAGGCAATGTGTTTTTATCTACTAACCTCAAGGGATGTCCTCCTGGCATCTTAAAACTTCTAGACTTCTAGAGAAATTCAAATAGACTGTCAACTGAGTTGCCTAGGTTCAAATTCCTACTTATCCCATTGCAGAAACAAAATAGATTAGTTTGACATGACCTATCCTTCATAAGACTGTGTTCACTCTTACTTATTATCTTATTCACATGAATATATTCCTATATTCTACCCCTTAGCAACAATTCTAAGAGCTTCCCTACTACAAAGCTGAGGCTTACTGGTCTATAGTTCCCTGGATTTGCTGTGGTTAAATAAAGGTACCACATCTGCCTTTTTCTAATCTTCTGGTACAAAGTGTGAGTCTTGAAAAAAGTAAAATAATAATAATAGTAAAAATTGAATCTACATCCGTCTTAGCAATCTTTTAGTAAATTTCACCTAGGCACATGGGCATAGGAGCACAAAAACATCTGGGGGGATAATTCAACTCTACTTCCAGGACAGGAACTAGGGGTGGATATACTGCTAGTGCACCTAGTGCAATGCACCAGGGCCCTGCTCTGGGGGGGGGGGGGGGGGGGGCATTGCTGCATTGCCCCTCAAAACCTTTTTTTTAAATAAAAACTTTAATTTTATAATAAAAAATGATATATATAATATAAATGTCTATATGCCAACTTATTATATATATATGAATTATGGGTCAAAGCGTTCATGGAAAATACATACTGTGCCCTCTACTGGCCAAATCTGATAATGCACGATTAAGTTTAAGTTTGCTCTTTTTTGTGTCCCCTGTTCATTTAATCCGAGGGGGGAGGTCCCCCCCACCCTATTCCCCCAGTTCCTATGCCCCATGCCTAGGCATGATCACTATGCTAGTATTTATGAAAGCATTTCATCACAACCTCAAGCCTTGCCTATTCCAAGGACTGGATTTACCATTAGGGACAGTAGTCAGGTGCTTGGGCTGCCTGAGTGCATGTTTTTGCACTAAAATGTGTTAAAAAAAACTTTGAACAGAAATTATGGTTTACAAAGATGTGATGAGCGGCAGACTTGTGCTACTTATATTAATTTCTACTTTTTATATGTATCTGGGTTAAGTTAAATATATATGTGTAAATGATAAATAAATAAATAGATAGATAGATAGATAGATAGAGAAATAGGTATCGACAGATAGATATAACTATCTTTATGTACATTTTAGCATAGATAGGGTCTATAATTAGATCTACATAAAATACTATAATTTACATATGAATGTATTGTGGCATATACTGTACATTGTCTGTCTAAAGCACTTTTCTGAGCAAAGTAAAGCAAACTTTCAGTTAACATACTTTTGTGTTTATGGTTGAGCCGTTGAGCCAGGGGCACCTGAGGAGTCAAATCCTGCTCTGTATATTCGCATAATTAAAACTAATTTTAAACCCATTATTTGCACTGAGAATTAATGGACATGTTTATTACTGTATTATACTTGCTATATGCTCTGTGATTCCTATTTTAATAGAAGCCATGAAGTTAAAATATTTAATACTTGCTAGTTTCCATTAAAATAGAATCATAAGATACAAAAGTGAATATATTTAAGTGTTTTACATTTATGACTCTTTACTCATGTAAAATTTCTTATCTTCATACAATGTAATATCGTGATAGGAGCACATGCAGCAGCATGTACATGGGTCCAGGACATCTGCTTGTACATCCTGTTGATAATACAAGCAGATGCTATTAATGGGTCTGTGGGGATTTTTATAATTAACACTGCTTTTAATTTTCTCTTAGATAGTAATGGAGCCAGAGTTGTTCTCTCTTTATACTTTCATTGTTTATGTCATATCAAGCTGAATATCACATATTATAGTTGTCAACTGCGACTTGTCATCACGCTTGCGAGCCGCGCAAAGCGAGGTGACCCGTTGAGGCCCGAGCTCGCAAAAAATATGACTTTAACGGCAGAACCACTGAACTGGAAAAGACGAGAAAACACACAAATATGCCTCAAATTCACTTACACACTCACACATAGCACAGGGGGAGAGCCAGGGACCTGTGAGTGAGGTTGCAAGTTAATTTGAGGCATATTTTGTCTTTTTTAATGATTGAAAATCGCTGAAGTAGGAAAAAAAATAGCGGTTGAAAAACACGTAAAAATTCTGAAACAAGATTAAAAAATGGGGCTCTGCCAGGCCAGGCATGAAGAACTTAGAAAATGCACAACGCTAAAGACAGTAACACTTACTCCAACAATGCCAGGCACGCCCGACTTAAGCAGGCACTCAGGACTTTGAAAATAAAACCAACGATGTCAGCCCGCGACAAGCAAAGATTCAGCAGAGACACAGAGGAGAAAGACACAGGGAAGGGATAGGGGGGAGATGCTGGAAAGAGACACATGGCAAGTTGCAAGTTGCCGAGGCCTGTAATGAGCGGTGAAGTAGATGGGAGGAGAGAAGGTTTTTTCTAATCCATTTCAGTTCCTCTAAACCACTATTCTGTTGAACCCTTGTGTGTCACTAGAGGATCCATTAGAGTTACTCCAAAAGGTTACACTTTTTGAATAGCTTTGTAGTAACACTGTCAGAGTCCTGGAAAGAGGATGTGAGCTAAAGAAGAGGAGCAAGTGGGATTCCACATGAGCCATTCCAAAGTCCTGTGCATCCATAATAAATAACCTTTCATTACTGAGGAAGTCTAATGAACAGTATTTTAATCTATATATTTGCTTAGAACTAAAAACATCATAACAGCCTTTTCAATGATAATAAAACAATCGCTTGTATGTCTCTAAAATATCAAATGATAGATAATATATGGCACTGCTAAATGGAGATATTATTATCAAGAGGTTTGTAAAGAGAATGAGACACTAATAGAAATGTTATTTAATGGCTACCTGATAAACCCAGCTTCTCTTTCACAAGCTCAACATGCAAATACAATTCATAAAATATACAAACAAAATATGTAAATATGCATAACAGGATGCCTCAATAACTCATGCTGAGTTATGATGTTGTTGCTCCCATAAGGTATAACATTATTTTAAACTCTTATACCACTCATTTTAGTATTTGAATGTGTAAACGACATGTGAAACAGCAAGGTAAAGTTGATAAAGATTCAAAAGCTTCTTAAACAGATTTGCAGCTAATAAAACTTTAGATTTTTGAAGATATAGTTCAATCTGGGTTCAGTATCTCAACCTCACTGCTAAATATATTTATAAACTTTATGCAAAGTTAAGACATTTTTCACCTTCATAATTGGACACACTGTTCAAATTTTTATATGGTATTTGGAATAATTAAATTTAATAAATAAACACAATCTTTACATTAAACAATTATTCTTTACTGCAGGGATCAGGTATGTAGAATCTACAAAAAAATGGTATCCTCAAGTGCATAACTCTACATATTAAGTACAACAAACCAGAAACAAAGTAGGGGATAAAACTGACCATCTTTATTGATAATGAATAAAAAATACTTAATAAGTAATATGTGGGAGACAAATAATATAGCAGTGGTTCCTAGGCCATAATAAATTATGCACCACAAAGGACTAAATAAACTGAGGCCAAAAAGGAAATCTCCATCTGGTATCCAGTCATCAAATGAGAGACAAAAGCAAGGTGCACTGGCTAGAATAGATATAGAGTAGATATAATTGATGCATTCTATATTATTAAGTGGCTAAGCACAAATTGTAGCTACTAAAATTGTAGCATATCTATATACAGAGTTAAGCTATTTACCTGGATATATGACACCTTTGTATATCTGACTGAGATAGTTATAGCCAACATATACCAATATTGTTTGGGAGATCCTGGCTCGGAAATGGAGCCAGCAAGTTATTTTGCTATTCAATTGGAGTCAGTTTGCAGCTCCGATTGAGTTACGTGCTCCGAGCTGCTATTTATAGCGATTTTAAAAATCGCAAGTTAATGCCCTCAAAGCCTTTGATCTTTCACTGTCACAAGGCTAAAATCACAAATCGCTATTCAATTGCTCCAATTCCCCCTCACTAACCACGAGTTAATGGTACTAAGGAGGTCTTACAACGGGCTTCATGTTATATCGATCAAGGCAATCAATGTGAAGCCCTATGGGCTTCAACCTCCATGCCCATAGGACTTTGAAATCCAACCTCCATTTTTCAAAGTCCAGGGGCTTGGAGGTTGAAGCCCGTAGGACTTAAAAAAATGGAGGTTGGATTTCAAAGTCCTACGGCCTTCACTTACGAGTAACGGGCTTGGGAGTTAGTGATGATGACGATCTCTGTTTCCATTGGCTGTTTCTGCATCAGGAGTTACGGGATTGCTCCCCTGACATGTTCAAGCCCAGAAATGCTATGTCCAAGGGCATGGTGTTTGCACACAATTTGCAGTTGGCCCCTAATTTGCAGTCCCAGCCAATTGAATAGCACTGAAATTGGAGACGAACGGGAGTGTGCAACTCAATCGCAGACATTTGGTTGTCTGCGATCGATTTGCGAGGCCTGAATTGAATGAGGTTCAAAGACAATATCGCAGATAAAGGCCCCTATTCTATTGAGCAAATGTAAGATACTGGAGCCCGTAATGTAGCCCGTAAAATAATTTGCTATTCAATTGGCGTCTTTTAGCTACCCGCAATCGATTTGAGAGTTACAGGCGGAAAATCCCTGCAGTTGTCAAAATCATAACTCCAGCCCAGCTAAGCATTTGAAATTTCAAGCCCGTAAATGTTACAATCACAAATTGCTATTCAATTTCTACAATTCCTCAAGCCTGCAAATGTTTTCACACCAGTAAATGGCAAATATAGAAGAAAATCCTACAAGTACCAGATAGGACTCACAAGGGGGTTAAATACCTGATCGTAGCACTGTAAATGCAAATAAAAACAAATCAATACTGCACTTTAAAAGATGGGGTAAAGCGATGACAGACATAATTAATTGCACAGCAGTCTCAAGCTCGCACATCTGCAATAATTTTGTTTTTCATTTTTTTTAAACGTTTCATTCCCGTGTTATATCAATCTTGGAAATCAAAGGGTTAATACATATCAGGCCACCCGCTTTTTGCCAGGTAGTTGAGGGCTTGTTCGATTGAATCACTCTGTAACTTTTTTAATTGAATAGTGGCAAAGTGTTTATATATGCTACATCTATGATTGGTATAATTTATACCTTTGAATTGACTGCACAATTTATGAGGCATTATATTAAATCACACGCAAACCAGTTCATTTATTGGAGTGCCCTTAAGTGTCATTATATTATGTTTTGTCTTATTAATTTTTTTATTCAATTTAATACACAAATGCTAAGTTATTTTTTTCTCTCCAAGTTTGCTTTATTCACTCATTCCATAAAATTACCAGGAATGTGATGATTGGATAGGACCTGTGATGTCAGCGTTCTTATTTTTTAAATAAGCCATCACAAGTGGTAGACCCATCTCCTTTGATGTCACTTCCTATGTGACTAAACGATAGTCGATGTGTTTTTAAAGTTAGCAGCAGTGATCCATTTGCACCATCAGCTTTTGCAGTGATTTGCTTGCTATTTATATTTGCCTGAATTTATTAAACTACTTATAGCTTTCAGCCAGCCATTCAGACATTGTTATATGCAATCTTTTCCATGTAATCTGGGAGTATTTATATTATATAAGGGGATCTCAATATTGATAAGATTTATTTTGGATGTAGCGCAATATTATCTACTCTATATTCTAGCTAGTGCACTTTTCTTTAGTCTCTCATTTTATTTTTTATTTTTTATTGCAGGGACATTTAGTAAGGGGTCAGTTTTACTGATCTTCCAGATGGAGGTATCCTTCGTGGGTCTCAGTTTATTTAGTCTCTTATGGAGCATGAATTATTATGGACTAGGAACCACTGCTTTATTTCCCACCATATTACTCATTAAGTATTTTTAATCAATTATCAATAAAGATTGTCAGTTATGCTTACTGCCTGCTAACTGTTACTTTCTCTGGAGGTTGTGTCCTTGTGAATTATTGAGTTTTCCTGTAATGCTGCTGAGAGCTCTGGCAGTTGCATATGCCATATTCCCATTGAGCAGAAAAAAACTCCCTGTATGTTCAAAGTCTCTTTCCTCCTCACGAAGTTGATTTGTTGAAACCAAAAAATTTAGATTCTACAACAACATAATTGCAAGTAAAAGGTAAAAAAAATAGAGACTGTGTTATTTTCTTTACAATATAAAAATAATTTCAGGAGGAGTTTTTCAAAATTAGTAAATTTAAAATTATGACAACAGTGGTCCTATAATTCTAATGATACACAACTGGAAATTTCAGACCCCAGTATAATAAAATAAATGCATTTTGGATTACTTAAAAAAAATGTACCTTTAGTGAGGGAGAAGTTTGACTATGCCTCAATGGCAATTAGACAAGTGGACGAGGAGAGCCTAACATTTTATACAAACCAGCATTATTAGTCATAATTATATATAGATTATAGATGAATTTATGTGCAGTTAAACTATACTCTATTCAAAACAGTGCAAATCTAGATGTAAATTTAGTATGGCACATTTACTATCAATCTGTTAAAAATTCCCTGGATCTCACAGCCACTCACCTTCAGTATTGTAAAGTAACCATCTGGTCACCAAATAAAAAAAAAGGTTAGAAACTATTTATTTAAATTATACATATTTAAAGGAAGCCTTTAACTTTGTGAATTTATTCTGAAACTGACTTGGCTTGCTACGTAAGTCTCTCCCACTACTTTATAAAGCACAAATAAATGAATGAACTGCTCCAGTCCCCTTGTTTAGAAATACATTGGCATGATTAATTCTGTAAGGAGATATTTATTCATGGTGTCATTTTTTAGTTTTCAACAAAAAATGAATTTTTAGATAAAGAGGTAATGTTGAGCGTGTTAAATTATTATGGATTATAAAGATTAAGTGAAGTTATTTTGAAGTGTTTTAAACTGAAGTGTTTTTAGTTATAATATTTATATGCAATTGCTACCTCAATGAATGAAAAGATGTTTAAAATGGATGGCCTTCTCTATAACTATTACTATATACACTAATTAAATGTTTGTGTTTTCCCCTGTCCTGTGTCAAATTTACATGCTAGCAGTATTTCTGTAGCATCCCTGCAGACATCTGCTTCAGTCTTACCTTTAGCAGTATTACTGAAACTTCCTGTAACAGTGCTGTACTCTGACTTACAGACACAAAGTGACATTTAGTGGGACAACATCTAAGTGTGGGACAACCATCACCTTGTTCAGCCAATGCCCTAAGATAACTTAAATAATTTGTCTCCACTGCAATTGCTCAGTTGTTTTGCTGTGCTCTACTTCTCAGCATTCGTTCCTGTGATATTCTGATTGATCTACCGTTGGGGACCTTGTCTTTCCTTCAAGTTGATCTCTGACTCTCTAACCCTCCTCTCAGCTTGGACTTACCTCTCTACTACATGACTTTTGCTTTGTTTTCCTGGATTTGTCTTTTGCCTCTTTTCTGTACTGGACATCTCTGGACGTCCTCAGTGCCACCAGCCTCTAGCTTTGTCCTGCCAGTGGTCTTACACTATAACTTTAAGGGTATTTCCAGAACTTAACATTAATTTATTAACAAACATAAATAAAAAAGCAAACTTTACCTATTAACATTTAGGTCAATTAAAATCTTATATGTGTTGGAGGAAAAAAAATCTTGTATATATATTATTTTGTTTATTTTTAATACTGTACACTGTTAGATATTGTAAAATAGTGAAAAACTTTGAGTGTGTGGTGAAGAGTTATGCAAATGATCAAATTACTCTTATTAATATTAGTGAAGCTCGCTGTTTATTTCAAAAATATTCTGTCTGTTTCTTGGAATTATTTGCATGAAAACCTCTTTGAATTCAAGCAATGCTGATGCTGAATATATTACAGTGATTAGGAAATTAAAATAATTTGAGTCTCCTTTTTATGTCGTTGCCCAGAATCCTTAGATGCTGAACAAGTACTATATACTGATTTGTTTATGTTATTGTATGCAAAATAATTCTTCTAGTTTCTGAAATTGAATAGTAAAGAAATCAAAATCTGAGACTAATTCAAAAAGACAAATTTTGTGCTGAAATAATTTTGATTGAATATGGGACTTAGGATATATATCTGTGCCAGTTAGTGCAAGTGGAAGCAGCACCACAAATGCCTAGCAGGTAGATTGTTGTGAGTTATTCATAAGGTTGTTAGCAAGCCTCTGATATACAAATCAGAGCAAACTACACTTCTTATTTTTCAATCTCTTAGCGCTAGCACTTATTCTACACTTCTAAAATAGAGAACCCTTATCTGCATGCATTTCTTACATCATTGCCTTAGCACTTTGCAGATTTTATCTTAGTGTGGCTTTTATAACCTTTTGGAAATTGCGGTGATAAAGGATGCATCAGCAGTTTTCAATCCTATTTCTTTTCGGAGCTGCACATCAACTTTCTCCTAACACATTAATAAATGGCCTAGGAGCCTTTACTGTTTTTTTTTTTCATTTATGCAGATAGGACAGAGAGAGAAAAATGTGTTTGCAGCAACCTACCTGTTTTTTTCTCCTTATAATAGAGTGTTTATGACAGTCTGGTTTATTTCATAAATGCAGATGAAAAGACTGTTTTCAAAGGCTTAAATGTTTAAAGTCTTTTTGATTCATCTGAATATTTTTTTATACATCTATATAAAGCTTTCTTCTAATCATAGGCATATAGCATGACCTAAAGAAATAGATAAATCAGAATTCACAAATGCCTTCTTATTAAGTCTCTACATCATTTCTGTTAAATTGTCCAGTGGGCAATTTATATTGCTTTCAACAGGATGAAAGAGGGACTTTTCTTTGCTTGGGATGATATGGAGAATCTTAGATTACACAGTTAGTATGTGACAAAAAATCAAGAGTTACTAAGAATGTAACTGATTTGAATGTTCCCAATCAAGGGATATAAGAAAAAATAAAGTAATTTGTCAAGCTACAAAACATACAGTACATAGCCATATTCATTTCCAGCCTCGTAACTCCAACATGATGGCTGCAGGGTTGAAATTTGGCCTACTTGCGTTGCTATTGAATTAGAAAAGGCTGTGAGCTACGAGCAAGAGAGGCTATTTCGTAAACCAGGGCTCGGCTGTTGGGGTTGCGTGCTCGAACGTAAACAATTAGGCAATCACATAGTTACGTGTTCAGATGGAGCCAATGGAAAAAGATATCGTTAGAGTTACGTCAAAGGGGAGGGTAGATTGCCTACGTGCTTCAATTACAGTTTGTGATCAGACCCACAAGCCAGATATAATGCAATATTAATAAAGCAGTAAATATGATATTCTATTACATGTGAGTTACAGTATATGTCTTAACACATTGGATACAGGGATCGATACAGTGGGGGAAAAAAGTATTTTATCCCCTGCTGATTGTGAGCGTTTGTCCACTGACAAAGAAATGATCAGTCTATAATTGTAATGGTAGGTGTATTTTAACAGTGAGAGACAGAATAACAACCCCCCCCCCCCCCCCCCAGAAAACGCATGTCAAAAAAGTTATAAATTGATTTGCAGGTCAAGGAGGGATACGTATTTGACCTCTTCATCTTATTACTTGGTGGCAAAACCCCTGTTCTTGGGTCATAGGCAGCATTCCTCCTCCTGCAAACACGGTGAGTTGAGTTGATGCCAAAGAGCTTGATTTTGGTCTCATCTCATCTTTCACCCAGTTCTCCTCTGAATCATTCAGATGTTTATTGGCGAAGTTCAGATGGGCCTGTACATGTGCTTTCTTGAGCAGGGGGGCCTTGCGGGCCCTGCAGGATTTCAGTCCTTTACGGCATAGTGTGTTACCAATTGTTTTCTTTGTTTTCTTGGTGACTATGGTCCCAGCTGCCTTGAGATCATTAACAAGATCCTCCTGTGTAGTTCTGGGCTGATTCCACACCGTTCTCATGATCACTGAAACTCCACGAGGTGAGATCTTGCATGGAGCATCAGACAGAGGGAGACTGGCAGTTATTTTGTGTTTCTTCCATTTGTGAATAATCGCACCAACTGTCGTCACCTTCTCACCAGATTGGCAATGGTCTTGTAGTCCATTCCAGCCTTGTGTAGGTCTACAATCTTGTCCCTGACATCCTTGGGCAGCTGTTTAGTCTTAGCTCCATGTTGGAGAGTTTGGAATCTGATTGATTGCTTCTGTGGACAGGTGTCTTTTATACAGGTAATGAGCTGCAATTAGGAGCACTCCCTTTAAGAGAGTGCTCCTAATCTCACTTTGTTACCTGTATTAAAGACACACGGGAGCCAGAAATCATGCCGATTGATAGGGGATCAAATACTTATTTCCCTCACTGACCTGCAAATTAATTTATAACTTTTTTGACATGCGTTTTTTCTTGTTCTTTTTTTGTTATTCTGAATCTCACTGTTAAAATACACCTACCATTAAAATTATAGACTGATCAAATACCCCCCCACTGTATAACACAAAATATGAACATGAAATAAAGTATCTTTCGGGGGCGATTTGCGGGCTTGAGAATGTTGTGCTATTAATTTTAAGACCTAACATCACTTTCCCTGTTAATAAAAGTACAGTAGTGTGTTTTTATTTGCTTAAGAAGTGCTACGTATTGTACTTTTCCCCCCTTGCGAGTACTCTCGAGCACACGTTGGTCTTTGGGCTCCATTTGCGTGTTACGTGCTTGCTCACGAGTGACCACGTTGCAATTTAATATCTGAAATTGAACAAGTAGCGGTTACGTGCATGACAGAACAGAGGATTTAAGTGCGCAAAGTTCAAAGTTGATCAACAGGTAGTCCACTGTGAGCAACATTAAGGGGCTAATTTAATTTAAATTAATTTGTAACATGTAAATCTGGAGTTACGCTTTACAACGAAGCCCCAATTTAATAGGGCAGACAGTGTCATATTTACTTGTTATTTTTACCAAATTGTTATTTTTCATAAAGTCCTTTGTATGCCATTCACTTTAATAATTCATTTGGAAACATAGAGCCCTATTAAATTCACCAATTCGTAGTTCCAGAAGCCCGTAAAGGAGCCTGCAAAAGTTACGGCTATTAAGTTGACCTCTTTTAGCTACCCCGCAAATGATCATTTGCGGATTACAGACAGAAAAAACCTAAGCCTTTGGTCTTTCAATCCCGTATATGTTACAATCGCAAATGGCTATTAAATTGCTACAAGTCCTCAAGCCTGCAACTGTTTCACACCTCTAAATGGCAAATGTAGCCAAAAATCCTACGGGTACTAGAGGGAACCCGCAAGAGGGTTGAACTCCTGTCCGTAGCACTGTAAAAGCAAATATAAACACAATACTGTATTTTAAATTACAGAGAAAGCAATGAAAGGTATTACAATTAAGAGCATTCTTTCAAGCTCTCAAATCTGCAATAAAAATAATTCTATTATCTTTAATTTACGTGTTATATCGATCCTGGCAATCTATGTGTTAATACATATTATAGAACTCGCATGGACTAGAATATTATATTTATTGATGTTTTCATATTGCATTATTTCTGGAATGCCGGTCCGAACGCAACTCGGACTTAATGATGACGCTTATACTAATGGCTCTATCTAAACCCATAACTACGGATTTGAATAATTTGCTACGTGCCGAAGCATGGTTTGCGGATTTGGATTCCGGCCATGTCGTTGCAGGCTTTTCTAATTTTACCGCTCTGTAACTCCATTTTAATAGGGCCCATAATGTGTCAAACAACATATTGAAAAAGAACACAATGGGACTAACAAAATATATAAATTATTTTAAAGCTTTTTCTTTTCCATTTAAAAAAAATCACATGTATCTAATGATTGAAACCAAGGCTAACCTTAGCCTTGGTTTCAATCATTAGATATATGTTGGGTTTTTTTAAATGGAAAAGAAAAGGCTTTAAAATAATTAATATATTTTGTTCTTTTTCAATAAAATAAATTGGCTTTTTAAAACAAATCTGAGTTATATGGTGGAACATCTTATGAAAGATGTTTTTGCAGAAGGTTTAAGGTTCTGAAACCCTGTACAAATAGGTTTGCAATGTTTGTTACCACTCCCTTGCAAAACAGTTGTTTGAGACAAAAGTTGTGAAATAAATATCAGAAATACACAGGAAAACTATCTGCTCAGATTCTCTCTAGTGAATAATGTTAAAGTCCTCACATCTTGTATTCCATAAATGGTAAACACATAATGACATTGATTTGTTAAAAAAAATAAACTTTTAATGGATCTGCAATCCTAGTCCAAACAGCTATATAATCCAGACAATCTAATAGGAAATGCTCCATTGTCCATATATCATTACATGTATCTTGCATATTGTATCATATTTCTATCATTTTGGTTCTGTCTGACATACATTTTCTCATGGAACAATAACCACATTATATGCTTTATCAACTTGTTATATTATAATATACATTTGAAATGTAAGATGAAGCCGTTCAATGCTAAATATCTGCGTATCCGCATCTGGATGGTCTGATTGTTGTGGGGACTTGAAGATCACCTGTGAGGTGCAAGCAGATTCAAATGCTTGACACTGTTCCGATCGGCTTACCAAAAGATGTTTCCTGAGGAGCTGAGTAGCAGATGGGTGGAGGACAAAAGATTCCTGCTAAGGTGATGGTCCGACAGGGCTAGGAGACAAGGCAGTGTGGCGGACACCTCAGTGAGTGAGCTCAACCGGAATAGATTACAAATCGAGAGCTGAGGTGCAAAGTAAGGATAGCAAGTTGCTGTGTGCGAGTCTCCAGGGGGTGATTGGAGAAGTTTTTGAGCACTATCTACAATCCACAAGGAGGGTAAGGATATATATAACCATTTGAAGGGTGAAGCATAAAGATCGGAAAAAATACTAAGCATGGGTTGGCACCATCTTGTCCTGAGGGAGTGTCAATCCACTTCATTACTGTCATCAACAATACATCTCTTATATTACACTTGAATATCTAAGGAGTATAATAGCTGTGCCAGGATATTAAATGTTGAATGGAAGTAATTCAATAAAGAAAATCTGATCTGGGCTTTTCTGCTACAAAGAATTTTTATTTCCACAATTCAACTTTATCTTGCTACTTCTGCTTGATATTCTTTCTGAACACTCTTTAAGCCCAAGGATAAATACATTGTGAGTTAAGCAACAGCTCCAGCCAAACTTTCTAATTTTTAAACTCTAACTTCATGACTTTGAGGGAAGCTGCTGCATACCTTTCAGCTATTTAACCCCTCATAATCTGGATTTTTTATAGACAGTGTCTATTGCTCACCTATTTTTGCAGAAGCCACAGTGTGATCATCTCCTTGGCTTTGGACTTGTTAACTTTACTTTTGGGAACAGGCTCTGCTATGACCTACGTTTTGCTACCTTTTTGTATGGGAATATCTTGTCTAGGACAATAGGAAAGTCAAGGAAGTGACTACAAGCCAAGACATCTCTGAGTTTAAAATGGAACAGGGTGGAGTGGGCCTTGGCAGTCTGATTTGAAGCTTGAGAGGTTTGAAAAACATATGCATTTATCTTTGACTGTGAAGTAGATTAAGAAGAAAATGTAAGACCTTGGTCAATGAATGCATGCTTTGGAGACTCTTACAGATTGGATCATAAGCCAGAAATAAAAGTGAAATTACAAAGAACTCTTCATGCATTGACAGCTTGAAAGAGAAGGTTGGAGGATTTGGAAAATAGATCCCGCTGGCTCAACATTCAGGTGAGAGGAGTACTAAAGTCAATTGTGGGCATTCTTCCTTACCTGAAGAACGTAAAGAAACTGATAAGCTCCATCATGCCTAAGGTATCAGAATATTTTTTGGAAATAGAATGAACTCATAGGGCTTTGGGCACAACGTTGAGATCAGATCAGTCCAAGGATATTATCATTAGATTTTTACTTCAAAGTACCAGGGAACTCCTCTTGGAACTTGGTGGCTGTTTCTGGTCCAAATGGATCCTAAATTAAATTTTTTGCAGTTATTGCTTTAACAACTTTGGTGAACCGTAAACTACAGAGACCCACTCTATCCATCCTAATGAAACATATCAAATATAGATGGGGTTTCCATTTCTGTCTAATTCTCTCACATAGTGCACAGTATAAAATATTGTTGTAGACTCTTCCTTCAATTTAACATAATTTCAGACAAAGTTTATATTGTCTTATCTAGTCTTAGTTGAGATATCTCTCGCAAATTGACCCCTTTCCACCCACCTCAAAGATTGTCCTTTTAATTCTAATTTATATTTGGAAAAAAGGATCCTAGTTGAGGTAGATAAAGATACCTGCGATTGACTCTCTCCTATCAGAATTGGGTGATGTATGTATAAGTTTCACGCATTTTGAATAGTTAAAGATATCTCAATTTAGGGATTTCAAGATCATTGTTAGTTTGATCTCTCTACCCTAGGCAAAATTGTGCATCATGTTAGTTAGTCTTCTATAATAATCTTTGGAGACTTGTATTTTTTATAATAAACATTTTTTCTTTTTTGGTTTCAGACCTGCTTTTTCAAGTTACCTGCTTCCTTGTTGGACTGGCTAGCGCTGATATCTTGATTTGCTCCCAGGCTGAATCTGGTCTTCATCCATATTCAGAGTATGCATTTCAGCACAATAACATATTGTATGCCTTTTAGATGACTGCATTAAATGATCCCATTATTAATTTTGCCTTGTAAAAAGAGAATTAAATCCTTTCACATTTACATAATGTGAAAGGATTTAATTCTCTCTTTGAGAGGCAAAAGACCTTAATTTCTTACAAGGCACACAACCCCGCCAATTTATTCAAACAAGACTTAGAAGCATTGTGATGAGCTTTTTTGGAATTTTTAATGGGACAGCCATACTTTGTTTGTGATTTTTAAGAATTTTCACACTATTCAGCAGCCAGTTTATCTGAGTGGTGTGATATGATTTATGAGTCATCTTTACTCTTTACTAAAATTCCCCACGGGAGCCATGGAATGGAGCCATTTGTCTATATGTATTGTAGTCATGGACTATAGCCTCTATTCCATGGCCCCTGTAAGAAGATAACTGAGTGAAGTTCATTCTTAAATCCCTACAGAACTATCAAATCACATGCATAAAAGTAGTAAACTATTTAAAAAAATGCTATCACATGCCTCCCATTACAATATCAAATCTCACAGAATTTTACTCAGAAACCTCTTCTAGTGCCCGAAAATGTAAAAAAGCCTACGGGTAGCGTCAACCCAACATTAAGGCAGAAAAATACCTCAGAGAAGCCTTGATACTTCATATCTGACATTATGAAGGAGCTAACACCTTAATCGTGTCTGATTTGAGGCTTGATTACTGAAATCTGACACAAATAAATTAATTGTGAGACATGACCATATATATTAATAATATATACAGTGGCAGCCTATTAAAAAAAATCAAATAGCCCTTGATGTCTAAATATTTCACCTTTGTACAATACAAGCTAAAGTTGCAAACTTTCACATTTTTATGGCCAAGAAAACTAATTGGATTTGACATTTAATAAAAAGTCTGTAACTCTCGAGGTAATGCTTAATGTAATATTTTTAATTTCAAATTATCTGCTTTAGTAAGATTAATTTGAGTTTACTAGGTAATATTGTCAGCAATGCATCATGCTTTCCAATTTTTCATTCCTATTTGTTCAATATGCCTTGTCTGATTATTAAACTCTGTATATTGTTGCATCAATTTCTGTTTTGTCTTTAGGTTTCATTTTATCTTGCATGTCTTATGATATTCTGTTTATTTTCCCTTAATGGGCAATTTTTTTTTAAATTAAATAAAGTTAAACACATTCTTTATATTTTTAACTTTTAGGTATAACTTTTAAATGTAATTATTATATATTGTAAAGAAACATTTTAATTTCTGAACTGATCCTGTCTGCTAACAAGCTTTCAAATAGTCCTAATCAAAGTATTTGGGGATCTAGATACCAGATGCCCATTAAGCAGATAGAAACTTTATGTTCCCACCTCAGGAATTAATAGCAGAAACCACAAAGCAGCATAATTGCATAAAAAGGTAAAACAATGAGATTGTACACATTTAAACTATTTTAAGCATAGTTTGTCAAAACAGTATATTTAAAATACATGGCCCTTTTAAAAAAGTTGGGACAACAGGGGTCCTTTATCATTGATTTTGTATCCTGTATCTGATTACACACACACACAAAATGTACCTTGGTGAAAGAGGACAAAAGAATCGAATGGCCCTATCAAAACAGAACATACAAGCTGGCCACCAATTATTTAACCAAAATCAAAAAGGAATTAAAGGGAATAGAAATGAATTCCTACCTTTGGGAAAGGTTTTATGTATCACTCAATTGCGTAGCCATGTTGTTTGCTAGCAATGTTAATTGTATGACTAAAAACTGCATGAGGAGTGGAGAGTTGGGGAGGAGGAGGAGAAGAGGAGAGTTGAGTAGGAGAGAGAGGAGAGAGAGGTGGGTTGGAGGAGGTGAGGAGTGTGGTGGCGGAGGAGGTGGAGGAGGGAGGGGTGGAGGAGGAGTGTGAGGAGGGAGAGAAGGAGGAGGAGGTGGGAGAGGTGGGTGAGAAGGGTGAGGAGGGTGAGGAGGAGGATGGAAGTGCAGAGGTGGGTGGTGGCATGGGAGCCTGAACATCAGGCACACATAACAGAGGGACAGAGGGGAAGGGGCCTGATCCCAGGGGGTGGTAGTTCATGGAAGGGACAGGCCCCAGGGACAGGTCCGGGAGGCAAGGGTCCCAGTCCACAGTCGAGAGGGCAAGATGCTAAGGGCAAGCACAGGGCCCACAATTATATGCACCGGGAGAATGTGGTCCTCCTCGGTACTATCTGTTGCCACCCCGTCATGCTTGTAGGGGGGGGGGGTGAAGCCAGGGCCTAGGGCTCTGGCTTGGAAGGAGGTAACAACAGAGGTTACTGAGGTAGGCATAGCACCAAGGTATGTGAGGTCTGTCAAGCACAGATTAGATGGCATCAGGGTCAAGGTGAGGAGGATGATGGCCAAGGAGAAGGATAGCAGTGTGACCTATAATGATGATGACAAATCACTGTCATTCACAGGCACAACAACAGTAATCAAGCAACAGAGACCATTTATTGATGTGCCCACAGGCACCTATGCAATTACAGAACACAGCTGGAATCAAGATAGTGTTAGGGTCCAAGAGCGATCAAGACCATAAAACAAAGAATAGATCAAATCTAGCATATGAAAGCTATTTTGAGTTGCAATTAGGAAAATCACCCAGGATCAACCCTAGATGTCAGATAGTTAGGAATGAACACATAACAATGTATTATTCATCATACTAATGACATAAACCTTTCTTTGCTAGCTTTCAGCATCCAGGAAGAGGTCTGAGTCCAGTGGTAAATCATAGGCAGGGGCGTTGGCTCCATCAGAGCAGGATATGGAGAAGCAAGCCCCTGCCCAGCAGTAACTGTCGCAGGGGGAGGAGGAAAGAGGAGGATCTGCGGACCCTGGCTTGGATTACGTAATTTGGGTGGTGGGATCATCGTCCAGAACTCCGGCATTGCCGCCGGGATTTGACCCCACCATCCCCCTCCTCCAAAGACCAACAATGTTGCCAGGGTCCTCCAGTTGGACATATAGAGCCTAGAACATCAGACAGCCACCACCTCCTTCACCCACAGCAGTAGGCTGGCCGCCACCACCACTGGGCACACATAAACCACCACAAGGTTCGCTCCAGGATGCAGCTGGGCCCCAGACCCTCCCAACTCCATCACCACTATCTCCTAACGCAGCAACGGCCCACAGACCTCCATCCCCACCACCACCAAGCCAGGCTGCGCAGGCGGAGATGCTGGCCATCATGCGCCAGCAACTGGGCTGTCTTCAGGGGATCCAGGTCAGCATCTCTGCCAATCATGTGGAGCTCATGCGCAGCCTGGCAAGGGGCAATATTGAGGGGAGGAGGCACCACTTGATGACGGAGTCATACCTGGTCAGGCTGCTAAGGATTGGACTGATCCCCCCCTAGCCCTGCCTCCTCTACCCCGGGGGCATCCCTCAGCTACCTGCAGCCCGGTCCCTCCTCTCCTCCCACCATGCCTTCACCACTGTCACTTAGTGTTGCTGCCTCCCGGGGTTTTTTATTACCCCCTGTAGTAAGCCTCTTTCTCTCTCGGGACAGCCCACACCACACACATGATATTAATGCATAGTCTTGACCATTTCTGATTGTGCTCTGTGTATAAAATAACATTTTGTTATACTGTTCTAACTGTGTCTAACTGGTGTTGAGCGTTTTTTGCAATTGAATAGTGATTAGCGATTTTCGAGATCGGAAGTCTTGTGTCCTTGAGAGATTAAAGGCTTCTGGAGGCTATAAGTTACGAGTTCAACCAGTTTTTCAAGCCAGTAACTCGGAAGCAGTTTGGAACCCGCAAAAAGACACCAATTGAATAGCACATTAGCGTGCAACCTCACTTACAGGTTCCCGGATCGCCCACATGCTCAATTGAATATGGCCCATAGTGTCCTGAAGGCTTGTAATTAGTTTGTTTAAAAAAAAATCCTTTAGATTGGAAGCTTGTGAGTTTTCAATCTTGTAAGATGCTTTAGGGTAAGCACTATGTAAGGTTGATTTTGAGCTGAAAGATAGGGCCCTCCATTTTTTTGCAATGTGTTAACATTGTTTTTGCTTTTTACTTAATTTTTCTATAGCGCTACAGAATATGATCTCTTTGCTAATCTGGTGCTCTAACTTTTCCCTAAGTTCTACTCTAATTCAAATCATTCACTCCCCCACATTAGGACACTCAGCTCAGATACGTTACTGAAGCCTTAGTCGTAACATATATCTGTGCAGGGAGCAGCCAAACCAAGCTTTACGCATGAGATAGCCATAGGAGCCAATAGGAAATGTGAACATCATAAATCTTATAATGAATGCAGGAACAACTGTTCGTAACTCGCTACAGCAAGAGAACAGACACATTTTCAACATTTTGCTGTGCATCTGTTTAGGAGTGCTTTCTGAAAGCATATTACTGTATACACATGGAAAATTATACATTGTATTTTTCATCACAAGTTCAGCTTTCTAGTGGTATGTTTATTTGCATTATGTGTCACATTTAATATAATACGTAAAAAGAGAAAGAACTGGTATCCTTTTGTATATTAGTGCACACCCACTGCCCAAATTACAATATAGAAATAAGTCAAACTTTAAAACTTAACATTTATTATGAAATTTAAAATGGCTGGTATAAAATCCTAATACTCTGACAAAAGAAAGAAATTGAAGGGATAGGTGAAAATTGCCATATTAATATATCTTCATATTATAGATCCTGTATATCCAATTAACAGATCCAAGATGTCCACAAATTTATTTATAAAAGTGATTGTAGTGGTATCTTGTATTGATAAGATACCTACTAATCTTGTGGCCTAATATGCTCCCAAATAAATAAAGTGCTAAGTGCTAAGTGCTAGTAGTGAACATACAATATACCCGAAGGTAAAATTGTATTAAAGTGTAAAATTATTACCATGGAAGGAAAAAAGCTCCCCTCAGTGAAATATAAACCAAAGTGCTTGATATGATATATTGTGTACCTCAATATAAGTCGGTATAAGTTTTGAAGGCTTAAGGGTCTGTACTCAGATAAATAAGTAATTAAATAGACGCAGACTTAATATTAAATATTATTAAATATCACCATTGTACTTCATTAACTGTAGGAGCTAAAATGCATATTATCGTATCCCCTATGAGTAATGGGAATTCTGAATTACTAAATAGTTTCTTGAATATAGGGAATAGCGTATATGCTGTGGCCTGGATAGGTGGTAGGCCTATATCATTAAACGCCACAGCTCCTAGCTATTCACGCGCTTCCTATGCGTCTACGTCTGACGTCATAGGTCAGCTTCGTGTAATAGCGTAGCGTGCAACCCAACGCACGTTTCCGTGAATTTCATCAGGGATTACCGGGAACATGCCAGAGAGACTATTTAAGCTACTTCAGTTGCCATAGCAACTAATAGGAGTGAACAGCTTGTATATTGATGCAACCGATATTTACAAACAAGTGTTATCAAAAGGCTAAAATATATTATGGGATCTACATAGAAAAAATAATAGTACACACTTCAAAGTAAACTTATATAACTAGAGATATTACTTGTCATAATGTACATTGGATATAGAGAGCTGGTAACCATAAAAAAAATATATATAGCATATATACCTATGTTAAGTGATTGTCCTTGGTAATATAAACCAAGTCAAATTATAGAATATACTATAATGTGAGTATGATATAGAGATATACCAGTCATATTATGTGTCACCAAATATACACTGGACAATACTAAATAAGCCTATGTTTATACAATATAAGGTATAGTTATTATTGTATTATTTGTACCCATTTATTTAAGGGATTGTATAAATAAAATAATTGTATATCACATAGTGTCCACCAGATATATTAGTCAATACTTCTAAAAATTCACCAGGGACATTGTGACAAAAGTCTTGTTATCTTATATGATATAACTAAAAATATTATATTAGACCTTTTGTATACCAAGTGTATTGTATACCCATTGAATAGCTAATATGTATAACTCCATATAAAAATGAAAGTATTACAATACAAGGGATAAGTACGGCATTCTTAGATAAAAGGTGTAAAAGTGAAGCCCTCATTCAGGCCCAAGGTTTTTTTGGTATACAGTGTGTAAATCCATTGAGCTTCCTTTTTAAGAAGTTCCTTATCAATATTACCTCTTCTAATATTATGCTTTATCCCATCAATCGCTATAAAATATATATTGTTGAGATCACCATTGTGTAGTGATGTCGCGAACATCAAATTTTGGGTTAGCGAACAGTGGACGCGAACTTCATCAAATGTTCACGAACGGGCGAACATCGGCGAACCGCCATAGACTTCAATGGGCAGGCGAATTTCAAAACCCACAGGGACTCTTTCTGGCCACAATAGTGATGGGAAAGTTGTTTCAAGGGGACTAACACCTGGACTGTGGCATGCCGGAGGGGGATCCATGGCAAAACTCCCACGGAAAATTACATAGTTGATGCAGAGTCTGGTTTTAAGCCATAAAGGGCATAAATCACCTAACATTCCTAAATTGTTTGGAATAACATGCTTTAAAACATCAGGTATGATGTTGTATCGATCAGGTAGTGTAAGGGTTACACCCGCTTCACAGTAACAGACCAATCTCCCCATTTAATGCACCGCAAACAACTGCAAACAGTCCCTTTGCACAACCACAAACTCCCCATTTGCACAAGCTTGGATACCAAGCTAGCCATGTCCCATTCCTTGTCCTCACTGATGTTAATGATCACTGGCATATTCTCCTAGCCAGGCCCAAATAACCAGTAGACGATACACTAATTTAAGAGATATGCTTTTCAAAAGTCATTTGGAAGTGACAAAAAGCAAAACTTGGCTTAATCAAACTAAGGGCTGTTTTAAATGCCTATCTTGCAAAGCTTGTAAACATGTAAAAACTACCAAAATATTCCCCTCAAAAGATGGCACTGGTAATTTCAAAATTCAACAATTACTGACATGCAAATCATTAGGGGTTATTTATCTTATGCTTTGCAAATGTGGCATGAGGTATGTAGGTAAAACCTGTAGAGAATTCAGACGCAGAATATTGGAACACATATATAGCATAACAAGAGAGTATGATACATCGGTAGCCAATCATGTGAATTTAAAACACAATGGTAGTGATGTCCCGAACAGTTCGCCCACGGACTATTTGCGGCGATTTTGGCATGTTCGCGTTCGCAGCGGACGGCGAACACATGCGCTTTTGGGTTCGCCCCCTATTCTTTATCATTGAGGAAACTTTGACCCTGCACCTCACAGTCAGCAGACACATTCCAGCCAATCAGCAGCATACACTTTCTTCCAGAGCCTTCCATCTGAAGGACAGCAACCCAAAAAGTCCTTTTTAGGGCTAGAACATCATTGATTTTATTTTATAATTTTTTCTGTGTAATCTAATTGCATATGCCTGCCTGCTAGCGTGTGTGTGAGGCCTATTGCATCTACCCTGCCAACTTTTGCCAGTGCACAGTGACACTCATATCTGGTGCAACCGTAGTGTACAGTGACATAAAACAACACTTTTTTGACTGTAATAGATTGAATAGCAATTGCCTGCCTACAGGCGTGTGTGTGAAGCCTATGGCATCTACTCTGCCAACTTTTGCCAGTGCACAGTGACACTCATATCTGGTGGCACCTTAGATTGCACGCGCAGTGCCCCAAATTTGAAGTGGGAGGACCGACCAAGCATCTTTTTCCATCTCCCGCTTCCAAAAATCCATGCCATATACACGTCCCCTGATAGTGGACGTAACAGGTATTAAACCGATAGGAATAGTACTACTTAACAGTACACACCTTATAATAACGCAGACAGAGGCAACGCGTATAATCTTCCATGCTGTGCAGTGGAAGCCCCCAGACTCTGACCTGTGTATAATATTCCATGCTGGGCAGTGGAAGCCCTCAGACTCTGACCTGTGTATAATCTTCCATGCTGGGCAGTGGAAGCCCCCAGACTCTGACCTGTGTATAATCTTCCATGCTGGGCAGTGGAAGCCCCCAGACTCTGACCTGTGTATAATCTTCCATGCTGGGCAGTGGAAGCCCCCAGACTCTGACCTGTGTATAATCTTCCATGCTGGGCAGTGGAAGCCCCCAGACTCTGACCTGTGTATAATATTCCATGCTGGGCAGTGGAAGCACTCAGACTCTGACCTGTGTATAATCTTCCATGCTGGGCAGTGGAAGCCCCCAGACTCTGACCTGTGTATAATCTTCCATGCTGGGCAGTGGAAGCCCCCAGACTCTGACCTGTGTATAATCTTCCATGCTGGGCAGTGGAAGCCCCCAGACTCTGACCTGTGTATAATCTTCCATGCTGGGCAGTGGAAGCCCCCAGACTCTGACCTGTGTATAATCTTCCATGCTGGGCAGTGGAAGCCCCCAGACTCTGACCTGTGTATAATATTCCATGCTGGGCAGTGGAAGCCCCCAGACTCTGGGAGTCTGAAGAAGAGTTGCAGTAATCAGTGTACAGGTGAGAGTGGTTGTGGCTTGGCCTGTGTAAGTTATATCTGGGTGAATTTGTGTGCGGCCTGGTTTGAATCCGCTCTGTAAATCGGTGCAGAGTTTTCTGTCCTGTTGCAGTAATCTGTGTCCAGCTGATAGTGGGTGTGGCTTGGCCTGTGTAAATTATATGTGGGTGCATTTGTGTGAGGTCTGGATTGAATCCGCTCTGTAAGTCAGTGCACAGTTTTCTGTCCTGTTGCAGTAATCAGTGATAGAGCTGAGAGTGGGTGTGGCTTGGCCTGTGTAAGTTATATCTGTGTGCATTTGTGTGAGGCCTGGTTTGAATCCGCTCTGTAAGTCAGTGCAGAGTTTTCTGTCTGTTGCAGTAATCAGTGGTACAGGTGGAGTGGGTGTGGCTTGGCCTGTGTAAGTTATATCTGTGTGCATTTGTGTGAGGTCTGGTTTGAATCTGCTCTCAAGTCAGTGCAGAGTTTTCTGTCTGTTGCAGTAATCCGTGTACAGGTGAGAGTTGGTGTGGCTTGGCCTGTGTAAGTTATATCTGTGTGCTTTTGTGTGAGTTTCTGTTGAATCCGCTCTGTAAGTCAGTGCAGAGTTTTCTGTCTATTGCAATAATCAGAGAACAGGTGAGAGTGGGTGTGGCTTGGCCTGTGTAAGTTATATCTGTGTGCATTTTGCTGTTTTCTGTTGAATCGGTTCTGTGGGGCAGGACAGTGTTTTCTATCCTTTGCTCATTTATCATTGTACAGGCGAGTAGGCGGGGTCTATTTTATCAAGGGAAGGGAGAGCTTGGGAGCTTGCAATCATTTCTAGTGTAAGTGTAGTTGGTGTATAGGAGATTAAATAAAAGGAGGAAATCCAAAGAAAATGGGTATTATAAGAAGAAACAGAAAACAAACATATATATTGTTTGTTTTGTTTAGTTTAAGGTGTGGAAAAGAAATCTTTATACAAATACATTGATTTGTTTTCTCACTGTATTTTTGTAACTGATAATCATGAGTCAGTCCAGTGGAAACCTCACTCAGTGTACATCCTGCCAAATGTATGCACTACTCGAACAGATGATCCAGGGTCCATACTTCTGTGACAGGTGTGAGCATGTTGCCTCTCTGGAAGCTCAAATTGAAGATCTGGAGAGGAGAATTTCAACACTTCATGATATTGTCACACTGGAAAGGGAGTTGGTGCTCATGGAGCACAGTTTAGCTGGGCCTAGTATGGAGTGAGGAGCTGGGGCTAGTGAGGATGGCCAGGGAGGTAGCTGGGTTACAGTTAGAAGGGGAATCCGGGGGAACAGGAGGAGGCAGGAGAGTTCTGAGTTGGCAAACACCAACAGATTTGCCAGATTGAGTGAAACTGTTGGGGATGTCCATTCAGGAATGGCAATGCCAGATAGAGCTGTTCCCTCTAACAGCCGGGAGAACAGTTCTACTGGAGGAGAGGGAGGGCAGAATAGGCAGAGCAACAGACATGTTTTGGTGGTAGGGGACTCTATTATTACGAAGGTAGACAGGGTAATTTGTCACCCAGATCCCAGCAATCGAACAGTTTGCTGTCTCCCGGGTGCTCGGGTTCGGCATGTTGTGGATCGGGTGGATAAATTATTGGGAGGGGCTGTTAATGAACCAGCGGTCTTGGTACACATTGGTACCAATGACAAAGTTAGTGGAAGATGGAGCATCCTAAAGAATGATTTTAGAGAATTAGGGAATAAGCTTAAAGCAAGGACCTCCAAGGTAGTATTTTCTGAAATACTACCAGTGCCACGTGCTAGCCCAGGGAGGCAGAAGGAGCTTAGGGAGGTTAATGCGTGGCTAAAAAAGTGGTGCAGTGCAGAGGGTTTTGGGTTTTTAGAGCACTGGGCTGACTTCTCACTTGGGTACAATCTCTATAGCAGGGATGGATTGCACCTTAATGATGAGGGCGCTTTTGTGCTAGGGGATAGGATGGTAGAACGGCTGGGGGAGTTTTTAAACTTGTAGGTGGGGGGGGAGGGACTATATAGAAGTATTGGGGTAAATAGGGTAGAGAGGGAAAGGGATGAATTAGTTACCCATGGGGGAGGAGAAGGGGGAGGGTTACAATAGAAAGTAGGGAGGTATTAATAAGGGGCCTCAAATACAGTGGCAGACACTTCACAACAGCAGAGCCATAGCAACATAAAGTGTATGATTGCTAAAGCAAGAAGTTTGCCTGGGAAAATGGATGAGCTAGAAATATTAGCAGTACAAGAAAAATGGGGCTTAATCATTACGGAAACATGGTGGGATGAATCTCATGACTGGACTGTTAATCTGGATGGTTATAACCTATTTAGGAAAGATAGGGGAAATGGTAAAAGAGGAGGAGGAATATGTCTTTATGTTAAGCCTGAATTTAAGCCTATAGTCAGAGAAGATATCTATGCCGACACTAACGGCATCATTGAATCTTTGTGGGTTGAGCTAAATAGTGGAGGAGCTAATCCTAAATGCATATCGGTGGGAGTATGCTATAAACACCCAAATATAGCTGAAAGTGAGGAAATACAATTATTGTTACAGATTGGAAATGCAGCTAAGCATGGGCAAGTTCTAATAATGGGAGACTTTAATTACCCTGAAATAAACTGGATAAATGAGACCAGCAGCTCAGCTAAGGGGAGCAGGTTCTTGAGTACACTCAGGGATCATTATCTGGCCGAGGTAATACAAGAACCAACTAAAAATGGGGCCATCTTGGATTTAGTCATCACAAGTAATATTGATATAATATCAAATGTAAAAATAGGGGAACCCTTGGGGAACAGTGATCACAACACAGTCTCATTTGTGATTGAATACAAAAAACAGAGTTGTAAGGGGCCAACAAAAACTCTAAAATTTAAAAGTGCTAACTTTAATGGGCTACGGGCAGCAATACAACATATAGACTGGGACAAAGAACTTACAGGGAAAAATACTTAAAATAAATGGATAACATTTAAATCCTTACTAAATAAACATACTCATCAGCATGTACCATGTGGAAATAAAATGAATAGGAGTAAATCACATCCCATGTGGCTTAACAATGACTTAAAGATCATGATGAGGAAAAAGAAATATGCATTTAAATTATACAAGAAGGAGGGAACAGAGGCAGCTTTATGTGACTATAAGGAAATCAACAAGTCTTGCAAAAGGGCTAATAGACTGGCTAAATTAGAAAATGAGAAGTCAGTTGCAATGGAAAGTAAGACTAACCCTAAAATATTTTTTAAATATATTAATGGGAAGAAGGCCAGGAAGGAATTGATAGGACCATTACAATGTGACACAGGCCATCTGATAATTAGTGACCAGGAAAAGGCAGATGAGCTAAATAGGTTATTTTCGTCGGTTTACACAAGGGAGCTACCAGTGGTTGGGACACCGCAACATAATGGGGCTACACTACCTTTACTAAATAATTGGTTAACGCAGGAAGTAATACAAAAGAGGTTGGAGAAAATAAATGTTAATAAAGCCCCAGGTCCTGATGGAATACATCCAAGGGTACTGAGGGAACTGAGTTCTGTAATAGCCAAACCATTATATCTAATCTTTCAAGACTCATTCACTACAGGGTCTCTACCAGATGACTGGAGAAAAGCAGAGGTGATACCTATATTTAAGAAGGGATCTAGAGCAAATCTGGGGAATTATAGACCAGTGAGCCTCACTTCTGTAGTTGGGAAGCTTTTAGAAGGGTTAATAAGGGACATAATACAAGAATATGTATATTTGAACAGGATCATAGGTAGCAGTCAACATGGATTTATGAAGGATAGGTTGTGTCAGACCAATCTAATTCGTTTTTATGAGGAGGTTAGTAGGAACTTGGATCAGGGCAACTCAGTGGATGTAGTCTTTTTAGATTTTTCAAAGGCATTTGATACAGTGCCACATGGAAGACTAGTGAGCAAGCTAAGGGATACAGGAATTGCAGTAAATATCTGCTCATGGATCGAGAGCTGGCTAAAAGACAGGAAGCAAAGTGTTGTTGTGAATGGAACATACTCCGATTGGTGTAATGTGATAAGTGGGGTTCCTCAAGGTTCAGTATTAGGTCTTCTCCTTTTTAACATATTTATTAATGACATTGAAGTAGGACTCGATGCAGTGTCTCCATTTTTGCTGATGACACTGAGTTGTGCAAGGTAATAAAATCAGATAATGATGTACTTTCCCTACAAAAGGATTTGCATAAATTAGATAAATGGGTGGCTAAATGGCAGATGAGATTTAATACAAATAAATGTAAGGTTATGCATTTGGGAAGGAACAATAGCCAAGCAATCTATAATCTTAATGGAGCAAATCAAGGGTATCAGATATTGAAAGGGATTTGGGAGTACTAGTTGACAACCACCTAGGTAACAAGCAGTGGCTGCAAAGGCAAATAAAATATTAGCATGTATTAGGAATGGTATAGAAGCCAGGGAAGAAGATATAATTCTGCCACTATACAAATCTCTAGTACGTCCTCATTTGGAATATGGAGTACAATTTTGGGCACCACCTCATAAAAAAGACATTTTAGAGCTGGAAAAAGTACAGAGAAGGGCTACAAAACTAATAAGAGGAATGGAGGGGCTAAGTTATGAAGAAAGACTAACAAAATAAACGTATTTTCGCTAGAAAAAAGGCGTCTAAGAGGAGATATGATTACGTTATATAAATACATTCAGGGTCAATATAAGGCTTTGTCAAGTGAACTTTTTGTAGCAAGAGATTTTCAACTGACAAGAGGACATCCTTTGAGGTTAGAGGAAAAAAGATTTCACCTTAAACAAAGAAAAGGGTTCTACACAGTTAGGGTGGTTAAACTGTGAAATTCTCTACCAAAGGAGGTGGTGACAGCGAATTCGATAGACAACTTCAAAAAGGGGTTAGATATATTTTTGAATAAAGAGGTCATTCAAGGCTATCCTAGATAACTAGCAAAGGAATATTGATCCAGGGAGAAATTTGATCGCCAGTTTCTGGGGTCAGGAAGGAATTTTGCTATTTTTTCCCCTCATGAGACAATTGGCAAAGTTTCAATGAGGTTTTTTTTTCTGTTTGCCTTCCTCTGGATCAAATAACAATTAACAAATAATAATAAATAGTCCACATTAAAAAGATCAATAGAGATCTAAAAGGGTTGAACTTTATGGACTAACTCTTTATTCATCCTCCAATACTATACTATTAATAATTATTTAATCAATAATTTAATTTATAACTAATCCGGATATTGCAGATCAGAGGAGATCTTAACAGGTTGAACTTGATGGACTGAAAGTCTTTTTTCAACCTTAATTACTATGTAACTATGTACTATGTAATAATGTTGGGGGAGTTTTATATCTTATATTTATATGACTGAAGCCAAATATTACTTTCAAACAACAACAGGGCATAAGAAAATGTCAATAGATACATCTTTCGAATGAGGAGATTTTTAGGAGGAATATTTTTGCCTACTGAGCATTAGATGCCATAAAAAACTAGGATGCCCATAGGGTTAGTTAGATCACATCTAAAGGTCACATACTTTTCCAATGAGCCTTTTTGTATATAAATATATGATAATACACTATTATAAAGAGCAAGGTGTGTGTAACGCCTGCGCAGTCCTCACTGATAGTCATGGTAGGTACCTTGGATGTGGCCAAGGACACTGCTTAGAGGGCCAGATATTCATGGTAGGGGAAAAGCGTTACCATGGACGTGGGCAAGGACCCTGCTTAGGGGGCCAGATGGTCATGTTAGGAAAAAGGTGTTCCCTTGGACGTGGGCAAGGACATGTTCCCCTGTTCTTAGATGTGACATAGTAGAGACTAGATCATGTGAAATGAGGGCCGAAGAGCGTCAATGATCATAATGAAGAATGAATGGGACTTGGTTTTCAAGACGGATAGTGACTATGAATGACATATGAATGTGTCCAAAGAGCTTCTATGATCATAATGATGTGTGAATGCGACTTGATTTTCAAGACAGAGGTTTGACTATGACCGAAAAGTCTTTGTCCAGAAATGTAAAGACTATGTTGAGGCTGAGGCTTTTTTTCCCCAACAAGTCTTCAACTGTCACTGGACAGGTTTATTTTGGAGGAAAAAACAGAACCTACATCACGCAATAAGAGAAGATATTGCCAGGGCACAAGCTGATGGAGGACAGGCTCTGTTAGTGTCTGAGAATGCTAGTGGGGATCTATAAATTAAACCCCTACTAGTATATCACAGTGAGAACCCCAGAGTTTTTAAAAGAGAAAACGTGATGAAAAGCAAGAGTAATGTGGAGGGCCAACAGCAAAGCCTGGGTAACCAGGTTGATCTTCATTGAATGGATGAAGGAATTGTTTGGTTCCACTGTCAAAAAAATATTTGGAGGAGAAAGAACCGCCTCTGAGGACTAATGAGGTTAATAATGGGCAATGCTCCAGACTTGGAGGACAACTTGCTGGAGGACTTTAATTTTATAACTGTGAAGTTCTTCCCCCCTAATACAACTCCTCTGATCCAGCCATTTGACCATCAGGTAAATTCAAACTTTAAGAAACTGTATACCAATGCTCTCTTCTAGAGGTGCTTTGAGGTGACCCTGCATACTGAGTAGACATAGAGAGAGCTCTGGAAGGACCATTTCATTATCCTCCACTGTATCACTCTGATTGATAAGGCCTGGCGTGCTGTCTCTTACAAAACCATGAACTGTGGCTGGAGGAAATTGTGGCCAGAAGCTGTAACTCTGAGGAACTTGGATGATGAACGTAGCCCAATAGTAGGGCCTGGCCTGAAGGTTTCGTAATAAAGACATTGAAGAGTTGGTGGAGGAGCACAGACAAGAGCTCAGCACTGAGATGTTGCAGGAACTTCAAAGGAAGCAGCAACATATAATGGCATGCAGAAATGTATTCAGGTGAAGAGGAGAGAATGGAGAAAGCACCTACTGCACTGATCAAAGAAATATGTGCTAAATAGTGCTGAATTACACATTTTTGTTGAAAATGATCACCCCGACAAAGCTCTAGCAAGCCACAATGTGGGCTTGTTTAATGAACAAACAATGCCTCACTTCAGAAACATTTTGAAACAAAGGAAGAAGCACATTTCTCTTGATAGGTTTCTAGTGGGACACCCTACATCAGAGTCTCCAGCAGGGTTCAGTGATATTAAGAGACAGAAAAGTGAAACATTCCCTGTGCAAGTACCTGATGTTCTAATGGAAGAGGACTCCACTTCCAAGCAATAACCTGTCTCCTTCTCCTCTACATTTCAACCATCCCACTGGGCCCTCAAGTCCTCTCAGTACAGTTAAAGTGAAGCGAAATTCTCTGTTATTTTACCTATTTTTGTAATTTTATTTATGTCTGTTTAGTTTTAAGGTTTTGTATCAAAAAACAACACCATAATTTCAAACTACATTGATTCATATTGGAAATGCTACCTTGGAACTCTAACTTTTTAGAACTCAACATGCCATTTGTAATGGATTAAGGTTGAGAACTAAGGTACCACTGTATAATGTGAGGGTAATTGTATATATCTATAGTGTAAGGGTAACTATGTACATATCTATAGTGTGGAGAAAACTATGTGGATATACCAACTGGAAGATATATATATCTCACTCTGTGCACACTATATAGGGGTATTGTGTATGTGTTTATTAGTTTTTATCCTGATAATGTTTCCTGCTCTTTGAGTTGTATGGAGACCCAGTGATATGGTGTATTTTATTATTCAGGTTGGATTATATGAAACTGTGTTATATGAGAAGGAGGAATTGTATGGTGTCAGTGTGAGTTCAGTATTTTGTGATCAGTGACATCAAATATGAAGTGTCTATATGTGACCGACTCCCGGGTCTATGCCTCCATACCCTGTTCATCTTGAATGTTAAGAACAGCACAGAGCTTCTCTGTCTCAGTACTCTGATTAATTGACAGGCTGTCCTGCAAAGTAAATAACACTGCTCAACAGACATAAATTCATTCATTTTTGTGGATTTGGTATTTTAATTATAACAATTTAGATTTATTCACTATTTTACACATGTGTGTACAAAGTGTTGAAAGCTTAGTGTGTGTGTGTACATGCAGGATGGCTGGGTACCAAACTATATATTGCTTCCAACTGGAAAAAGTGAACCTATCATGGTCTCATATATTTAAAAATATCTACAAAATATCTTATTTAAAAAAAAAAATCATACACAAGAAAGGGTGTTTAACTCAATATGAGAAAAAATGAAGACACTGAAGAACAATAGAAATTTACATCAAAATTTGAGGTCACCCTCTCCTTTTTATTTTATTTTTATTTGTAATTTTACACTCTAATAATGTCGCATTCAATAAAAAATTAATTATGAAAAATAATAATTTAAACCCTTCCCAGTCCTAAGGGAGGGAGTTATTAATTCATAATTTAGAGATGCTGTTATAATCATAACCTGCTCTTGCCTAACACAATAGTCCATTTCAAACATAATTGGCAGCCAGTAGTTTAAAGGACCACTGTATTAGCAGCTGAAAACATAAAATTATATTCAGAGAATATATTAATTGTATTCTAATTTTACTTGCAACAACTACTACTGTGCATGTACAGAGTCCTTTAATGTGTAGACTATATTAGATTACATTGTGAAAGCAACTTTTCACAAATACAAGCATTTTGGTGTCATAGTAAACATTTAAGACTGTGAGCTATGTTCAACTTTTTCCCTCAAGAACACTACGTGGATTTTTATTTGGTCTGGCTACATTACTTTTTAATTCTATAAGTTATAGGTGTCATAGTAAACATTATTATAATATAAAAAAAGTGCCCCAGGATATTATAGAACAAGAGTGATGCACCGTAGAGACATAATAATATCAATTATAATTTATTCAGTAAATTTTCCATTTGAAACAATATTAAGAATCATAATACTGCTTCAATTCAACTTGAGGAGGCAAAGGCAAAACACAAACACTGAATTGCTTGTAAATCTGAGACTGAGAGGTAGCTCCTGGTGAATTTTGCCGAAAGCAATAACATAATAGGAGAATAAGTGCAGTGAGGGCCTTCTAAAATTTGCATAACTATTTTAAAAAAAATGAAATAACTAAAATAGCATTCTCTGTTCTATTTGTATTCATGATAGTTTAATACAGTTTTAGTCTGTGAGCTATGTTCAACTTTTCCCCTCAAGAACTCTACTTCGATTTTTATTTGGTCTGGCTACATTACTTTTTAATTCTATAAGTTATATGTAATAAATAAAATTCCTATGCAATTCAGTGCAATATATGAGACAGCTCTGAAAATATCACTT
Source organism: Discoglossus pictus (assembly GCA_027410445.1). Lineage (NCBI taxonomy): Eukaryota > Metazoa > Chordata > Amphibia > Anura > Alytidae > Discoglossus > Discoglossus pictus. The sequence goes on along the minus strand of CM050167.1, from coordinate 258,672,846 downwards.
TAAGCTGGACAATATAGAAACAGATATTATAATTCAATCAAAATTATAATATCTACCCAAAAAGCTTAAGCTTAATCGCTACCAAGAATTATCTTATGTATATGGGAGCTCTTACACACCCACACACGCATATTTACTTATTTATATATATGTGTGCGCATATATATATATATATATATATATATATATATATATATATATATACAGGGAGTGCAGAATTATTAGGCAAGTTGTATTTTTGAGGATTAATTTTATTATTGAACAACAACCATGTTCTCAATGAACCCAAAAAACTCATTAATATCAAAGCTGAATATATCTGTGTGTGCAGGTGACTATTACTGTGCATAATTAGGCAACTTAACAAAAAACAAATATATACCCATTTCAATTATTTATTTTTACCAGTGAAACCAATATAACATCTCAACATTCACAAATATACATTTCTGACATTCAAAAACAAAACAAAAACAAATCAGTGACCAATATAGCCACCTTTCTTTGCAAGGACACTCAAAAGCCTGCCATCCATGGATTCTGTCAGTGTTTTGATCTGTTCACCATCAACATTGCGTGCAGCAGCAACCACAGCCTCCCAGACACTGTTCAGAGAGGTGTACTGTTTCCCTCCTTGTAAATCTCACATTTGATGATGGACCACAGGTTCTCAATGGGGTTCAGATCAGGTGAACAAGGAGGCCATGTCATTAGATTTTCTTCTTTTATACCCTTTCTTGCCAGCCACGCTGTGGAGTACTTGGACGCGTGTGATGGAGCATTGTCCTGCATGAAAATCATGTTTTTCTTGAAGGATGCAGACTTCTTCCTGTAACACTGCTTGAAGAAGGTGTCTTCCAGGAACTGGCAGTAGGACTGGGAGTTGAGCTTGACTCCATCCTCAACCCGAAAAGGCCCCACAAGCTCATCTTTGATGATACCAGCCCAAACCAGTACTCCACCTCCACCTTGCTGGCGTCTGAGTCGGACTGGAGCTCTCTGCCCTTTACCAATCCAGCCACGGGCCCATCCATCTGGCCCATCAAGACTCACTCTCATTTCATAAGTCCATAAAACCTTAGAAAAATCAGTCTTGAGATATTTCTTGGCCCAGTCTTGACGTTTCAGCTTGTGTGTCTTGTTCAGTGGTGGTCGTCTTTCAGCCTTTCTTACCTTGGCCATGTCTCTGAATATTGCACACCTTGTGCTTTTGGGCACTCCAGTGATGTTGCAGCTCTGAAATATGGCCAAACTGGTGGCAAGTGACATCGTGGCAGCTGCACGCTTGACTTTTCTCAGTTCATGGGCAGTTATTTTGCGCCTTGGTTTTTCCACACGCTTCTTGCGACCCTGTTGACTATTTTGAATGAAACGCTTGATTGTTCGATGATCACGCTTCAGAGTGCTGCAAACCTCTGCAAGATATCTCACTATTTTTGACTTTTCTGAGCCTGTCAAGTCCTTCTTTTGACCCATTTTGCCAAAGGAAAGGAAGTTGCCTAATAATTATGCACACCTGATATAGGGTGTTGATGTCATTAGACCACACCCCTTCTCATTACAGAGATGCACATCACCTAATATGCTTAATTGGTAGTAGGCTTTCAAGCCTATACAGCTTGGAGTAAGACAACATGCATAAAGAGGATGATGTGGTCAAAATACTCATTTGCCTAATAATTCTGCACTCCCTGTATATATATATATATATATATATATATATATAGCAAAATATGACAAAATTGTGTGACTTACATATCGCTTGAATAAAATAATTTATGGCATAATAAAAAATCAGAGACATAATTTGTGTTTAATGGACACTAACATAGACTATGGGCCCCATTCCAATCCGAGAAGTAACTGCACAAAAAGGTTCCATTGTAACTGTGGGAGCTTTTTTGGCACAGGCTACTTATTGATTCCAATTCAAACCCTACAAACATAAACTGGGGACCATGCACTAGGGCTGTTTCATCACAGCCCTGATGAGCTACGATCTCCACGCAGCCTGCTTCAGGAGACACTGAGCTGTTAAAAAAAACACCCCTCCTCTTAAGGGTTCAAATTATAAGAGATCAGCAGGGGGTTAAGACCCCACTGTCAATCAGCCCTACAAGCCCAGTGAACTCTCAAGAATTCCCTCCTCCAACATGCTGAAGGGAACCAGGAGACTTCCTGCCCCCAATTGTTCACCTCCATGGCATACATGGCTATGATAGGTGCCACAGAGTTCTCAATAGACCCTAATGGTTATTGATATTAGCAGGCATTGGACGGAATCCCCTGGGTTTTATTCAGCATGCAAGTGCGGAATGTCTGGGGTTTCCCTGTTTAAAGTGCTTGACCTAAGCAAGGCCCAATTAATATGTATACATATAATAATCAGCCACAGACTACTTCTTGGCTAAAATATAATGATCAGACACCAACTACTTCTTGGGAGGAAAACTGGCCACAGCATTTATTGGTAAACACAAATAGACATATTAACCATGACCATTAATAAATAAACATAACCACATGAGGGGAGGAGCCTGATGAGAGACAGTAGGCCCTACCCCCTGAAGCCTCATCCAGGGTTTCCCGTTTTGTAACATCCGTACCACAGAAGGGTAGGATCTTACCCATTTTACCACTGTCCCGGCGACTCCCCCCACCACCAGCTTCTGTGACAACAACATAAACATAATTTGCTAATATATAAAATATCATATCTTTAAACAACAATACTTTAGGGTTGGTTGGTTCATCTTCCATCACGGCCAGCTGGGGGACTACTGGTGGTAATTGGTGCCAAACCAGCCTATAAATGGCTTCACCTCCCTCAGCTAGCCACCTCCTTCCATACCCGGTCCTGCCAGGTCAAGGGGCCCTCCTTCCAACCACAGCAGGCTTGGGGTGACCTCCAGACCCTTCAGTAAATGGGGGAATCCACGGGGGCCCCTGGGAACCTAGACAGTAGGGGTACTAGTGAGAGATCCATGAGATCCCTCAAATATGTGTAGTGTTTATTGTGTTAGGGAGCACTTATTAACCCCTCAGTTGTGCTAGATCTGATGCTTTACCCTTTTCAGAAGCATTTTTCTGCTTCTTCGGGTGGTATTCAGTATGCGTAAGTTTTTGGAGAAAAAAACTTGCATGCACCGTTACTAGAGATTGGAATTACTTGGAGGGATATTTGGATGTGACAGGTCATCATAACTTGATAACACAGCTCATTTTAGCCTATTCAGAGGTGCATTCTCACAGAGCTGAAATTTAGAGGGATTGTGAATGATATGTTACTAATTTACACTTTAAGTGCGTGCGCAAAAGATTGGAATGGGGACTTGTGTAAGATTTCTGATTATTTGTTTATTATGGAATAAGACAGTTTATCACTATGCAGAGTTCATGAGACAAATGCATGAGAGCATTTGTCTCATGAAGGGTGTGCATACTTATGCAACCATATTATTTGATTTTTATATTTTTTCTTCCCTCTACCTAAAAGATTTCAGTTTGTTTTTCAATTGAGTTCTACAGTTTATAGGTCACATTAAAGGTGGAAAAAGTTCTGAAATGATTTATCTTTGTCTCATTTTTTTACAGCACAGAAACCTGACATTTTAACAGGGGTCTGTAGACTTTTTATATCCACTATATATATATATATATATATATATATATATATATATATATACCTTATATACTCGAGTATAAGCCAAGTTTTTCAGCCCTTTTCTTAAGGCTAAAAAGGCCCCCCTCGGCTTATACTCGAGTCACTCCCCCTAGTGTCACTCTAACCCCTCCGTGTCTCTCTACCCCCCTGTGTCTCACTAACCCCCCCGTGTCTCTCTAACCCCCCCCCGTTTCTCTCTAACCCCCCCGTGTCTCTCTAACCCCCCGTGTCTCTCTACCCCCCTGTGTCTCTTTCCCTCCCCCCTCCGCATTCTCAACCCCCCTCCTCCTCATCAACCCCCTTCTCCCTTTCTCCCCTCTAAATACCTCCCCCTCACTTACCTGCTTCTTCTCCGTCCTCTGCTCCGTCTTGGCACCTGGTATATGCTAATGACGTGGCGCGGTCAAGACGGAGCAGAGGCCAGAAAAGAAGCAGGTAAGTGAGGGGGAGGTATTTAGAGGGGAGAAAGGGAGGAGGGGGTTGAGGAGGGGGATGATGAGGAGGAGGGGGGTGGAGGTTTAGGGGGGGGGTGAGGAGGGGGTTGATGAGGTTGAGGGGGGGTGAGAAGGGGGTTGAGGAGAAGGGTTGAGGTTGAGGAGGGGGATGGGGATGGGGGGTTGAGGATGGGGGGTTGAGTAGGGGGGTTGAGGATGGGGGGTTGAGGAGGAGGAGAGAGGTTGAGGTTGAGGAGGGGGGTTTAGGTTGAGGGGGGGTGAGGAGGGGGTTGATGAGGTTGAGGAGGGGGGTTGAGTTTGAGGGGGGTGAGGAGGGGATGGGGAATTAAGGATGGGGTTGAGGATGGGGGATTGATGAGGAGGAGGGGGGTTGAGGTTGAGGGGGGTGAGGAGTAGGGAGGTTGAGGAGGGGGGTTGAGGTTGAGGGGGGTGAGGAGGGGGATGAGGATGGGGGGGTTGAGGATGAGGATAGGGGGTTGAGGAGGGGGGTTGAGGATGGGGGTTGAGGAGGGGGTTGATGTTGAGTAGGGGGGTTAAGGTTGAGGGGGGGTGAGGATGGGGGGTTGAGGGGGGAGGATGAGGATGGGGTTGAGGAGTGAGGCTGAGGGGGGGTTGAGGAGGGAGGATGAGGAGGGGGTTGAGGATGCGAAGGGAGTTTGAGGATGAGGAGGAAGGTTGAGGAGGGAGGTTGAGGTTATGGAGGGGGGTTGAGGTTGAGGAGGGGGTTGAGGATGGGGGGGTTGAGGATGAGGGGGTTGAGGATGAAGAGGGAGGTTGAGGATGAGGAGGGAGGTTGAGAATGAGGAGGGGGTGGAGGAGGGTGATAAGGGAGGGGGAAAAGACACAGAGAAGTTAGAGGGGGGAGAAAAAACACGGGAGAGAGAGGGGGGACACAGGGGACAGCACATTTCCCACCCTCGGCTTATACTCGATTCACTCTTTTCACCCAGTATTTTGTGGTAAAATAGGTGCCTCGGCTTATACTCGGGTCGGCTTATACTCGAGTATATACGGTATATATATATATATATATATATATATATATATATATATATATATATATACAGTGCCTTGCAACAGTATTCACCCCCATCTTGACTTTTTACCTATTTTGCTACATTACTTAAGTTCAATGTTTTGTTAATCTGAATTTTATGTGATGGATCAGAACACAATAGTCTAATTTAGTGAAGTGAAATGAGAAAAATATATACATAAAACTATTTTTTAGAAATAGAAAACAGAAAATTAGCATGTGTGTATGTATTTACCCCCTTTGTTATGAAGCCCATAAAAAGCTCTGGTGCAACCAATTACCTTCAGAAGTCACATAATTAGTGAACTGATGTCCACCTGTGTGCAATCTAAGTGTCACATGATCTGTCTTTACATATACACACCTTTTTTGAAAGGCCCCAGAGCTTACAACACCTAAGCAACAGGCACTACTAACCAAACACTGCCATGAAGACCAAGGAATTCTCCAAACAAGTAAGGGACAATGTTGTTGAGAAGTACCAGTCAGGGTTAGGTTATAAAAAAATATCCAAATATTTGATGATCCCCAGAAGCACCATCAAATCTATCATGACCAAATAGAAAGAACATGGCACAACAGAAAACCTGCCAAGAGACAGCCGCCCACCAAAATTCATGGACCGGGCATTAATCAGAGAGGCAGCACAGAGACCTAAGGTAACCCTGGAGGAGCTGCAGAGTTCTACAGCAGAGACTGGAGTAACTGTACATAGAACGAGAATAAGCAGTACGCTCCATAGACTTGGGCTTTATGGCAGAGTGGCCAGAAGAAAACCATTACTTTCACCAAAAAATGGCACGTTTGAATTTGCGAAAAGGCATGTGGGAGGAAGGTGGAGGAAGGTGCTCTGGTCTGATGAGACCAAAATTGAACTTTTTGTCCATCAAAGAAAACGCTATGTCTGGCGCAAACCCAACAGATCACATCATTCAAAGAACAACATCCCCATAGTGAAACATGGTGGTGGCAGCATCATACTTTGGGGATGTTTTTCAGCAGTCGGGAAGGGAAACTGGTCAGAGTTGAAGGAAAGATGGATGTTGCTAAATACAGGGATATTCTTGAGCAAAACCTGTACCACTCTGTGCGTGATTTGCGGCTAGGATGGAGGTTCCCCTTCCAGCAGGACAATGACCCCCAAAACACTGCTAAAGCAACACTTGAGTGGTTTAAGGGAAAACATGTAAATGTGTTGGAATGGCCTAGTCAAAGCCCAGACCTCAATCCAATAGAAAATCTGTGGTCAGACTTAAAGATTGCTGTTCACAAGCGCAAACCATCCAACTTGAAGGAGCTGGAGCAGTTTTGGAAGGTGGAATGGGTTAAGAATTACAGTTGTAAGATGTGGCAAGCTCATAGAGACTTATCCAAAGCGACTTGGAGCTGTGATTGCTGCAAAATGTGGCAATACAAAGTATTGACTTTAGGGGGGTGAATAGTTATGCACATTGACTTTTTCTGTTATTTTGTCCTATTTGCTGTTTGCTTCACAATATAAAAAAAACACATCTTCAAAGACGTGGCCATGTTCTGTAAATTAAATGATGCAAATCTTCAAACAAACCATGTTAATTCCAGGTTGTGAGGCAACAAAATATGAAAAATGCCAAGGGGGGTGAGTACTTTTGCAAGGCACTGTATATATATATATATATATATATATATATATATATATATATATATATACATACAGTGCGGGGGGGGGGGGAGTATTTGATCCAATGCTGATTTTGAATGTTTGTCCACTGACAAAGACATTTTCAGTCTACAATTTTAATAGGTGTATTTTAACAGTGGGAGGCAGAATAACAAAAAAAAACCAAGAAAGAAGCATGTCAAAAAACATATAAATTGATTTTCAGGTCAATGAGAGAAATAAGTATTTGATCCCCTATCAGTCAGCAAGATTTCTGGCTCCCGGGTGTCTTTTATACAGTTAACGAGCTGAGATTAGGAGCACTCTCTTAAAGGGCTGGAATGGGCTACAAGACCATCGCCAAGCAGCTTGGTTAGAAGGTGACAACAGTTGGTGCGATTATTCGCAAATGGAAGAAACACAAAATAACTGTCAGTCTCCTTCAGTCTGATGCTCAATGCAAGCTCTCACCTCCTAGATTTTCAGTGATCATGAGAATGGGGAGGAATCCGTTCAGAACTACATGGGAGGATCTCGTTAATGATCTCAAGGCAGCTGGGACCATAGTCACCAAGAAAACAATTGGTAACACACTACGCCGTGAAGGACTGAAATCCTGCAGCTCCCGCAAGGTCCTTCTGCTCAAGAAAGCACATGTACAGGCCTGTCTGAAGTTTGCCAATGAACATCTGAATGATTCAGAGGAGAACTGGGTGAAAATGTTATGGTCATATGAGACCAAAATCGAGTTATTTGGCATCAACTCAACTCGCTGTGTTTGGAGGAGGCGGATGCTGCCTATGACCCCAAGAACACCATCCCCACCATCAAACATGGAAATAGAAACATTATGCTTTGGGGGTATTTTTCAAGGGGACAGGACAACTCCTCCGCATCAAAGGGATGATGGACGGGGCCATGTACTGTCAAATCTTGCGTGAGAACCTCCTTCCCTCAGCCAGGGCATTGAAAATGGGTTGTGGATGGTTATTCCAGCATGACAATGACCCAAAACACATAGCCAAGGCAACAAAGGAGTGGCTCAAGAAAAAGCACATTAAGGTCCTGGAGTGGCCTAGCCAGTCTCTAGACCTTAATCCCATAGAAAATCTGTGGGGGGAGCTGAAGGTTCGAGTTGCCAAACATTACCCTCGAAACCTTAATGACTTGGAGAGGATCTAAAAAGAGGAGCGGGACAAAATCCTTCGTGAGATGTGTGCAAATCTGGTGGCCAAACGTCTGACCTCTGTGATTGCTAACAGGGGTTTTGCCACCAAGTACTAAGACGAAGGGGTCAAATACCTATTTCCCTCATTGACCTGCAAATCAGCAGGGGATCAAATACTTTTTCCCCCCACAGTATATTTATATAAAGTAATTGTATATTTATTAGATTATAAGTAATTGTATATTTATTAGATTGTAAGTCCGCAGGTTTCAATCCTGCAAGGTGCTATAGGAAAAGCGCTATGGACACCGTATTCCAAGCTCAAAGACAGGGCCCTCCTTTCTTTGTAATGTTTTAATTTTGAATTTGTCTTTGCCTGGAACTTAACTTATGTATAGCGCTACGGAATATGTTGGTGCGTTACAAATAAATGATAATAATAATAATATTATATTTTGATCTTAAAAAGGTGTGACAATTGTATTTATAGGTGCAATGAATAAAAATGTTTTTGTTTTATGTTAAAAAATTATATATTTATAGACAATGCAAACATTAGTGTTTGTTACTAGTCAACATGGTTTTGTGACTTGTATTAATCCATTAAGTACTGGTTTGTTTGTTACCCTGTACTTTGTATCATAAAATGGGCTTAATACCAACATATCATATTTTTTAATTACACATATGTTGATGTTGGATTGTTAAGTGTCAAATAATGTTAAAATATTATCATTTTTTTAGCGATTTTGTGCTATACAGTCACTTTTCCTGCTTCTGGGAGACTCAGCAAAGGTTTTCAAAGCCTTTGCGAATGCTCTCTGGTACACGTTAAGTGTCAGAATGTCAGGGAGTAACTCCTAATTTATTTTCAGTGCAAAACTCAATGGAGATTTATACCTTGCTTTTCATCTGTGTTGTGAAGTTCACTGGTAGCAGTGACCCGTAGGAGTTTGCTCTCAATGTTTTAGGGATGGGTGATTTACATAGCTAGGTAGAATTTCTTGTGTCACTAAGGCACTCGCAATTTATTTTTCAAGAATTGGCATGTTACAAATAAATGCTAATAATAATAATAATATTAATAATAATAATAATAATAAATACTGCATACCTAGAACACAGTGGGGTTTTATCAATAAGTGAAGTTAAAGAAATTCAAGTTAAAAATCTCTGCTCCCTATCTTTTCTGTAGAGGACATTTATCAAACCAAGATAAAGTCTATACCTGCGCTTTAATTCTGCTCCATTCCAAACATAGGAAGTGGAGATATATTATTATTTTAAATTCCACTTATTCTTGCTCATCCCTGCTTATCCCCACTTTCAACCTGTTTAATAAATTGACCCCAGTATAGTGCATTTTTTCCTTAATAAATGTAAATTAAAATGTACAGGAGCTTGTGTTTTTGGACACTTTTCTTTAGACTTACTCTCAAGGCCATTAAAACAGAGGGTACATTTTTTTAATTTAGAGCTTTTACTAAAACCATGAATCATAATCCATATTGACTTAAAATCAATAAGCTTAGGATGGTTTGCTTTACCATGTCATGTGGGGGGTGCATTTCGGCGATTGCTGAGATACTCAAGGCAACAGCAGTTACATTGACATTAATTAAGTTGTCTCTAGGGCACAAGGGGGATGCAAGTGCATGAAACAAATCTAAAAGAACAAGTATATGAAATGGCCATTATTGGAAGAATGTCATTGAGCTAATTTTGTTGAACTTGAATAATATGGGATCCAACAAATGGTGTAAAATCTCCTGGTGCTGTATGATATGTATAGAATAAATGAAGCATTCTTATCAAAAGCGTAATCAAATGATTTAAAAATGTATTGCATTTTCACTGAGAAATTAATAAATTAAATTTGTGTTTAAATGAGTCACTGTGCAGAGAATGCAATGCTGGAATCACCTAAACAGGTTAGTTGTGAGTTAACTGCTTGCTACATTCTTGAGTTCATGAAAAACTGCTATAAATCCTTGTCTTCACCGCATGGTTTGGCATATGTTATTAATTATGGAACAGTCAGTAGGCAGTATACACTGTTTTTGTAAACAGACCTAAAACTTTAGTGTTTTTAGCCGGTTTTAGTGTAATTAAGAAAAAAGTAGATTGTTTTAATCTACAATCTTGCGCTCTTTCACACCACAAAGAGCACTTACAGTGAGCTAAATGGCCCTTTAACATGATTTTTCACTTGTAGACTCATTTGTTCTTTAAACAGTTATTTATTGTATACAAATATTGATATCTATGTATATAAAAGGAGCCACAGAGATGAGGGGGGACATATATTTTTTTTATGTTGGATGAACCAAACCCTGGGCTGCCCTCTGGTGCTCTCCATAGTACACTGTAATATTACCATGGGGATCCTTATGGACCCTCATGGAACCTAAAAGTAACCCCCATAGTCCCAAACACTAAACCGCAAATAAATAAAATAGATACAATAAAATAAAAATAGAATAATAGAATAAAAAATACAGAAAAAATACTATTATTATTCTTACCCTACCTTTGACTACCATCCACCAATGATCATTGACGCCCTGGTCCTTATCTTCAGCACTGGATAAGCGGGGAACATCTATGTTGCTTGAAGAAGTTGGTCCTCTTCTATCTTGTTTGAAGACCCTTGTTCCTTATCTTGAATACATGGAAAGATCCTCCAAATAAAAAAACTGAGCTAACAGTAGTTTGAATAAGGAAAACAGCCATGTTGGACTCTTTGCTTATCATGCAGACCAAATAATGATAGTATTTAAAACCTACTCTTTTAAATGCATCAAAATGCAGTTGGGACATCAGTGTGCCCTTAAAGAGACATGAAAGTTTTGTGGATTTCACCAGGAATATAATTTACCCATTTATTGTTGTAGAAAAACATATATCCACAAACCGACATTCTACTCCATTTGAATTATTTGAGCACGCTTGGGACAGCAACAGAATAGCATACACATTGTCTGCTGCTGGCACCGAATACATAAACAACATGTCTTTTTATAACACTTCTACATACAGAAAATGGTATATTCCATCACCAATCTCTTCTAAGGCAATAAAAAAATGATTTACATTTGTAAGCCAATTAATCATCAAGCACATACCTAGCATGCATAGAACATTTATGCTATCTTAAATCATTGGGCAGATCACCTTATTTCTACAATTAATATGCAGTCAATACGTTGTTTTTTGGCCTTCACTTGACCTTCCCTTGACTCACAGAAGACATATTGTTATGGTTTCAGAAATGTTATTTGTCTCCTAGTAAAAATTGCTGCGTTAAAGACATGCATAATTAACTGTTTTAGAGCTTACATTTAGCAATATAAAAAGTGCTACAAAGGTAAAAAATGCTATATATATACTTAGAGGGCATGGATATTTGTCTTTTACCCCAACAGTTTTTCTTTATTTTTGTGTACTTCATAATTCTTAAAAAGAGTTCCTAATCTGGTTTCTAACTCTGCAGCTCAGGAAGACAGAGCACTTTTAAGTACTAGATGTGCAGTGTCTCATAGTAACCAGTCAGTGGCAACTTTCTGCAACATGCTGCTTGAGAGATATCACTGATTGGCTAACTTGAAACACAGTCTGTGTATTCATGAGCTGCATGAGTTACAGATCCAAATTGGTACAAATTGAATGATTTTAGGCAGAAAAAAAAGAGCTTATAAGTAGAGATGTCGCGAATAGTTCGCCGGCGGACTGTTCCCGGCGAACATAGCATGTTCGCGTTCGCGGCGAACTGCGAACATATGCGAGATTAGACCCGCCCCCAATACTTTATCATTGAACAAACTTTGACCCTGCATGTCACAGTCAGCAGACACATTCCAGCCAATCAGCAGCATACACTCCCTTCCACACCCTTCTACCTCATGGACAGCAGCCATTTTGGAATCATAACTAACTTGCAGTCTTACTGAGAGGAGGTAGAGTGTAGGTGATACTGCATCAATAGGGAAAACCATAGCTAGGCAAGTTTATTCAGTGTCCAGTGCAGTGCTGAAGGACTCTTGTGCATTATTATTATTATTATTACTACTATATAATGTGTAGATGTACCAGCTGGGCATGCATTATTATTATTATTATTATTATTATTATATAATGTGTAGATGTACCAGCTGGGCATGCTCTTGTGCATTATTATTTTATTATTATTATTAGTAGTAAAATACTACTACTAATAATAATAATAATAATGCACAAGAGCATGCCCAGCCGGTACATCTACACATTATATAGTAATAATAATAATAATAATAATGTAGAAGAGCATGCCCAGCAGGTACATCTACACATTATATACTACTACTAATAATAATAATAACAATAATAATAATAATGCTCAAGAGCATGCCCAGCCGGTACATCTACACATTATATAGTAATAATAATAATAATAATAATGTAGAAGAGCATGCCCAGCCGGTACATCTACACATTATATAGTAATAATAATAATAATAATAATAATAATAATAATAATAATAATGCACAAGAGCATGCCCAGCCGGTACATCTACACATTATATAGTAATAATAATAAGAATAATAATAAAGCAGAAGACCTGCCCTGTGTCTCCCCCCCCACTCCCTCCCATGTGTCTCTCTTCCCCCCTCTCCCCTGTGTCTCCCCCCCACTCCCTCCAATGTGTCTCTCTCCCCCCCTCTCCCCTGTGTCTCTCCCACCCTTGCCTGTGTCTCTACCCCCTCTCCCTTCAACAGTGTTTCTTTCCCCCCTCTCCTGTGTCTTTTCCCCCTTCCCTCTTCCCTGTGTCACTCCTCCCTCCCCTGTGTCTCTACCCCCCTCTCCCTTCCCATGTTTCTTTCCCCCCTCCCCTGTGTCTTTCCCCCCTTCCCTCTCCCCTGTGTCTCTCCCCCCTCATCTGTGTCTCTTCCCCCTTCTCCCCTGTGTCTCTACCCCCTCTCCCCTGTGTCTCTACCCCCCTCTCCCTTCCCCTGTGTTTCTTCCCCCCTCCTCTGTGTCTTTACCCCCTTTCCTCTCCCCGGTGTTTCCTCACCACTCCCTCCCATTAGTCTCTTCCCCCCACTCCCCTGTGTCTCTACCCCCCACTCATTCCTGGGTCTCTCCCCCCACCCGTGTGTCTCTTCCCCTCACCTCTCCCTTACCCTGTTTCTCTCCCCCCCTCTGCCCTGTGTCTTCCTCCCCCTCTCCACTGTGTCTTCCTCCCCCTCTCCCCTCTCCTGTGTCTTCCTCTCCCTTTCCCCTGTGTTTCCTCCCCCTCTCCCCTCCCCTGTTAGCTTCTATACGCATACATACATACGATAAGAAATCTGGGGGGGGGGGGTTACCCCCCCCCCCCAGTTCCAACACCCATGTGTACTGTATAATATTGTATTGCATTATGTTATATTATATCACTAGCGACTTGCCTGGCACAAATGACGGGGCAATAATAATAAATAAAAAAGTTTGAAGCCATGGCAATGCTGTTTGCCACACAATGTGATGCTTTTTGTACTCTGAGGACCTTCGGCGCTCATTGTGAGCCTCTTCCCTCGTGTCCTTCATGTTTCGTGCTTTGCAACGATCAATCTTCGGCGCTCATCGCAAAGACAGATATATAAGTACAGTGTTAAATATATAATTTTTTTTGTGCAGTGTAAATTAAAAAATGTATTCAGGTCTCAGAGCATAATAAAGTGATTTAGATTTGTAACTACTTTGAGAGTGCTATCGCTGGCAGCCAATGAGCAGTAATCCAGATATATAACTGCAGAGTAAAAAGTAAAACATTTTAGTGTAGTGTAAAGTCTACATTTTTATTTTCCATTACTAATTAATACTTATTAAATGAATGCACGATAATAACTATTGTGAATGAACAAATGTATTAGGAAGTGCGAAGCTTTAATGTATGTAAAGTAACCGCAGTGTAAAATATGCTATTAAGCGTATTTTTTTTATATATATTTTTTTCAATAATAATAAATTAATTAATTACTAAAATACTTTACCTATTTGTAATTAATATATCCAGTGATCAACAACCTGAAGAGCTAACTAAAAAAGATTTTCCTAAAAAGCCGTACGAGGTAAAGATACACTATTAACAAGGAGGCTAAATCATCCACACCCGCTTACCACATGCATATTCCCCGCCATTTTACAACACTAACTTACACAATGCCGAAGTACCCAGCTACCCTAACGGCTTCCACTCGCGCACGCAGCCTATTTACACTACACACTGCACACATTGCTGACACTTACACAGCAGCTCCACAGCACTGAAAACCTACATTGTATGCTGCAGAAACATGAAAACAGATTGTCAGCTCTTCAGCACAATGCTTCCTGCATATATTACTTACAAATAGGTAAAGTATATTCATTTAGTAATTATTTCATTAGCATACAAAAATACATATACACAAAAAAAACATTATCACATTAAACATAAAAGCCATTCACTGCGCGCCTCACAACGAGCGCCAACGCTGCTCATAGCACACAAAGCCTTGCAATAAGCGCAAAAAACACATCACCGCCGACCAAAGAATAACAGCAAAAGCGCCTATCAGAAAAAAAATACAACCAACAGCCTCGCAATGAGCGCCGAAGGATATCCGACCTCCAACAAAATGAATGTCTCGTCCAAACCATTACCTGCCTTACAATCTTATTGCCGCCATTTTTTGACGGGCAAGTCGCTAGTAAATATATAAAGATCAAGATAATAAAAGTATCAGGAAATGTAACACAAAGATGCACGCGCGTCTGAATAATACGACAAATACAGATTTTTGTCATAAATGATATGATCGCAGTATTGGGTCATAAACCCTAAACACTGGAATCTGTTACATACAATTTACTGATGATATCATTAATGGGCTTCAAGGGGGGGGGGGATCTCTTTTCATACTTTTTGAGCGGTGCAAATCCAACATACGCAGAGCGGAAACGCCACATCTGTGGGACACACACAAAGGGGTTCACTTTGGGAGAAAAAAACAAACAAATATGAAATATTTAATAATCATATTTTGATGTTACCAACAGATAAGAAAACGAAACTGAGGTTATTATATCTAATAGTAGCAAGCCTGGGAGTACTGGGAGTAATAATACTGCAGCAGGAGGTCAGGACTAATGTCGCTCTATAGACACCCAGTCAGATAAAGGTCAGTACTAATGTCCCTCTATAGACACCCAGTCAGATAAAGGTCATTACTAATGTCCCTCTATAGACACCCAGTCAGATAAAGGTCAGTACTAATGTCCCTCTATAGACACCCAGTCAGATAAAGGTCATTACTAATGTCCCTCTATAGACACCCAGTCAGATAAAGGTCAGTACTAATGTCCCTCTATAGACACCCAGTCAGATAAAGGTCATTACTAATGTCCCTCTATAGACAACCAGTCAGATAAAGGTCAGTACTAATGTCCCTCTATAGACCCCAGTCATATAAAGGTCAGTACTAATGTCACTCTATAGACCCCCAGTCAGATAAAGTTTTGAAATGTTTCTTGGATAGCATTGGGGCTAAAGGAGGTTTGGCCATCAGGTAGTCTAAAGATACCGTATATTATGTCCTTTCTTGGGGGGTAAAGACACTAATAATTCCTCCAATAAAATTCGTTTTTTTTATGTGGGCAAGGTCCCTGGTTAGCCCATTGGGTTATCTGTTAAAAAGAGTGGTGCAGAGACTGTGGGGGCTGTTAGCCTCCTTGTCCCCGTATGGCCATTTAGAATCCCTGCTGCTGCATGTTTTAGCTTTATTAAGGTGTAATTGTACAGCGTTTGATTCAAGTAGCTGCCTGTGCTGGGTCAGTTTGGCTTAATTGCTGGGCCCTTTTCCTGCCAAGATGGCGACCGTCAGTCCATGGGCCTCTATGTCCCCTTCACTACCTTTGTCCCCACTTGTGTGCTTATTTGGGATGGCCCCCCTTTATATCTCCGACCCGTGGCCTTCTCAGGTCCCCCTCTCAATCTCTGAGAGTGGGTATGCGGGCTGGGGCTTTGAATCAGGCCTACCTTCTTCTCTGCTCGCTGCAAGATCAACAATACCTAATTTTTCAGGCATGTGTACATACCTAATTTTTCAGGCATGTGTACATGCCTAATTTTTCTGGCCTCTGGTGCTGCACTGTGCCTTCAACAACCAAACCCCCAAAAAAGGCACATAACAGGGATTAAACTGATAGGAGTAGTACTACTTAACACACCACTCATATCTGGTGTAACAGTAGTGTACTTTTAAAACAAAAAACATTTTTTCTACTGTAATAGATTGCATAGCAGTTAGTTGTCTGCAAGCGTGTGTCAGACCTACAGCGTCTACTCTGCCAACTTCTGCAAGTGCACAGTGCCACTCATATCTGTTGTCACAGTAGCTTGGACGCATAGTACCAATCTGTCAAAACCGGTAATGATGAATGAGGTCTAGAGTAGCCTGGTTCTCTTATCCTCTACAGGTTGAGACCTAATGTTTGGGTGTCTCCAGACCAACACATGAGTATAAGCAGCACAAAAACTCAAAGCCGCCATCCTCCTCCTGGTCCAGCATCATCAGCCACATCAACCACTGCTGTCCTCCTTGCCCCCTCTCAACCATCCGCCACTACGTCTCTCGCCTTGAGCAGTTCCTGCTCATTTGCCCATAG
The DNA here is from genome assembly GCA_027410445.1 of Discoglossus pictus. Classification (NCBI taxonomy): domain Eukaryota; kingdom Metazoa; phylum Chordata; class Amphibia; order Anura; family Alytidae; genus Discoglossus; species Discoglossus pictus. The sequence continues at coordinate 258,656,219 of CM050167.1, read as the reverse complement.
TCAGGTGCCTGTAAAGGACATGTTTGAGCGTAAGAAGCTAATGTCTCAAAGTGCCCCAAAATTGAAGTGATACGACCAACAAAGCATCTTTTTCCATCTCCAGGTTCTAAAAATCCAGGCCTTATACACGCCCCCTGATATGTGCTGTAACAGGTTTTAAACTGATAAGAGTAGTACTACTTAACACACCTTATAATAATGCAGAGAGAGGCAATGCAGTGAGAGGAGTCTGAAGTAGAGGAGTCAGAGGAGGAAGGTGGCTTTGAGGAGGTGGAAGACCAAACACAACAGGCGTCCCAGGGGGCTTGTTGTCACCTTTCGGGGACCCTTGGTGTTGTACGTGGCTGGGTGGAGGAAGAGACCTTCAATGACATCAGTGAGGACATGGAACGGGACATGGCTAGCTTGGTATCCAACCTTGTGCAAATGGGGAGTTTGCGGTTGTGCAAATGGACTGTTTGCGGTTGTTTGCGGTGCGTTAAACGGGGAGTTTGATCTGTCACTGTGAAGCGGGTGTAACCCTTACACTACCTGATCGATACAACATCATACCTGATGTTTTAAAGCACGTTATTCCAAACAATTTAGGAATGTTAGGTAATTTATGCCCTTTATGGCTTAAAACCAGACTCTGTATCAACTATGTAATTTTCCGTGGAAGTTTTGCCATGGATCCCCCTCCGGCATGCCACAGTCCAGTTGTTAGACCCCTTGAAACAACTTTCCCATCACTATTGTGGACAGAAAGAGTCCCTGTGGGTTTTAAAATTCTCCTGCCCATTGAAGTCTATGGCGGTTCGCCGATGTTCGCCGGTTCGCGAACATTTGCGGCGGTTCGCGTTCGCGGTTCGCGAACCGAAAATTTTATGTTCGCGACATCACTACTTATAAGCATTTATTGATAAAATAAAGTACATAAAAGTATTTAGGTATAACTATATTATACTCCTAGGGAAATCCAGGAACCTTCCATGTCCTTCTAAGCCTAAAGTTGCTATCGCTATTCTTATTGTTTATTTGTAACGTGCCAACATATTCCATATCGCTATGGTAAACACTAAAACATATTCCAGCAGAGGGCTTTATTATATTGAATGGACTTGTTAATACAATACACTGTAATGCACTTGTTTATTTGCAAACAATACATTGATACAACTTGGTTAATGCAATACAGTATGTGCAATCTTTAATGCTGGTGGCTACTGCTGCTCAGTAAATGTTAAATGTAGCAATGAAATATATTAAGGTACCTTGTCCATTAGCCTTCTGACAATTCTTCCTGACTGCTGTTGCCTAGGACTTAAGAGATTGTGCTTTTATCATGACTTAAATATATGTTCAGGCTAAATATATAAGCAGACTGCATTAAGACATATGCACACATTTATCAGAGTCCATTCACACATGAGAGCTGAGATAATTGAATATACCCAGCTGTTATCAGCACACTGGAAACAATGTAATGTAAGAAAGCAGCAGAGTGGCAAAATATGCCTCCATCTAAAATAAAAATTGTAGATGCATTTGAAACAAGAACCGGATAATGAAGGCCTGATGTCAGATAGGATTAAATTAAGAAATATCAAATGCAAAAGGACTAGGACCAGGATGTATTATCAGAAGAGCAATAAGATAGACCTATGGTGCATGGCATATTGTATACAGGTTTGACAGAAGAAAGAAGATAGAACCCTTGGGACAAATGAGTTAATTATTGTGGGAATTCCTCACCCATGTAACTTCCTTGGAGTGATGTTTTTGTCAGTAAGTAATTTGGATAAGCTAAGAGTTTATAGGAGATATAGAAACAAACCAGTGCTGCAGAAATAATGTTGGTATCCTCTGGCAAATGTTTTAGTTCATGGATGACTGTGTTTTATTTTTATCCATTCTATGTATCACATATATAGTTGTGAGCGTACGAGTCGTTGCTCACGCTTGCGGGCTCGCGAAGCGAGCCGCGGCCCTCGCGTAGCGAGCCGCGGGCCTCGCGAAGCGAGGTCACTGGGCAAGGGCCTCAGTTGCTGGCATGGAGCGCCGAAGGCGCTCCATGCCAGCAACTGAGGCCCCTCGCGAAGCGAGGGCCTCAGTTGCTGGCGAGGTCACTGGGCAAGGGCCTCAGTTGCTGGCATGGAGCGCCGAAGGCGCTCCATGCCAGCAACTGAGGCCCCTCGCAAAGCGAGGGACTCAGTTGCTGGCGAGGTCACTGGGCACGGGCCTCAGTTGCTGGCGAGGTCACTGGGCAAGGGCCTCAGTTGCTGGCATGGAGCGCCGAAGGCGCTCCATGCCAGCAACTGAGGCCCCTCGCAAAGCGAGGGACTCAGTTGCTGGCGAGGTCACTGGGCAAGGGCCTCAAACCCTCGCAAAATTCACGTCGCTACTCAAAAAACACGACACACAAATTACGACACTCGCTAAATTTTACGAGGAACGCAAACAACGTACGAAACACGTTACCACACATTACGAACTCGCAAACATCGGACGCAACACGCCGACATACAAACATTTAAAACACAATACATACACACAGCACATACATAAAAAACTTACCTACACCAAGAGGGAGCACCCAGGACCTCAAAAATGCAACTTACACCTCGATTTTACTCGAAATAAAACAGTTTAGAGACTAAAAAAAAATCTAAGCGAGAGAAAAAATGGCCGCCGAACAAAACGAAAACGAGGCTACAGCACTCTAAACTCGCAAAACACCACAAAACACCTACGGATATTCCGATACAGACCTATACCACACATTACTCGCCATTTTACACCAATGCGGAAGTACACGACTACGCTAACGGTTTGGTCTCGCGCACGCACAGTGTTACACTGCACACATTCAGCATGCTTATACAGCAGCTCCACACCACTAATGCTGCAGCAACATCAACACAGATTGCCAGCTCTTCATCACAATGCTTCAAAATAGGTACACTATATTCATTTACTAATTTAGCTACCTTACAATTTCATTGCCGTCATTTTTTGACGGGCAATTCGCTAGTCACATATATAGTTGTGAGCGTACGGGTTGTTGCTCACGCTTGCGGGCTCGCGTAGCGAGCCCGCGGCCCTCGCGAAGCGAGGGCCGTGGCTCGCGCAGCGAGCCGCGGCCCTCGCGTAGCGAGGTCACTGGGCAAGGGCCTCAGTTGCTGGCATGGAGCGCCGAAGGCGCTCCATGCCAGCAACTGAGGCCCCTCGCGAAGCGAGGGCCTCAGTTGCTGGCGAGGTCACTGGGCAAGGGCCTCAGTTGCTGGCATGGAGCGCCGAAGGGACTTAGTTGCTTGCGAGGTCACTGGGCAAGGGCCTCAAACCCTCGCAAACTTCACGTCGCTACTCAAAAAACACGACACACAAATTACGACACTCGCTAAATTTTACGAGGAACGCAAACAACCTACGAAACACGTTACCACACATTACGACCTCGCAAACATCGGACACAACACGCCGACATACAAACATTTAAAACACAATACATACACACAGCACATACATAAAAACCTTACCTACACCTAGAGGGAGCACCCAGGACCTCAAAAATGCAACTTAGACCTCGATTTTACTCGAAATAAAAGAGTTTTGAGACTAAAAAAAAATATAAGCAACAGAAAAAATGGCCGCCGAACAAAACGAAAACGAGGCTACAGCACTCTAAACTCGCAAAACACCACAACAAACTCGCAAAACACCACAAGAAACTCGCAAAACGCCACAAACCACCTACGGATATTCATACCACACAGTGCACACATTCAGCATGCTTACACAGCAGCTCCACACCACTAATGCTGCAGCAACATCAACACAGATTGCCAGCTCTTCATCACAATGCTTCAAAATAGGTACAGTATATTCATTTACTAATGTATTACATATTTCATTATTAGACACCAAACAGCATTAGCTACCTTACAATTTCATTGCCGTCATTTTTTGACGGGCAATTCGCTAGTATGTATCATATTCATCAAGTGTGATTGCAAAAAGCATCTATGATAGATCTGCTAGGCTTTAGCAATTATAGTGGTCTATTTTTAAATAGTATTAGTTTTAATCGGTATAAATTTATTTTCAATTTATTGTGATAAAGAGAAATAGTGATCCTTTATGATAAAAAAATAAATATTGAAATTTGCTTTTATTGATTTTCCAACTTTGGAATTCTTCCTATCTTTTACAAACTGTGGCAGGAAATCCACTAAAACAAAAAAACAGGGTCATATGTATTGAAGAGAAAAGCATTGGAGGAATCCTGGAGATGACACATCTAAGCACATAAAAGAGTCTTAGGAAAAATGTTTTTTTTTTTATTGCAAATAGGCAGATGGGTAGGTTAATGTCATACCAACAGAAACATCTTATCATTCCTTTTTCTGAATTGTATGTTTCACATACAGTTGGTCAGGCATGAAATGTATTCATTTGCATAACAGTCTCAAGCTTGCAAATCTGCAAGAAACATTGTTTTCATGTTTTATATTGATCCCAAGAATCAAGGAGTAATAACATTTCAGGCCACCCACATGGACTAGAACAGTTTCTTCATTCATTTTGATTGATTTCTACATTGCTGGATTTCTAAACACTGATTGAATTTTAAACTTCACATTTTACTGATGTCATGATGACAGTCTCTTTTACTATTAGCTCTTTCTAAATTGTAACTAACGGCTTGCTTAACTGATTATGACCATGCCCAAAGGCGCTCATTGCGAGCCGCGTGATGAGGCGCTCATCGCAAGGCCAGGAATGTAGAGGGGGGGAGAGGCTTGCAATGGTCCTGCTTGGTGTAATGTGGGTTTTTAAGTTCTGGTTGGGGCCTATATGGTCCCGATTGGTGTAATGTGGGTTTTTAAGGTCAGGTTTGGGCCTATATGGTATTGTTTGGTGTAATGTGGGTTTTTAAGGTCCAGTTGGGTACTATATGGTTCCTATTTGTGTAATGTTGGCTTAAAGGTCCGGTTTGGGCCTATATGTTCTCACTTGGTGTAATGTGGGTTTTTAAGGTCCGGTTTTGGTCTATATGGTCCTGCTTGGTGTAATGTGGGTTTTTAAGGTTCAGTTGGGGCCTATATAGTTCCACTTGGTGTAATGTGGGTTTTTATGGTCCGGTTGCGGACTATAACGTCCTGCTTGGTATTTTAAGGTTTAAAAAGGTCTGTTTGGGGCCTATATGGTCCAGTTTGGTGTAATGTGTTTTTTTTAAGGTCCAGTTTGGGCCTATATGGTCCAGTTTGGTGTAATGTGGGTTTTTAAGGTACAGTTGGGGCCTATAGGGTCCTGATTGGTGTAATGTGGGTTTGAAAGGTCCAGTTGGGGCCTATATAGTCCCTATTAGTTTAATGTGGGTTTTTAAGGTCCGGTTTGGGCCTATATAGTCCTGTTTTGTATTTTAAGGTTTTAAAGGTCTGGTCGGGACCTATATGGTCCTGCTTGGTGTAATGTGGGATTTTAGGTCAGGTTGGAGCCTATATGGTCCCGCTTGGTGTAATGTGAGTTTTTACGGTTAGCTTGGGGTCTATATAGTACCGCTTGGTGTAATGTGGGTTTTTAAGGTCTGGTTGTGGCTTATATGGTCCCGCTTGATCTAATGTGTGTTTTTATGGTCCGGTTGGGGACTATATAGTCCCGCTTGGTATTTTAAAGTTTTAAATGTACGGTTGGGGCCTATCTGGCCCCGCTTTCTGTAATGTGGGTTTTTTAAGGTCCAGTTGGGGCCTATATGGCCCGTTTGGTGCAATGTGGGTTTTTAAGGTCTGCTTGGGGCCTATATGGTCCCAATTGGTGTAATGTGGGTTTTAAAGGTCCGGTTGGGGCCTATATAGTCCCTATGTGGGTTTTTAAGGTCCAGTTTGGACCTATATAGTTCTGCTTGATATTTTAAGGTTTTATAGGTCCGTTTGGGTGCCTATATAATCCTGCTTCGTGTAATGTGGGTTTTTAAGGTCCTGTTGGGGCCTATATGGTCCCGCTTGGTGTAATGTGGGTTTTTAAAGTTCAGTTTGGGCCTATATGGTTCCACTTGGTGTAATGTGGGTTTTTATGGTTTGGTTGGGGACTATATGGACCCGCTTGGTGTAATGTGGGTTTTTAAGGTCCAGTTGGGACCTATATGGTCCTGCTTGGTGTAATGTGGGGTTTTAAGGTCCAATTGGGCCTATATGGTCCCGATTGGTGTGATGTGACTTTTTAAGGTCCGGTTGGGGCGTATATAGTCCCACTTGTTATTTTAAGGTTTTACAGGTATGGTTGGGGTCTATGTGGTCCCGCTTGGTGCAATGTGGGTTTTTAAGGTCCGGTTTGGGCCTATATAGTCCCGCTTGGTATTTTATGTTTTTTAGGTACGGTTTTGGCCTATATAGTCCTGCTTGGTATAATGTGGGTTTTTAAGGTACGGTTGTGGCCTATATAGTCCCTAGGTATGTTTGGGGCTTAGTTTTGCTTGGTTTCATAAGTGTTTTTAAGTACGGTTGGGGTCTTGCACTCTCTGATTTGTTTGCTTGTTTTTATCATGCCCAGGTCCAAACACTCTGAAGCTGCACACTATTTTGGACTACTACACTTAAAGACACCCCGAGAAGGAGAGTCAACTGTTGGTGATTGTCATTACATTCATGCAGAAGAGAAAAGTCTTGCTCTGGTGCCCCTCCAACTTCAAAGTTTACCAGCCGCCACTGAACATGCCTTTCTGTAACTTGTATACTTACACTAATGTCCTTTACATTTGTTTCTCCAAGTGAGTATGAACATTGGCATCAGAAACTCTGGCTATGGGATGCGCATGCCCGTAACATAAAGGTTGGCCTTTGGAGCTCTTCGCGAAGCCATTAAAGTTAGGGGGGAGGGGGCTTGCATTGTTTGGCAAACAGCATTGCCAGGCAAGTTGCTAGTTCTAATATATTTATAGTAGTAACTTGCCCGTCATAAATGACAGTATCATATAGTACAGTTGCAAGCAAAAGTATGTGAACCCTTTGGAATGATATGGATTTCTGCACAAATTGGTCAAAAAATTTGATCTGATCTTCATATAAGTCACAACAATAGACAATCACAGTCTGCTTAAACAAATAACACACAAAGTATTAAATGTTGCCATGTTTTTATTCAACACACCATGTAAACATTCACAGTGCAGGTGGAAAAAGTATGTGAACCCTTGGATTTAATAACTGGTTGAACCTCCTTTGGCAGCAATAACTACAACCAAATGTTTCCTGTAGTTGCAGATCAGATGTGCACAACGGTCAGGAGTAATTCTTGACCATTTCTCTTTACAGAACTGTTTCAGTTCAGCAATATTCTTGGGATGTCTGGTGTGAATCGCTTTCTTGAGGTCATGCCACAACATCTCAATCGGGTTGAGGTCAGGACTCTGACTGGGCCACTTCAGAAGGCGTATTTTCTTCTATTTAACCCATTCTGTTGTTGATTTACTTCTATGCTTTGGGTCGTTGTCCTGTTGTAACACCCATCTTCTGTTGAGCTTCAGCTGGTGGACAGATGGCCTTAAGTTCTCCTGCAAAATGTCTTCATAAACTTGGGAATTCATTTTTCCTTCAATGATAGCAATCCGTCCAGGCCCTGACGCAGCAAAGCAGCCCAAATCATGATGCCCCCACCACCGTACTTCACAGTTGGGATGAGGTTTTGATGTTGGTGTGCTGTGCCTCTTTTTCTCCACACATAGTGTTGTGTGTTTCTTCCAAACAACTCAACTTTAGTTTCATCTGTCCACAGAATATTTTGCCAGTACTGCTGTGGAACATCCAGGTGCTCTTGTGCAAACTGTAAACGTGCAGCAATGTTTTGCTTGGATAGCAGTGGCTTCCTCTGTGGTATCCTCCCATGAAATCCATTCTTGTTTAGTGTTTTACATATCGTAGATTCTCTAACAGGGATGTTAGCATATGCCAGAGACTTTTGTAAGTCTTTAGCTGACACTCTAGGATTCTTCTTCACCTCATTGAGCAGTCTGCGCTGTGCTCTTGCAGTCATCTTTACAGGACGGCCACTCCTAGGGAGAGTAGCAGCAGTGCTGAACTTTCTCCATTTATAGACAATTTGTCTTACCGTGGACTGATGAACAGCAAGGCTTTTGGAGATACTTTTATAACCCTTTCCAGCTTTATGCAAGTCAACAATTCTTAATCGTAGGTCTTCTGAGAGCTCTTTTGTGTGAGGCATCATTTACATCAGGCAATGCTTCTTGTGAAAAGCAAACCCAGAACTGGTGTGTGTTTTTTATAGGACAGGGCAGCTGTAACCAACACCTCCAATCTCATCTCATTGATTGGACTCCAGTTGGCTGACACCTCACTCCAATTAGCTTTTGGAGATGTCATTAGTCTAGGGGTTCACATACTTTTTCCACCTGCACTGTGAATGTTTACATGGTGTGTTCAATAACAACATGGTAACATTTAATTCTTTGTGATTGTCTATTGTTGTGACTTAGATGAAGATCAGATCACATTTTATGACCAATTTGTGCAGAAATCCATACCATTCCAAAGGGTTCACTTACTTTTGCTTGCAACTGTATCTTCAATTGTCTGTTCTGTCTCTCTTGGTGTGCCCTCTGTCTCTGTGTATCCTCTCCCTTTCTGTGCACCCCCTCTCTTTCTGTGAGTACTCTCTCTCTCTCTCTGTGCCCCTCCCACTCCCCTCCCTCTCTCTCTCTCCTTCCCTCTCCTCCTCCCTCTTTTTCATTCTTCCCTCATTCTCTCCCTCCATCTCTCTACCCCTCCCTCTCCTCTCTATCCCTCCCTCTCACTCTCTCCCTCCCACCTTCACTCTATGGAGTAAGTTTAGGGCCTCCTAGCAAGAACTGCTGAACTTGTTTGGGACAATGTTTCATAAAAAGACAAGGATATTGCATGAATTGGGGACCTCTAAAACAGTTTATGCGCAAGAGTACTCTGCAGATACACACACTGCCCTAGGGGCTGTACTGCAAAAGAAACATCTCTGCATGTGTTTTAGCAGTGCCCTTTTTTCCCAAGACCTGTTGTACAGTTTGGCTGACGAACTTGAAGGCTGTGTGCCGAGGAGGTATTTATATTATTATTTGCTGTGTTAAGATGCCCTTTGGTTTGCCAGAAACCGCTTGATGCTGAAGAGCATAATGGTGACCATCCAGGACTGTTTTAGATTGGTTCTCAGCCTGCTAGCCTGCTATGGGTCTATTCCATCTTAGACAGCCTTGAGGAGAAGGACTAAAACCTCCTCCGTTCCTTGCCCAACTTAAGTCCCTTGACCCATCACCTTCACTGCCCCCCGCATCCCACACTGCCCCATGCCTGCCATGCCTGGTATTGTGCTAACCATAGAACAAAAAAATACATTTTATGCAGATCATACATATTAATGGTTGTGTCAGTTATTAAAAAGTATCATTGATATCAAGCCGTTTGCTGTATTTTAACCTACACTTAAATGTAAAGCCTATTTAATAAAAACTTACAATGCTCAATTCATAAGTCGCCCATAACTAAGGATAAAAAGGTGAATCAATTTTGAGCTGTATTTCATAAAATAAAGAAGAATTAAACATTTGACCTTCAGTATAGTGATGTCGCGAACCTAAAATTTTCGGTTTGCGAACCGCGAACGCGAACCGCCGCAAATGTTCGCGAACCGGCGAACATCGGCGAACCGCCATAGACTTCAATGGGCAGGCGAATTTTAAAACCCACAGGGACTCTTTCTGGCCACAATAGTGATGGGAAAGTTGTTTCAAGGGGTCTAACAACTGGACTGTGGCATGCCGGAGGGGGATCCATGGCAAAACTCCCACGGAAAATTACATAGTTGATACAGAGTCTGGTTTTAAGCCATAAAGGGCATAAATTACCTAACATTCCTAAATTGTTTGGAATAACGTGCTTTAAAACATCAGGTATGATGTTGTATCGATCAGGTACTGTAAGGGTTAGGCCCGCTTCACAGTGACAGACCAAACTCCCCGTTTAACGCACCGCAAACAACCGCAAACAGTCCATTTGCACAACCGCAAACTCCCCATTTGCACAAGGTTGGATACCAAGCTAGCAATGTCCCGTTCCTTGTCCTCACTGATGTCATTGAAGGTCTCTTCCTCCACCCAGCCACCAAGGGTCCCCTAAAGGTGACAACAAGCCCCCTGGGACGCCTGCTGTGTTTGGTCTTCCACATCCTCAAAGCCACCTTCCTCCTCTGACTCCTCTTCTTCAGACTCCTCTCACTGCGTTACCTCTCTCTGCATTATTATAAGGTGTGTTAAGTAGTACTACTCTTATCAGTTTAATACCTGTTACAGCACATATCAGGGGGCGTGTATAAGGCCTGGATTTTTAGAACCAGGAGATGGAAAAAGATGCTTTGTTGGTCGTATCACTTCAATTTTAAGGCACGGCACGTGCAGTCAAAGGTGCCACCAGATAGGAGTGGCGTGCTTGTAAGTACTACTCTTATCAGTTTAATACTTGTTACGTTACCTATCAGGGGGCGTGTATAAGGCCTGGATTTTTAGAACCAGGAGATGGAAAAAGATGCTTTGTTGGTCGTATCACTTCAATTTTGGGGCACGGCACGTGCAGTCAAAGGTGCCACCAGATAGGAGTGACGTGTTTGTAAGTACTACTCTTATCAGTTTAATACTTGTTACGTTACCTATCAGGGGGCGTGTATAAGGCCTGGATTTTTAGAACCAGGAGATGGAAAAAGATGCTTTGTTGGTCGTATCACTTCAATTTTGGGGCACGGCACGTGCAGTCAAAGGTGCCACCAGATAGGAGTGGCGTGTTTGTAAGTACTACTCTTATCAGTTTAATACTTGTTACGTTACCTATCAGGGGGCGTGTATAAGGCCTGGATTTTTAGAACCAGGAGATGGAAAAAGATGCTTTGTTGGTCGTATCACTTCAATTTTGGGGCACGGCACGTGCAGTCAAAGGTGCCACCAGATAGGAGTGTCGTGTTTGTAAGTACTACTCTTATCAGTTTAATACTTGTTACGTTACCTATCAGGGGGCGTGTATAAGGCCTGGATTTTTAGAACCATGAGATGGAAAAAGATGCTTTGTTGGTCGTATCACTTCAATTTTGGGGCACGGCACGTGCAGTCAAAGGTGCCACCAGATAGGAGTGACGTGTTTGTAAGTACTACTCTTATCAGTTTAATACTTGTTACGTTACCTATCAGGGGGGCGTGTATAAGGCCTGGATTTTTAGAACCAGGAGATGGAAAAAGATGCTTTGTTGGTCGTATCACTTCAATTTTGGGGCACGGCACGTGCAGTCAAAGGTGCCACCAGATAGGAGTGACGTGTTTGTAAGTACTACTCTTATCAGTTTAATACTTGTTACGTTACCTATCAGGGGGCGTGTATAAGGCCTGGATTTTTAGAACCAGGAGATGGAAAAAGATGCTTTGTTGGTCGTATCACTTCAATTTTGGGGCACGGCACGTGCAGTCAAAGGTGCCACCAGATAGGAGTGGCGTGTTTGTAAGTACTACTCTTATCAGTTTAATACTTGTTACGTTACCTATCAAGGGGCGTGTATAAGGCCTGGATTTTTAGAACCGGGAGATGGAAAAAGATGCTTTGTTGGTCGTATCACTTCATTTTTGGGGCACTTTGTGACATTAGCTTCTTACGCTCAAACATGTCCTTTACAGGCACCTGACTATGGGCAGATGAGCAGGAACTGCTCAAGGCGAGAGACGGAGTGGCGGATGGTTAAGAGGGGGCAAGGAGGACAGCAGTGGTTGATGTGGCTTATGATGCTGCACCAGGAGGAGGATGGCGGCTTTGAGTTTGTGTGCTGCTTGTACTCATGTGTTGGTCTGGAGTCACCCAAACATTAGGTCTCAACCTGTAAAGTATAAGGGAACCAGGCTACTCTAGACCTAATTCATCATTACAGGTTTTGACAGATCGGTACTATGCGTCCAAGCTACTGTTACAACAGATATGAGTGGCACTGTGCACTTGCAGAAGTTGGTAGAGTAGACGCTGTAGGTCTGACACACACGCTTGCAGACAACTAACTGCTATGCAATCTATTACAGTAGAAAAAATGTTTTTGGTTTTAAATGTACACTACTGTTACATCAGATATGAGTGGTGTGTTAAGTAGTACTACTTCTATCAGTTTAATCCCTGTTATGTGCCTTTTTTGGGGTTTGGTTGTTGAAGCCACAGTGCAGCACCAGAGGCCAGAAAAATTAGGCAGGTGAACATGCCTGAAAAATTAGGTATTGTTGATCTTGCAGCGAGCAGAGAAGAAGGTAGGCCTGATTCAACGCCCCATCCCTGCATATCCACACTCAGAGATTGAGGGGGCGACCCTTACAAGGCCACGGGCCGGAGATATAAAAGGGGGCCATCCCAAATAAGCACACAAGCGGGGACAAAGGTAGTGAAGGGGACATAGAGGCCCATGGACTGACAATCACCATCTTGGCAGGAAAAGGGCCCAGCAATTAAGCCAAACTGACCCAGCACAGGCAGCTACTTGAGTCAAACGCTGTACAATTACACCTTAATAAAGCTGAAACATGCAGCAGCAGGGATTCTAAACGGCCACACAGGGACAAGGAGGCTAACAGCCCCCACAGTCTCTGCACCACTCTTTTTAACAGATGACCCAAGGGGCTAACCAGTGACCTTGCCCACAAAAAAAAAAGCAGAATTTTATTGGAGGAATTATTAGTGTCTTTACCCCCCAAGAGAGGACATAATATACGGTATCTTTAGACTACCTGATGGCCAAACCTCCTTTAGCCCCAATGCTATCCAAGAAACATTTCAAAACTTCGATCAGACCATATATTCATCCCAATCCCGCTGCAGCGGATCTGACATAGAGTCCTTCCTACTACAGCAAGAAGTCCACAAAATACCTGTACCTCAATTGAACAGCTTGAACCTAGACATATCCCAAGAGGAAGTTAAATCTACAATCCAAGATCTTAAATTTGGCAAGTCCCCAGGGCCAGACGGTTTTACTCATCTGTACTATAAGAAATTTGAGCCTTGCTTACCCCCGCACCTAACATCTTTGTTTAACGCTATACTAAATGGAGAACCTATGCCCCCTTAATTGAATCAGGCCGACCTCATAGTCTTTCCAAAAGAGGGTAGGGACCTGAATCTCAAACTGTATTACAAGGCAGCGCAGCTGGCTTTCATTCCTCTGGCGCATTCTCCAAAACACATCAGCCGCTCTGGGTATTTAGGGAAAATGTAAGCATGTCACCTTATACATGGGATACAGTAATATGGATTCCAGGCCTGTATACTTTTTTGAGAAACTTGAAAAACCCATTGATTAAGCACTCATTAAAAATATGGACGGAGATGAACTGGACACAAAAACTGGACACTCCGGTATCAGATCTTACCCCTATCGTACCCAATTCCCACTTTAAGATACATCTTCCGGAAAGCTCTCTCAGTTGGTGGAAGTCTCAGAACCTACTAAGGGTTGGTCCATGGTGGCATGACGACAAAATAATGACCTTTGAGTGGGTGAGAGATAGATACAATTTACCCCTGGCTGAACACTATAATTTTTGCAGGATACATCATTTTATATATACGATAAGTGGTAGGGGAACCCCCCAAATAAACACCTGGCTACTCAAAAAATGTAGGGATTCCCCCTTTCAGCCTGGTATTGTTAGCCTCATGTATGAACTATTTAATGAAAACTCATGGGCAAACAAAGCCTGGGAGAGGGATTTGGGCACTGAGTTGGCAGATAGCACATGGGATAAAAGTTGGCAAGGCTTATGTAGGGGATCTTTAAATTATAGTCTGCTTGAGACTTCAATAAAGGTCCTACACAGGACATATATTACTCCTTTTAAGCGAAATAAATAGGGATCCAAAACGGAGCAGCTCATGTTTTAGGAACAGTGGTAATGAGGCTACATTTATTCATGTCTGGTGGGAGTGTTCGACAGTCATAAGACTATGGAAAGAAACATGCTTACTAGCTTCTAAAATGTTTAAGATTCAGATTTCTGCTAATATAGAAAACTGCATGCTAGGTGTTCCGCATGTCTGTCTCTTGCCCGCTCAAAATAGGCAAATAAAGTTCATCATATTGGCCACAAAGAACCATATAGCCAGACAATGGAAATCGGATACCCTACACTTTCAGGTGGTTAAAAATAAATTAAACTTTATCCTTATAAATGAACGCCTTACCCATTTAGTAGACAACTCCATTGATACATTTTGAGATATATGGTCTCCGTGGCTGCAATTAAGGGATAGCATATCATCTGGAGACAATTAAAGACATTTAGGTCCGGAATAGGGGCTCCCCTAAATCGGAGAGGATATTCTCAAGAGAATGGGATGGATAGAGGTGTGTGTGGATCCTTAGAGGGGCGGAGGACGGAGGTAAGTGCTATATTTTACATCATATTTATGTAAAAAAGGAGGATGTTTGTGGACCTTTCCCTTTCCCAACATGTTAAATGTTAAAACTAGTTATTTTTTTCCCAATTATAGTCGGATTCAAGACTTAAAGGGAATCAACTTAAAACAAACTGAATTAAAGTTATATTAATAACTGAAAAGTAAAAAAAATATATATATATTTTTAGGCTAAAGGCACAACCAAATCCAGATAACATACTAGCCCTGGATATGGTATAAGCTCCAAGATTATGGAATGGAAAGGGGTAAACTGAGTATTAATAGAGATAAGGTAACTCAGTGATGTATTAACATGTATGGATATATATGTAACATGGAAATGGTTGTTTGAATAGGATATATTACCTGACCTAATAAAAAAAAATTTGAAAGAAAAAATACACATAGCTAGTAGTTGGAAAACCCCAAATTAAAACTTTCAGGAATTAATAAAAAAAAAAAACTATTTACTGCTCAACGAGAGATTAAACCATGTAGTCTTGGATAGAATCACCCAGTTCCAGACAATTTGGGATCCCTTGATAACATCCCCATTTAGTACACCCCTAATATAATAAAACATTTGTTAATGGTTGAAGCGAATCGGGGGGAAAGACCGGAGTTGGGGAGCCCTGGAGGAGACCCTTCAGAAGCAACCGGCGGCAAAATCATCCGAGGAAAGGAGAGGTTGCCTACTGAAGCCTGCCCTAGGGTAACCCAAGGGCGATTGAGCAGGTTAGATATTGTAAATAATAAGCTACTGCTGGAGAGATGATAGATAATAGGACTTTAGTATTGTCTGTTTTACCATGTCTTAGGTTTGTCTTAAAAATTGCAATCACAGTAAAAAAAAAGAAAATGTATTAACCAAAAAAGTATAAAAAAGAAGGCCTAGCCACCTAATTTTAACAAAATGTCTTCATTGTAAATATGTATTTTTGCACAACTGTTGTGTTATGCAAGACTGTTCAATATGCTTTCTTTTCCATTACATGCCGTACGCCTTCTGGCATAAAAATTGAAATTCAAAAATTAGATATTGTTGCAGCCGCTGCTGTTGCAGCGGCCAGAAAAATTGACCTTTGTTCCCCAGGCAGAAAGTGCCATAAAACATTGCCTCTTCTTGAACCCTAGTTGGTGGCGGATAATTCACGCAAGTCATCCGGCATTCACAGATAACATACAGCAGCGTGTGGACCATTTATAGCCGAAGTGTCAGTCCCTTGGGGGATCCATCCCTCATTCATCTTTATAAAGGTGAGGCAATCTAGACTTTTTTGCCCTAGGCGACTTCTCTTCTCGGTGACAAAACCTCCTGCTGCACTGAAGGTCCTTTCTGAGAGGACACTTGAAGCGGGGCAGGCCAGAAGTTCAATTGCAAATTGGGATAGCTCAGGCCACAGGTCTAGCCTGCATACCCAGTAGTCAAGGGGTTCATCGCTCCTCAGAGTGTCGATATCTGCAGTTAAGGCGAGGTAGTCTGCTACCTGTCGGTCAAGTCGTTCTCTGAGGGTGGATCCCGAAGGGCTGATGCGATGCATAGGACTGAAAAAGGTCCGCATGTCCTCCATCAACAACACGTCTTTTAAACGTCCTGTCCTTGCCGGCGTGGTCGTGGGAGGTGGATTACTTTCACCTCTTCCCCTGTTATATTGCCCTTGTGCTGTGACATCACCCTTATATGCTGTGTAAAGCATACTTGTTAATTTGTTTTGGACCTGCTGCATCCTTTCTGACTTGCGGTAATTTGGTAACAAATCAGGCACTTTCTGCTTATACCGGGGGTCTAGTAGCGTGCACACCCAGTACAGGTCGTTCCCCTTCAGCCTTTTTATACGAGGGTCCTGCGACAGGCACGACATTTGCACAAGGTTGGATGCCGAGCTAGTCATGTCCCATTCCTCGTCCTCAGTGATCTCGCAGAAGATATGTTCTTCCCCCCAGCCACGTACAACACCACGGGTACCAGATAGGTGACAACGAGCACCTGTTGTGATTGGTCTTCCTCCTCCCCCTCAAAGCCACATTCCTCCTCTGACTCCTCTTCCTCACAATCCTCTTCCAGCGTTGCCGCAGGTTTGTCACCTCCTCAAAAGGACGCATGAGCCTACAGGCATTGCGCATGAGCGTCCAGTAACGTGGCAAAAAAATCCCCAGCTCCGCAGAGGCTGTCCTAGCACCCCGGTCATACAAATACTCGTTAATGGCTTTTTCTTGTTGGAGCAGGCGGTCGAACATTAGGAGTGTTGAATTCCAACGTGTGGGGCTGTCACAAATCAAGCGCCTCACTGGCATGTTGTTTCGCCGCTGGATATCTGAAAAGTGCGCCATGGCCGTGTAGGAACGCCTGAAATGGCCACACACCTTTCTGGCCTGCTTCAGGATGTCCTGTAAGCCTGGATACTTATGGACAAAGCGTTGTACGATCAGATTACACACATGTGCCATGCACGGCACATGCGTCAACTTGCCCAAATTCAATGCCGCCAACAAATTTCTTCCGTTGTCACAAACCACTTTGCCAATCTCTAGTTGGTGCGGAGTCAGCCATTGATCCACCTGTGCAGCAGAAGAGGACTCAGCTGAGTAGGTTATGGAAGAGGATGGAGTAGGAGGAGTAGAGGAGGTGGCAGCAGGCCTGCCTGCAAGTCGTGGCGGTGTCACCAACTCCTCTGCAGAGCCACGCATTTCATGCTTGGCAGGCGTCAGCAGGTTTGCCCAATGCGCAGTGTAGGTGATATACCTGCCCTGACCATGCTTTGCAGACCAGGTATCAGTGGTCAGATGGACCCTTGCCCCAACACTGTGTGCCAGAGATGCCATTACTTCCTTTTGCACAATTGAATACAGGTTGGGGATTGCCTTTTGGGCAAAGAAATTTCGTCCGGTTACCTTCCACTGCGGTATCCCCATTGCTAAAAACTTTTTGAACGCCTCAGACTCCACCAGCTTGTATGATAAAAGCTGGCGGGCCAAGAGTTCAGACAAGCCAGCTGTCAGACGCCGGGCAAGGGGGTGACTTTGTGGCATTGGCTTCTTACGCTCAAACATGCCCTTGACAGACACCTGACTGTGAGGAGATGAGCAGGAACAGCAAGAGGCGAGAGACGGAGTGGTGGAGAGTTGAGAGGGGGCAAGGAGGACAGCAGTGGTTGATGTGGATGAAGATGCTGGACCAGGAGGAGGATGGCGGCTTTGAGTTTGTGTGCTGCTTGTACTCATGTGTTGATCCCATTGGCGTTTGTGATGTGACATCATGTGCCTTCGCAAAGCAGTTGTACCTAGGTGGATGTTGGACTTCCCACGACTCAGTTTCTTTTGGCACAGGTTGCAAATGGCATCGCTGTTGTCAGAGGCAGACACACAAAAAAAATGCCACACTGCTGAGCTCGGCGGTGACGGCATTCTGGTGGTGGCAACAGCATGCATTGATTGGCGTGCTGTCTGGCTGACCCCGGGTGCTGATGCATGCTGTCTGTCTGTGCCACTAGCTCGTTGCGATGACCTCCCTCTACTTCCAACTCGTCTCCTCCTCCTCTCTGTCTCCCCATCTGAACTTTCCCCCTGTTCTTCTTCTCTTCTAGCAGGCACCAACGTGACATCCACGGACGCATCGTCATCATCATCACCCGCCTCACTTGTATATGACAACTGAACAAAGGAAGCAGCAGCGGGTACATCATCATCATCATCATCAAACAGCCGGAGCAGGGGTGTTGAAAGGTGCATGTGGCACTCCGGCCTGCAAAGCCCCGCGAAGGAAGGTGCGCGAGTCGGGGGAGATGGCATCCCTAATCTCCTGGAGCAAGCGCCCTGAGACTTTGGGCATCACATATCCCAAACGGAGCGCAAGCTCTTGGGGTGACACCCAATCAGAACGCCCGTATTCCAAGAGATCCCCGACTCGGGTCATCCGTGCATGACTAAGGCGGCGGATGATACTGGGGGACTGTAACATTGGAGCCCCCACTGCTGGATTAAATAGCAGGGGCTCCTGTGAATATTTCATCCCCCAAAGGCAC